>JAQQST010000150.1:600000-1061012 GCA_028646485.1 Cryptoprocta ferox
TCCTACTTCATTGACGTGATATCAAGGTGGGATTGGTCCAGTTCTGCCTGCCTGTCCATCCGCAGCCCAGGGCAGAGCCCCTTTCCTCCCCTTCCCTCTCCCCACGTACCCTCTTCTGTCTTTCTTGGAAAGCTGTCCCCTTGCTCCATTTTTTCTTCTTCTAGAGTTACTTCCTGATGCCTCAGATTTGATCACATTCTCCTGGTATGTGCTCTAACAGAACATGTAATACTTGGCTGCAGCTGTGGTGTCATGCTTCTTTAACTATGTGTTTTTGTCTTTCCTTAGTAGATTGTACAGGCCCTGAGGGGAGGATTCATATTGGGTTTTCAGTAATGTACTCAACAAATATTCATTGAGCACCTGCTGCAGGGATGGGGATTCAACAGTGAACCAAACATCCCCGCCCTCTGAGCGATCACCCTCTGGTGGCTGGAGGCTAATAGCTACTGGCGGTGGCATGTATTAGAAGGTGCCAGGTGCTGCAGAGAGAAACAGCGCATGGCAAGGGGTAAGGTGGTGGATCTCAGCCTGGGGAGTTTCTAGAAATGGAGCCTGGGCCCTACTTGTGGCCAAACTCTAGGGATGAAGCTCCAGGTTTTTAAAAAGCTCACCAGGTGATTTGGGGCCACCATGAGAATGGGAGGTGAGGGAAGGTTTTGCAGTGTTACATACGGAGGGGAAGGAAAGCCTCGTTGAGAAGGGCCATTGAGGGGTGCCTGGGTGGCTCACTCGGTTAAGCATCCGACTTCGGCTCAGGTCATGATCTCACAGTTTGTGGGTTCAAGCCCCGCATTGGGCTCTGTGCTGACAGCTCAGAGCCTGGAGCCTGTCTTCCGATTCTGTGTCTCCCTCTCTCTCTGACCTTTCCCTGCCCACACTGTCTCTCTCTCTCTCTCAAAAATAAATAAAACATTAAACAATTTTTTTAAAAAAAGAGAAGGGCTATTGAGCTCAGTGGCCCTTGTATTTTCACAGCCTAGCACTGTGCCTGACCCTCCCCCCGACCGCCCAATGCCAGGCACTCAGTTTTTGTTGGGTAAGTGAAAACAACTTGTATTTATTTAAGAGATGGAAATGTTACCACTGCTGACTGTGTATTCAAAGTACGGATTCTCTAGACGCCACGCTGTTTTACGGGACAGGCCTTCCCATGTGCCCTCCGGGTTCATTGAATCATTCACTGATTCACCCAGAATTTCTTTTCATTTTCGTGTTTCTTTAACTTAAAAAAATATATATCATATTTTAAAGTATTATATATGTATATTTGTATATTTATATAAATGTACATTATATACATGTATATGTATATAATGTACATTTAAGTATATATATGTGTATATTTTAAGTAATCTCTACACCTAATGTGGGACTCAAACTCATCACGCTGAGATCAAGAGTCACACTCTACCAACTGAGCCAGCCAGATGCCCCTTTCATTTTCATTTTCGAGGGGATGTTTCTATCAATAAACTTTTTAACCCCCAAGGTAGTTTCTTTTTCTTTTTTTTCCTCTGTTTCTTTTCTCTCTCTCTTTCTTTCTTCCTTTCTCTTTCTCTTTTTTTCCACCATTCTGTTGGGCAAGGCTGTTTAGTAAAACCAAATTAAAATGAACTGGGGGGGTTTGCTGCATAATATGAATCTAAAAAATTTATTGTTATAGGGGAAACCATTATGGTCTTTTTATTGTTTAATTTTAACAGTCTGTAGATATTGAGACTTTTTGTTCCTCCTTAATTGCAATTTTTCTCCGAAATGGTTGGTCGAATATAACTTTTGGTTTGCATTTTTTGCTCAGGTTACTTCCAAATTCTGTTAACTGATATTGAAGCACTGCCCCAGAGTATATAATAACATAGTGCTTAATTGAGCTATCAGGCTTCTAATGAATTCATACTGAGATTTATCATTTAATTAAAGAGCAAAGGGGAAAAAAAGCAAAGGGAAAGGTGTATGATTGTTTCTCCCACTGGCCTGCATTTCCTGCGTTTACAGTCTCCCGGTTTGTGTTAGCTTGTGTGTGCAGTATCGTGTACAAGTGCTCAAGGTACAGAGATAAATAAAATGGAGGATGCACTGTATCACAGTTACTTCTAATAGGTCTTAAAAATTGATTCAGCCTTGGTGGCAATCATATGGCCCTTGATTAAATAGGAATTATGTTTTACGTTTTTACAAAGCTTGGTGAGGTCACTCCCCAAAATTATTGCTAGGTCTGAATATCTAAGCCAATCTGAAAATCTAATCACAGGGAATCTCATACTGAAATGCTTTTGCTTTACTGAGAGAGGGAGAGTAAATTTTTCTTGAAAACACCATTTCTTCTATGCTACACACTCCTTTAAAATTCACACCGCATTAAAAAAGCTACCTGTAAGCAACACCTTTCATGGTAACTGCATTTTTAGGTATGCAAGTGTAATGTAGGGCAGTCTATTATTGATTCAAAGAGTGGAAATGTATAATATTTTCTGTCTTTAGGTTGTAGAGTTACATTCCATGTTTTTAAAAAAAGGAACAGTATTTTGTGTTAAGATAAAATTTAAGTACCTCACTATTTAGTATAGTATAGTTTAAAGGCTTGGAATGATATTTCCCTGTGCTTCATTTAGATGTAGCCGTGTCTAAGAAGTAACCCAAGTAGGACAAAAGAGGCCAAAAGGATTCAATATCAAAATAAATCCTTTTTAAAATCGAGATGTAATTGACATTTAACATCATATTGGTTTTAGGTGTATATATAGCAGTTTGGTGCATATATTGCAGTTTTTTTTCCTGTGATGAGAATTTTTAAGATCTTTCTTAGCAGCTTTCTAGTATATGATACATTTTCATTAACCATAGTCAACATGCTGTATATTGCATCCTCGGGACTTATTTATCTTATAACTGGAAGTTTATACATTTAGACCCCCTTTTCCCCATTTTGGCTATCTCCCCCCTCTTGTCTGTGGCAACCATTGATCTGTTCTCCATATCTATGTTTAGTTTTTTTAGATTCTGCATAGAAGTGAGACCATACAGTATTTGTCTTTCTCTGTCTGACTTATTTCAGTTAACATAATGTGCTCAAGGTCCTTTTGTGTTGTTACGAATTGCAGGATTTTCTTCTTTTTTAAGACTGAATAATATTCCATTGTATATCTATCCCACATTTTCTTTATCCATTCACAAGTGAATGGGCACATAGGTTATTTCCATGTCTTGCCTGTTGTAAATAATGCTATCAGAATAAATCTTCATTTTTTCATAAAAATAAGCTAAGAAATGAGCATCCTTAAATTCAAAGTACTCCTGGGAGTATTGGTGACTGTTTGAGCCTCCTTAGGCCTCAGTTTCCCTCATCTGGTTTTCTTGCACAGAGACTTAGGAGCTCATGGCAGATTGTGACTACTGTGCACGTACCTTTTTGTCTGTATGTTTGTCATATGTTTGTTGAGATTGGTGTTCAGTCATGGTAGTTTGTCTGGAAGGCAGAGCAAATAAGATCATGGAAATAACCTTAAAGATTCAGTGTAACTCTTGCATTATACAGATAAGGAAATAGAGACCCAGGGAAGTTGGGCAACTTACCCAACGTCATGTAGCCAGTTGTGACAGAATCGGAAATGGAACATCCATCTCTTGACTTCCAGCTAAGTATCACATGGAGATTATACATGTGGGCTCTGGAGAGTAGTGGCTTGATTTACAGTGGCGGCTCTGCCACTGCGAAACCTCAGGCAACTAAGACTGCTGTTTTTTTCACTGGTAAAATGAGGGTAATAATAATCCCCCCCCCCCATAGGGTTGTTACTATGAGGATTAAATGAGTAACATTATACATTGTGCTTCTAATAGTATTTGGTACATAGTAACAGCTCAGCCAATAACCACTGTTAACCACTGCCGTTAATCTGATCCATTAAAACATGTTAGACTATGTATCATTTCAAACTTAGCATTTGTGTGTGTTTATCATTGCTTTCATTTCATTTCTTTTATTTGACCTATCTGGTTACAGCTTGTTATAATCATAGTGTGCAGTATGATACAGTAGCTTGCCAGTCACATAGATACTCAAGGTGGTTTGGCAGGTGCCCAGAATTCCAACCACCTGTTCTAACTGTTGCCAACATACAGTAGATTTTCATTTCCAGGAAGGTGTTCAACCAAGAGTCCGAATCATTAGTACGACTCTGTGTCTTTAAAAAAATTCTTTCTCCTTTTACAGAAGTGTTATGTTTCCTACAGGTTCTGTGCAGCTGAGCAATCACATGGGTCCTCCTGTCCCTGCCTTTTGGAAATGCATTAAAACAGTGGCAGATGTACCAGTGGGATCACCTGAAATGACTTTCCAGGATAAACCTGGGCGAGATGGAAAAGATAAAACTAGTTTTTCTTCTCCAGCAATTCATGTAGCCAAAGGAGTGATCCCATCACGATGCAGTACTTAGCAAGCCAGGAAGTGATAACAAGGAATACCTTTCTACTCTCCACAGTTTGCATGGCTATTAACAATTAAGGGCTTTTCCTTTAGGATGGCCTTCCCGGCAGCAACAGTGCCTGTCCTATAACTGCAGTCAGGGTGAACGTTAGGGAGGAAATTGTAGCCTGTGTTTGGAAGATCTGGGTGAGGTGGGGGGTCAGGTGCAGTATAATTTGCATTTTCATCCTTTCTCCAAGGGGCCCCAGCTGCAGTAATGCACAAACACATCATAAGAGCTTTTCCAAAATACCAGTTTTGCCACCAAATCCAGATATGGTCTGCTTCCTACTGGATTCCACACCGTAGCAGCCCTCGCTGTGATTGGAATGTACCACTGGTGAAATCCTGTCCCTCGGAACTTCATCATATCTAACAAACGACCGAACGTGTTAGAACGGCATTATATCCTTGTCGTAAATCACAGAATCACAAAGTTCTCTAACATCAGCTTTTGAAACAGGGACTCTGCGTATGGCTCACGAAGTCTAAGTGAAGTGAGTCCTTCCTCCCTTCCTCCCAAATTTGATACTGCTCAGCCTCAGACAGGAAGCAGTGTATATTTTATTCACAAGGGTGACTATAGGTCTGTGTTTGTATGTGGAATAAATATTCAAAATCCAAAAATTTTTTTCTCTGGAAACATTCCTGAGGCAGGTGTTGGATATTATTTTCTGCCAAGAATCAAGGTGCTGTTTTTAAAAATACTACTTTTTTTGTCCCACCCCTTCCCTTTCCTTGTCCCAAAGTCTTCTTATCTCTTTTCTACAAAGTAAAAATGGCCTTCCTTTCTCCTGGTAAGCTGACTTGTAGAGTCAGGTGGCAGAGTGATAAAAATACTGTATTGTATTTTCAATGAACTCATTTCATTAGATGAGGTGAATTAATTGGATTTTTTGGACATATCTATGAAAGTCTAAAATATTTGCTTTTGGAACTCCCGGGTATGGTGGGTGGCGTTTTCTCAGTTTGTTCCTATTCAGGACCTGGTGCAAGACCTGTCATTTGAAGGCTATCATTTGAATTCCCTTGGGGGTATAAAAATGGTCTAGTGATTTTTTAGAGAGCAGAGCATAAATCAGCCGGCTGTTTGGACTGCCCGTCAGTCCCGGGCATTCCCTGGTATCACCAACCTCATCAGCAGAAGCCTGGATTGAGCATTTCTCTGTCCATACAGGACAGGCGAGATGGTAATCTAAGGGACCCTCTGAAGTTTTCTACCCTCCACCCCCATTCTCTCACCCTATATAATTTTAGGGGTCTGGGCATGCAGGCTTTGAGGGTCCTTCTTCTGTCCTGTCATGACAGGGCCCAGAGAAACTCTAGAAGTTAGTCTGAGGCAGTTTTGAACCTCAGATCATTATTCTGCCTTGCACTGTAATTACTTAGTTCTTGTGTCTCTAGTTTTCTATGCCTTCTTGGGGAAAGCTAGCTCATTCTCCTCTGTACCCTAGAGTCCACCCCGCACTGTAGCAGTTTGCTTGACGTGTCTTCTATATCTGATTAGCTTGCCATCCTCCTTTTTTTAGTCTAGAAATTCCTGAACCAAAACAGATGGAGGAAAGGCTATGGTATATTCTGGAATTCTTCATCTTTTAAAGTTTTCTTTAGCATATGTCTTTTTCAAGTATAGATCAAGAGGGTCAGACCAGTATATATATGTATATATTGGGATCAAAGTATACAGCACCTCCTTTCATGGCAGAAAAATGCAGCGGATAAGCTCTTTCTGTCTACCATTTACCTCCAAATGCCTTTTAATCACAACGTTCCTGGGACATTTCACACTTTGTATTCCACTTGTGCTCAAAGTCTGTTGTAAGTTATAAGTCTGTAGAAGTCAGATTTAAGTCAGGTCATAGTCTTGAATGTCAGTCAGCTCCACCAGAACAGAGATGGGGTGTATTTCTTTAGAATCCATTTCCCAGGCCTCAGCACAGCACTGAGCATGTGGTAGATCCTCAAGAAATACTTGTCAATTGATTGTCTGTTGGTCATGGTGACCTGTTGGTGCAGAATAAAAGACTTGGAACTGAATTCTTAGAATCCTTTAATTTTGTTTGGAATCAACAACCCAGAGGGCATGTTACCTAGGAAAATGTGGTTCGATGAATTCTTCCTTCCAGTCCCCCACCTTGAGGTTCAACATACTAGGTGCGAAATTAGAGATTCACCAGCATCACATGATGATTTGCAGCTTTGAAATAACCTGTGTCTTTGATTGGCATTTTAGCTGGGAGTGGGTTCCCGATCATAATTCTGTAATATCCCTAAACGCCTGCTTTATGGAGCTTGAACTGCACTGTACGGTTTCGGACAGGCCTCAGTTCCTGGCTAGCTATGGTTTCTGTCGCTCCCAAGCTTGCTTCCTTTTGAGGAGCAGGCTGACAGAGTGAAGTCCTTGCAGAGGATTGCGGTGACCCCAGGCTGCCCCACGGTGGAAGGGCCCTCTGTCTGTTCCGTGGGGCTTTGACTGCCCCTCTTCAGGGAAGGCATCCACAGTGCTGTTGGGAACAGTCCTTGCTCCCCAGCATGGGCCTTCCTGGAGAGGCACAGGGATACGGGTCTGTGGCCTCGTCTGCCAGGGACGTGGTTTCCTACAAGCTGGCTTTAGCTTCAGTGGCTCGTCCCCAGGCCACTTCGTTCTTTCTCACAGGCTTTCAGTTGACCCTTCTCGGCGGAGCAGCACCTGGCATCTCCCACTCCCTCTCACGAGGATGGAGTTTTTACCACCCCCTTTCTCCTGAGGTTCTCTCCAGCTGTACCAGGAAGCCACCAGAGGCATTCATTCTGTGGCCGTTCTGAAAACTCCCCTCCTAGGCGGAGTCACCTCACCTACTTGTGCCTCTTCTTTCTCATTCTTTTTTTCCTTTTATAAAATTTTATGTCATTTTATTATTTATTTTTTAAAGTTTATCTATTTTGGGAGAGAGAGAGAGAGAGAGAGAGAGAAAGTGAGGATGTGCACGGATAAGAGGCAGAGAGGGAGAGGGAGAGAGAGAATCCCAATCTGACAATACAGAGCCCGACACCAGGCTCGAACCCACAGTGAGATCATGACCTGAGCAAAAATCAAAAGTCAGATGCTCAACCAGCTGAGCCATCCAGGTGCCCCTCATTATGTTTTTTCCCCAATAACTAACTCTCCCTCCCTCCTGGGAAGGTTTGTGCTTGCATGCATGCCCTTGCCAAGGGTATATGTACACACACACACACACACACACACACTCACTCACTCACTCAGTCTTCCGTCCCCTGGCTCTCCCTCGTCCTATGTCAGGCTTCTCCTGCCATTCAAGTCAAGCTATTCTAGCTTCTAAGAATTCTCATCTTAGAAACTCGATTTTACATTTAACTTTGGAGATGGAGCCACCCAAGTGTTACAGCATAAACCACAATCTGGTGATGTTTTGGGGAAAAGAATTCTTTTAACATTCATATTGCAGATTACAGAAGTAACACTTGAGTATTGTTCAAAGTTCAAATATTACAGAAAGTGACAGTTACCTATTCTATGTCTCCCATTTACTACCTATATACTAGAACATATATGTATGTTCTCTTCTCTAATTTCTTTTTTTAATCACTTCCTTATATATCAAGCATCATTCCATGTCCATACATATAGATCTCTCACTTTAACAGCTGAAAGTATTCTGTTGTGAAAATAATCCTTTGGTTAGATTATAATTGAGTGTAAAATGGCATTTGACTCCTGATCAGTCTTGTATATTCTTGGATATTCACCCCCCAATTCCTTAGTCAGAATGACTAGTAGCCCAAGCTGTTTTTTTGTTTGTTTGTTTTTAGCAAAATGAGTTTTTTGGAGGAATCACTAGTTTAAATGATTTATTTTCTCAGTTTCCCACATCAGTTTAAAAATCTATTTTAGGGGCACCTGGGTGGCTCAGTCAGTTAAACATCTGACTTTGGCTCAGGTCATGAGCCCCGCGTCAGGCTCTGTGCTGACAGCGCAGAGCCTGGAGCCTGCTATGAGTTCTGTGTCTCCCTCTTCTCTCTCTCCCCCTCTGCCACTCATGCTCTGTCTCTGTCTCTCAAAAATAAACATTAAAAGAAATTAAAAAAAATCTTATTTTAAAGGCTAAAAAAAGCCTTCAGGATGTTAATTGTTTTTTTTAAATATAAAAACCATAAACAGTTTATTTTTTCCATTTAAGCAAGATACCAAAGTCTACTAATTAAAAAGACTTAGTCTCCTGTAGAGGGAGAATCGAAAGTTTTGCCTCAATCAGGACAACTCTGAGGTTCAGAATCGCAGGTTGTGGAAGTTGGGGTGTGACCCCTTTCAATAAGCATGATTGGGAAAAGGTTTGTTGACATTCTTCGTGGAAAGTTGGTTGCCAGATACAACTGCAGGCTGTTTCACATTACTTCACACAGTGCATTCAAAATGTTTTCTTGTCTGTCTTGGCACTAGCGTGTGCAAACCAGGACCGGGTGGATGGTATGGAAGGCGGGGCCTGAGGCAGAGAGTAGGGCTCATTCTGATTTCATCAAAAGCAAACAAGGACACAGAAGCAAAGGGGGAGAAAAGTAAAAGAAGGATACCACATTTCCTCATTTGGGGACTAAAATGCTGTGTGCTGAATTTTCACTTTCCGATTAGAACAGACAGTTGAACAGATATGATTTATTTCTGAGATTGTGTGTCCATTGCTGCGAGAATAATATAGACAGGAAGAAACTGTCAGATTGTAGTTTGACTGTTCTGTTCTCTGTCTCCACCGCCCCAACTTTTTTTTTCCTTTTTCTTTTCTTTCTTTCTTTCATTTTTTTTTTAAAGCATGGCTGTATTAATCAGATAGCAGCCATTGTTTGACATGTCCTTCTGTGGTAAGTGTTTGCAGATCAAGTCTGCCAGAAATCACCATGCCAGAAAGAACCATGCCAAAAATCACTTTGCATTTTTCTGATGTAGCAGAAATGAATCTGGTTCATTCCATCTCAACAGCTTTACCCAAAGGGCTGAGAAAGGACCAGACTGATTTCATAAAGGAAAGGCTAACGTGGGGTCTGGTTCAATATGGGTGTCATTAAAACAGATAGATTTTTTTTGCTCACCTCCAGATTTTATATTTCCATGAATGTTGGCCTTAATTTTCCCCAAACGAGTCTGCAAATAATCTTGTTTGAGTATCCGTTGCCGGTTTCAGCTCCCAAGTAATAAGCCTGGGAATGTCCTCTTTCTCAGCTCAGCAGGGAGAGAAGGGGTATTCCACAATTGTGTTCAATGCATTTACTTTCTACCTGCTGGCTTCAAACAGTATTAATTTTTATATGCTCATTGTGCATTGTGTTTAATTAAAAGCAGTTCTATTCGCAGAGGTACTTGTAGGATTTTTTTCCCCCTGAAATGAATAAAACAAATAGGCATCTGGTATTTGTTTTGTATAACACAATCCCCATAAAATGAAGAGTAATAAAACATAATTATCTGTAAAGGCTTGTTTTATAAGCCTGAGAATGGGCTTGTTTCTACCAGGTTTTTAAATTCTACTCATATGATAAAGAATCTCTTTGTACATTAATCCATAAGAGCAGTAACAACAAAAGCTTCCCAATTACATGTGTGAATTCAACTTATCTTTTATTAAACAAATGGTTTTTTTTTTCTGTTATAGTGTGCACGATAAAACTTTGTCACCACATTTCTTTTACACAAACACATTAGGTTGAAGGCAGTTTCTGTGTTCTGTTCAATAGATATAGTTTTGTTTCTGATTATTCCCTTTAATTTTGTAGTCACTTGTTGCATTTTTTTGGTCTCAGACCACTCCATGGATTCTGAAACCTTGTGGAAAAGTACACATCAAACTTTTGCGTATGTTTTTATGAGGTTTGCAGACATTCTGATGCTTGGTTAAAGACCCCTGCTAACGTCTGCTGATGATTTTGAAAAGTGTCCTAGTAATCTGAAGCTGGGATTCTAGCTTTCGTGCATGGATATCTGATGAAAGAAATTTGGTTTTGGAGCATTGGATTTAATTTCAGGGTCGGGCACCTTTCTAGGAATGGAGGAATCCTCTCATCTGAGGAAAAAACATTCAGAATGTGGGAAGTATACAAATTATTAATTCAGAGGTGGACTTGCTGTCAGATTAGATGGCAGTACCTACCTCCCTGGGGGCTCCTGTTCCCAAGACTGTTTTTATTGTTTCTATGCAGCACCGGGCACGAGCCTTGAAGTGGCAAATCCATCCTCTGAGGGTGTGTGTCCGTTGCTGCAAGAATAAAAGAAGCAGTAACAAAATCATGCAGCGCAGTATTTCACGATGACAGTTTTATGTGGTTGTGTGATGTTGCGGAGTCTCATATGTGATATCGACCCTTTTCTTTAGAATCAAAGCGCAGAGTTTTACTGGAGAAGGGAGGCTTCAGAAATAACGGAGTCTAATGCAAATTTAAGCCCCTAAATAGTTATCCCATTCTGTCTACTATTATACTAATTGCTTACAGGAAGTGAAAGTACATGTATGTAATATTTATATCCAGTTTGAGTAGTCATTTCTAATTTTAGATTTCTAACCCTTTTTTACATTATCCTGTTGCATTGAAATCGCACAGAAGCATTCGTGTTATTATGAATATGCGCTGAATTAAATAGACACAGCTACTTGATTTCTCCCTTCATGTTGTCATCTGTTGGAGAATGAATAGCTTAAAATAAGAGCATCAGTTCCTCATCCAAAGGGAGGCTGAATCTTCCAATTCCAGATCAGCAGTCACTTTGCATGCTTTATTCGAAATACCATTTTTGAACATACTTGGCAACTTAAAGTGCCCAATTAAAAAGCACTGTAGAGAGAGGAAGTCTGTGGATAGAGGAAGTCTGTGGATGTACAATTAGTCCTTAGGACTCGGAGCGTTTCCTTAATGTGTGGAAACCACTGGACACAATAGCTTTATGCCAGGTGCTTAGACTAGAAGACATCTTTAGGATGGATTATTTCTGTACTCTTGCTCCTAAAGTGCTTTACCTAAAGAGACTCCCAACTCCATCAAAATACTGGTGGTGGTGTGAAAAATATTTGGTGCTATGCCTTTGTAAAATTTGAGGCAAGTGATAACTACAACAAGCCACCTAAGTGACAGGTCATCTTTATTACATATGAGTACTTAAGTTCTCGTACTCTATTTTATTTGATTGACAACCTCCTCCCAACTCTTATTTTATTTTACTTTATTTTATTTTATATTTTTCAACAGGTGAGGGTTGGGTGCCATAGAATTTGCCAGATACTGTGCTACCTCTTATCTATAAAATGAAGCCTCTGTGAGGAAAGCCCAGTGAGCCGTATATTCTGAGATTATTTATAGTGTTTATGGTAGAAAGACCAAAAACACTAAGCACTTAATAGCTTTCCTTATTTACTAGTCAGCTTCATCTAAGGGGCATTACTCTTTTATTTTTCTGGTGCTTGAAATGTTCCTTTAAAATAGATTATCGGGGAGGATACCCAGTGCCACAAGATTTGTTGGTTGTGAAAATGCAGAATGGATAAAGCGTTCCTTTTTTAATGCTGTGCACCAAAAAGAAAAAAAAAAAAGGTCCATTTTGTTTAAGTAAAAACACGGCTTTTTGTCTGAGCGAAGTCACTCACGCACACGTAACAAAGGACAGGTGAGTGTGTGTGAGCATAGGGCTCTTATTTCCCAATTCTGTAATAGATGCATCCATTAAAGTTTGCAGTAAAGTGAATGTCTGTTAAGTGAATTATTTTTCCCTAGTGACTTCTGCAAAAATAGTGTTGTCTTCTACCAGGCTGTGAGTGTAATATGTTCTCATGTGAGACTACCAAGAGAAAAGAAGAGAAAAGAGAAACCCTTTCAATACCATAAATCTAAAGGAAACACTAAGTTCCTGACATAGCTTCTAATGACACTCAAAATATGGCCTGTCACAGTTAAGCTAGAGTATATGGCTTTAATAACAGAACGGGAGTACACAGTAGTGTCACAGCTCTGAGAATGGCACTTCTTCCCATCGTCCCCATGGGAGAGAGAAGAGTCACCAAGGTTTTAGCACATAGGTTATTTTAACAGTCTCAGCAGCCTTGTCTCCATACCTGTATAAACTTGTTTCGATAACTTAAATATGTAAGTTGAAAATACCTCTTTCTAAGCATTTTGTCCTCACTCTTCAGCAACTTGCGACAGTATCTTTGCACAGAGGAGTGTTAGCCATGCTAGTTAATGCTTAGCACTTGAAACGTCCGCACCCCTGTAGCAGTAAAGTCTTATCCCAGTTCTTTCAGTTATCAGCTATCGTGAGGCAACATCGGCTGTCGAAGGAGCTGTGGTTTGGGCCCCTCCCCAAATGCCTGACATGTATGAAGCACTATCTGTGTATCAGGAAGGTGCTGTGCTTCACACACGTTCTTCTCATCCTTGCAAAAACTCCATGTCCCCATTTTACACATGAGGACAGTGAGGCACAGACTTGTTAAATGACTTGCTGGGAGTCACTCAAAGAGTAGGAGGCAGAGCCGGCATTTGCCCTCAGCTCAGATGGGGGCTCTAGAACCTGGACACTTACCTCATGCTGTGCCCTGGGTCTCTTCCCTGGACTGTGTTTTCAGAGTCACCCAAGGACTCATCAAAACACTGAGGACTGTTGACTCAGCATCTTGAGGAGCTGGACTCTGGGCATCTGTGTCTTGAAGGTTCACAAGCGACTCTGATGCTCTGTCGTGCAAGCCTGACAATGACTGAATCCTGTCATGTACCTGGCTCAGTGTCTTGCTTGGTTGTTGAGCTGCTGAACCATCTGATCCTCACAGTCTTCAAACCTGCTTTCCAGTGAGGAAAATGTGTGTGCACAACCAGATCTGAGCAGGATGCTTTACAACAAGTACCATGCTAAGTACCATGCTAGTGTCTTAGTCTGTTCCGGCTGCTACAACAAAATGCCGCAGACCGGTGGCTTATAAACACCAGAAATGAATTTCTCACAGTTCTGGCGGGTGGATGTCCAGTATCAGGGTGCCAGCATGATTAGGTGGGGTTGCAGACTCCTGACTTCTTGTGTCTTCAGAGAGTGGAGGGGGAGAGCCTCTTTTATAAAGGCACTAATCCCATTCATTAAGTTCTGCTCTCGAGATTAATTACCTCCCAAAGGTCCCGCCTCCTAATTCCATCATCTTGGATGTTAGATTTCCACACACAAACATTCAGACCATGGCGGGAAATAGAGGCTTTGTGCTCTGTAGTAATGGTCATGAGGAGAGTTACAATGGAAGAGGTAGCATCTAGAACATAGTCACTTCTGCAAGTCCTGTTTATTCAAGCTCAGAAGAGTTGTTGCATCTATACTGTGCAAATCCTACAATTAAGTATCAGAGAGCCTTCATCTTGGTTCTCCTGAAAGTCCTAGTCAGGGATCTTGAATCTTCCCCATTCAGTTTGTCTGGGAGAGCTTGGGTGGTAAGACCAGTCGTTTGTCTATTTCTTCAATTTTCTCCCCAAACTAATGAGTATATTCCTTAGGATCCACCTTAATGGGATTATTAGGTCAAGGATAAAGCATCAGCTAGGACTAAGAAGGATTGGTGTGATGGTGTTCTTTCTCATGCTTTTCTTATGGAGACCCATTGAGCAAAAGCTAATGCTTGATTCCTGAGTTTAGAAAACCTCTTTTGCACCTGCTTCTGTTCTGGGCAGTGAGGACACTAGCACGACAGTGATTCATTAGAAGCCAATTAAACTTGTCTAGGTTAGGAAGACAGGTGTTGAGATACCAGCCAAGGCATAAACAGAAGACCCATCTCTCTAATGATACTGGATTTAGTTCTTGAATTCTTTATATTCAAAATATGGATTAAGGCCAGGCTGGGTTTGACCACCAGGATCATTAAACACTTATGGCGACCATTGGGGGATTGGCCACATTATAAGGAGATATGTTCATAACAGCTAATAGGAGCAGTGGGGACCTGATGGAGGGTATTAAATAGTACGGCGTTCTCCCTGAATGTTCTTTAATTGTGGAGAGAACTATTCTGTGGATTTATTCATTCATGCATTGAATATGTATTTATTAAGTGCATTTTGTATGTCAGACTCCTTCAAAAGTCTAAATTTTAAACTTTGATCCCTTAAGTCTAAAGCTTAATTAAAAAGCATTTTTATATCTCAAAAAGGAATTTTATCAAATTATGCTTAAAATAAGGGGGAAACTGTCTCTCCATTCTCTAAGCCCCATCAGTTATGCTATTGATTGGTCTTGTCCAACAGTTTTAGAAGGTATAAAAATTTCTTGAGCCATAAGTACCACACTCCACAGCATACCCTGGTAACACAGATTGGGAAGCTGATTGGAAGAGAAGTGTAATCATTACTGCTGGCCTCACGGTTCTGAGATTTCAGGTTTCTTTCCCTCACCACAAACTTAATTCTTTCATCTCTGTTTTCAATTTCAGAAGAACTTTAGAATGAGCGAGGGAAATTAAAAGGAAGTTGGGAAGACCAGCAAAGATGTCATTGGTAGTGTGGATGGGGTGACTTGTGATAAAATTATCTGAAGTTGGATTTTGAAAAATGTGGTCGGCTCCATTTGTAATTACTTTTAGCCCCAAATGGTGTTCTGGGTCACATTGTCTACGTTCAGAACTTTTTTGTTGTAGGCGCACCTGGGTGGCTCAGTGGGTTAAGCATCTGATTTCGGCTCAGGCCATGATTTCACAGCTTGTGAGTTACAGCCCCGCATCAGACTCTCTGCTGTCAATGTAGAGCCTGCTTTAGATCTGTCTCCTTCTCTCTCTGCCCCTCCCCCATGCTCACTTGCTCTCTCATAAAAATAAACATTTAAATTTAAAAAAAAAAACCTTTTTTTTTAAAAAAAACAAAGAATTCTTTTTGTTGTAGGAAACATTGGCACCCTACATTTTCTTAAATTAGCTCATCTTTTTCTTGCTAAAAAAATGTGGGCATCTGATAAAATATCTTTGTTTTAGTATAGTTGATCTTACTATGACTTTATAATGGTTTCGTGTCTGGAGAGCTTTATTCACATTGGTATAATTGAGAAAGAGCAGGCAGATCTTATAGGAAAATAAATGTAGAACTTTACAAATAATCAAATGAGGTTTCCAGTTGTAATTTTAAGATGCCCTCTCTTGGTGTCTACTTTTAGAAACACATTTTCCCCCAGGTGTGAGTAACAATGCTCTTTAGGACAATGGTGAGAGTGCATGAGAATTGTCCTTGCATTGTGTTATGGTGCATGATGTGGAGGTTTAGAAATAAACACACTCCTGGACACAACAGGCCTTAGTTAAGACATCTACTATTTTTAATACATTTTGCTATTTTTGGCCTGTTGTGTTATCTTAGGGTGAGAAAAACCATCCACTTGCCTTGGTCTGAGGTCATACGTAGCTGTCAGTTCTCTGTAATGGATTAGATGATGTTATGGGTTTAAAATAACTGAAAATTATTAACATTTCTTGTCCCCATGATCGTGGTTGCAGCCCTCTATCATTTTTATGCTATTAACGACACTCCTCTTTTACGAAAACGCCACTTCCCCTCCCCCTCCCCCAGAAGTGAAATGCCATAATTTAATATACCTAAGTAATGCCTGGCTCAAAGCCTATAATATTTTGTTTTGTTCTCAGCTTTTGTGATAGTGTTAAGAGGAAGGCAGGTAGTGTAGGGATTGGGTTGAAAGAGGAGGAAATGGAGCAGTCGTATCCCCCAGGGACAGGGGAGGAGATTGTTAATACATTAATGGTAGGAGGGCTTTTCCAGAACATACGATGGTACAATTAAATGGGGGCTATTAAAAGCATGTCAGTGTCAATTCATTACATGACAGTGGCAATTTCTTTGTCAGCCCCTTTGGTCTTTCTCCTCTTGCAATTCTGTATTTTCCAGGAGGAAAGCAGAAGCTCAAAGAGCAGGCAGGCTGCCAGGGAAATGGCTACAGTTTACTTAGATGCCCAGTCTGCCTCCCTCTCTTCAGAGGTTGGTCCTCTGAGGCAGAGATTTTATAGAAGATGCCCCAAATACCCGTTTGTGGCTGTAGACATTGGGAATGAGCATGGGGCATCGTGGGGGGACGATCTGGGACTGCATTCCGAAGCACTCTGGACTTCATAATCAGGTCCTGGGTAGGGAGAAATCTGCTTGAGGGTACAACGAAATGAGTTGTTAGAATCTTTTTATTCCTCAAGAATACTGAATTCACATTTGGCAGTCTTGTGTTAAAACACTGCGAAAATGTTTCCATTTAGGTAAACAATGTGTTTTAAGAATCATTTGGAATCTGATTGCCCGCATGGTTTAGTGAGACCTTCAAGGCTTGAGTTGAGTGGTTTAGCATGTTCAATGCCAAACAGTGTAGTGGGGAATCTGTCCTAGCATCTCTGCCCCTGTTGCTTAACTATGGAAGCCCCCACTTACTCATCAGGAAAATGGGGATTTCTGCCTTACTCTAGTTGCCCTTTGAAATTAAACGAGAAGCCGAATGAAAAGCGTTTAGCATAGTGCCTGGCACAAGGTACGTGCTCCCTAAATATTAACTAGTTTTATTATCAATTTAAATTTAGAATAAAAAAAAAGCTGCCACAAAACCCAAGAAACATAGCAATCTTATCTGTCTATAAAGGGTAAGCTATGAGGAAGCTGAAACCCAGAGAGATGAGGTGTTAGTTTTTGGTAGAGCCAGAATTAGGATCCAAATCTTAGGTCTTTTCATTGGACCACGGTGCTGCCCACAGGTAGGGGGTTTCTTCTGCCTTCTGTAAAGGAGAGTGTGCCCTTAAGAATTGTGCCTTGTTTTCCCGGGCATCACACAGCTCGTAGGGATTGTATGAACTTTTCCATTTGGCCTTTTTACCTTCTCCACCCCTATTATTGTATATCTGAGGCATGGTTTTTATACATTTAAGAATGGATTTTTATATATTTAAGAACCTCCATTGCCTTGATTCTTTTGGTGGTAAAAATCTCTGCACTTTTGAAGGCATTATCATTGTCCGGGTTTTAAAAAAAACTACTTTCAGAGAAAAATTCAGTTTTTGATTATGCGTGAAGATGGCAGAACACTACAAGTGACAAAAAAAGGACAAAGTATTTGATTAAAACCAATGTCCCTTAAAGACTAATGTCTCAATCTCCATCCGATCTTCTCCAAGGGAGCTTCTGTGTTTGCCGATGGTGGGGTCGCATTTCTTGGGAGTTAAAGAAAAGGCAATCACTTTCTTAATTCGTTTATTAGCTTCCAGACCTGATCTATTGAATCTAAAAAATGGTGTTAGATAATGGAAGAAGTCCAGTGCTTGTAAAATGTGTGACGTGTCTTGTAATTTCAGGAAGCAGTTATTTGATCAGATTTCAGTATGGTATGAAGTTTTCATTGATAACAGGCAAGTGGCATTTATCAGCTGAACGACTCAGGAAGCACAGATGATTTGAACTAGTGGAGACATCCTCCATACAATTTTCTGCATTGCTTTTGTGACTGTTTGAGTCCTCTACCAAGCAGACACGATATTCAGATCTGCAGTCCACATTCCAGCATTTGCTTCCCCCCCCCAGCCTGGTGCATTAGCCTCACCTCACCTGACTTTTTTGCCTACATTTGTCTCTTTCAAGACTCAGCTACAGCACCTCCTCTGAGAGAGTAGCTTCTTGCCTTCCTCTGTCCATCCTGGGCCAGGAGCCCCTCTCATTGGGATTCCATAACACCCTACTTTTGCTGCTTCTTCTGGCCCTTGTGGCGCAGTATTACAATTGTCTTAACAATCATCTGTTTAGTGGTCTCTCTTTCCAGTTATTCTGTGAGCTCCATGGGGACAAGAACCACTTTTATCTTTTCATCCAGTCCCCAGCAGGGTGCCTGGACAGAGAAGTGAATGTTCATTGAATGAATGGATGAATGAATCACTTTCTGCTAAAACCTGGCTTCCCTGAGTTTATATGCCCTGTAACCTTTTGTAAATGAAACCATTTCTATAGAATTAGCCATTTCTGTTCTTTTCTACCAAAGTAATTTTTTATTTTCCATGTAAATCTTGTTGTGTAAACCCCGTGTGGCTCACGCTTTTTCCTTTTCTTAAAAAAATTTTTTTGGAGAGGTGTGAAGTACAAGATAGAATATAATGTGGGCTAAATCCAGGGCTATTCAACTTGACTAGACTCTTAGCCTTCCAGAATGTTGAGAAAGTAATTAGTGGGAAGGAAAGTGTTAGAAGAGATGGCTGCAATTCTTTGTATCCGAAAGAATGTTTCTCCTTGGTGATGAGGTAGGCATTGTCACCCTTCTGAATAAATCTTAAGCAAAGTACAAAAACACCAGCAGGCGCAACAATGGCCATCGGTCTCCCTTTGGGGTTGCAGTACCTTGTATGGGTGAGTTTAGAATTGGGTTTCCTGTTCAGGTTTTTGAGGAGTCATAATGTTGAGTGGCAGGCTAACCTTTGAACTTTCTGTGTTTTTGACATCAAAAAGAATTCTATGCTGTACCAAAAAACGTTTAAGCAAGGAATTAATACTCTCAAGATACAGAGGGAAGTTAGCATCAGACTTGTGGACTGATGGTGGAAAAACTAGTAACTTTCATTTGCTCAGTTTATTTGGACTAGAGTTGATTTTTTTTTTTAAGATGGGAAGGTCATATTTTTCTAATCTTTCCCTGTGTTGCTTTTAATACCCTTAAAATTGTTTTCCTTATTAGAATTGAATTTGATGAAAGTTTGTTTTGTTTTGGTTTTGGTGACTTAAATATTCCCCTAATTCTCCACTACATCTAACTGTGTTAATCTTACTCATGAAAAATCTGTCCATGGGGGGCATGTTTTTAGTAACATTTCTATAGCATCTAACACCTTTTATAGTAAAAACATGAATCAGAGAGTGTGTGCTTCTTGCAGAACTTCTCTTTTAATGGAATTTAAAAACTCGTGTTGGCAGCAAATTTTTGCACATAGTAGGTTCTTAATATTGAATTCAATCTCCTACTCCTTGTATTCTCAAAGTTTAGTATATGTTTCATTTTGTCCTTCATGGAGAGGGGTGTGTGTGTGTGTGTGTGTGTGTGTTTTCTTTTTTTCTCCTGTGCACATGTAGATGTATCATACTCGGTTTCCCTAGTCTTAATTTTTTTTAACTAAATACGTCCATTACTCAGTGTTTCCCTATTTATGAATAAGAGTGAATTAAATCTTTCCAACATGGCGTCATGCGATGTGTATTGTCACTGGAGGCCACCACTGGTTCGCCTTTATTTCTTCACTCACCTTTCATTTTTAGAAAGATGACTTACATATTTATTACATAAAATAAATCATGTCTCTCATCATGACTTTTGGGGCTGAGATTTTTTTTTTCTAAAATGGTCTTGACCTAGGAAGGCTGATTATTAAAATTTTTAAATTAAAAATCTAGACAAATCCCCTCATTCTTTAACCAATGAATAGTAAGTTATGAAAGGAGAGGATTAGAAGGGGGACCTGTAGAGTCACAGTGACATAAAAGATGTAACAAATTTTGTTACAAAATATGGGCAAGACTAAATCATAGTGTCTAGGGAGGCACAGTTGGATGATAAAACTATATAGAAATGCAAAATATGACTATTAAAAGTAGTCTATAAATATGTTGCTAGTAGTACACAGAATGATCACTTAATTTATGACAGAAACTTTTTGGTATTTATAAATGTTCTAATTTTTTAAGAAACTGCAAATGAAACCAGATTATAGGCTCTAGCCACAGGTGTTAATTGTAGCTAATATGAAAGTACTGTGTTATTAATAAAAATATAAGGAATATTTTTTGAAGTACAGACCTAACAGGAATACTAAGTAGAAAGGTGGCTCTGTTTTCTTTTTTTTAAACTGTGAAGTAAATTTATTATCATTGTATTTGATATTTATTACTAGAGTCCCTATGTTAATTCTGGTTTTCTTGCTTTTCAGAATAATTAAGACCTAAATCTTCTGCTGAGTTCTGCTTGGTTTTCCAACTTCTTTTGCTTTGTTCATGCATCTTACAAATATTTTTGGTCACTTTCACTATGCCGTGCTTTGTGCTGAGGCTATGGTGGTGATTAAATACCATAGGATAACTCTGCTTTTAAGGATTGCCCAGGATAGGGTCTTGAATAGTTGTAGGGACTCATTGTTTTTGCTGTAAAAGTTTATCAAGATACATCCTACAGTGCCATTCCTGGGCTCTATGGCTTTTCTTTTTTGGTTAAATACACATTTTGCCCTGTTTTGTGGGAATTTGCTCAGGGTGTCTCCCTTGATTCTTCGTTAGGGAAGCTTCGAAGCTGGATCCTAGGGGATTGTCCAAAGCCTGGTGGGGGTCTGAAAGGCTTGCGAACGCACGCAGCCCTAAGTCACTGCTCACTGATGATCCCTTCCACGTCTTGGGGTTCCAAGTCTACTCCTTTGAAAGACGGTTCATTGCCTCCTAGGAATTCTGGACTTTGTGGGAATCATTTGTGTCCATTATTTTTCAAAATAAAATCTAAAACACACTTTTTGAAAGAAAAATGAACCTGTTTATTTCACTGAAACGTCTTGGACTTTTCCATGTGTTGGTTCCTTACCTGAAAATTCTTTCTGGAAACTGATTTTAATCCTCCTTCCCTTCTCTCTAGTGTTAAAAGGAGGAATATTGGAACATTGCTTTCTTAACATGTTAACGGAAACAACTCCTCCCCAAGTAAAATATATGTAAAGTCTTTGATTATTTGCATTACTATTCCATTTTTATTTTCCTATTAATAATTTTTTGTTATTTCTTGCCTACATGAAGTCAAACAACAATTACTGTGTCATTTCCATGCAGTTACACAATCTGACAATCTGAATACATGATAAAAATAATTTCAGTAACCAATTGATTTTTCTAATAGAAGCATCTCTGTCTCCAAAAAGCTCTATCAAATGTTCATTCAACAGACACTTTTTTATAATAGGAGCTCACGTTTACGGAACATTGACTCTGTGCCATGTGTTGGGTCTCCTGAGGAGTCTACACAGTACCCAAACTTTTCTTGGGCAGAATGGTGACGTAAGTAAAGCCATGGGCATCCAACAGGTCAAAGATGGAGAGTGTGCTGTGGGGAGAGGGACCACGGTGGACACCTGCAAGGAAGGAGTATTTAGTGCTAATGGAAGGGTGTACAAAGTTGTTGAGAACAACAGAGAGATGGAGACATTCTGAAAATATTTGTTGTTAAAACTCATTGGAAAGCAGCCAGTGATATCTACACCCTCAGGAACGAAAGTACACAAGGATGATCATGGATGGTGTTCAAAACTCCACAGCTGAAGCCATCCCCTTTCCCTTGTAGAATGGGAATGTAAAGGGGAAAGTGAAATTTGTTCTGGAAATCTTCGCAGAGAGTATAGCGTTTACATTTAAATGCAGCCAATTTTGCGACTTAAGGCCTCTGAGATCATATAATCCTTGCATTATCAACTGGTTACTTTTCTGTGAAGATTTTTTTTTGGAATTATTTTATGTTTGTTTTCAGGGATATGCTTCCCTCTCCCCTAAATTGTAATGATGGGAACATATAAATCTACACCTGACCGAAAGCATAACCTTGATTGTATTTATTTTATATAAAATATAAAAAATTTTATATATCTTATATAAAATATAAAAGAAAATAGAGTAAGTTCCCCCTGCAGTACAAATAACAACTCCTTCTTCCAAGGAACTTATTTCTTTGTTTAAATAATGAGAAATGTGTGTCCTTAGCACCATTATTTAGTGTTCATTGTCCCCTGATTACAAACATTTCCGTGCCTCCTAGTGTTTTCCTGACCCTTTCTTAAGATGAATAGATTAGCTTCTCTTCCATTTGTACAGCTGGAATAAGAGGTAGAGCCCACACAACCAAGGTTCCCGAAAGCTCAGAGGCTTGGGTCAGGCCAAGCCTAGCTGTTAGGATTCCCTGACTCTGTCCTTTCTCAGATGCAAACACTACACCGCATGGTCTCTCGGAGCCCAAGACTTTGGGTGCTTCTTGCAGATACCACTGGAAAGATGTCTGAGATCCAAGTTTATTGCATCTCCCATTTTCTTGGCAAGATAGATGGTCTGTGTCAAGAATTTGGACCTGTGTTTAAGCATGACTTAAAACAGTTAACATCTGTCAAATGTTGACCATGCCGTAATATTTGACGGGAAACATTTTTATGAGGAAAATGCCCTTGAGGAGTGTGGGGGTAATTGAAAACCCACTTTCTGAGTAGTGTTTTATTGTAGTCATTGGAAATGAGTAGAACTGGGATCCACACCTAGTGGAATGGGTCTAAACAGAACCCGAGGCCAGCTCTACTCTCCTGGATCCCAACCTCCTGTGGTCCATATTTTCATATTCTTCCCAATTTGCCCCAGAGCACGCTGTGACCCTCATCCATCTTTTTTGCATTTAACAAAGTTGTAAAGGGATTTATATGCTTTCCATTAGCCTTAGCAAAGCTGCTGTCATGAATATTTAATGGTGAGCACAGTTTGTTTTCTTTTTCTTTCTTTCCCAGCCTCGTCCCCCTCCCCCTCTTAGTCAGCTAGGAGAAATGTAAATATCCCAGCCCCACACGTCTGGCTGGGTCCCAAAGCCGCGCTGGGCTCTCTCAATTCAAAGCCTTGACCCCATAAGGCAAGGGCTTTTTTCTTTTTTCCTTTCTCTGCACTTTTCCCCCTTCCTCCCTTTCTTTCAGTTCCTCTTCCTGGAGGATTTGTGAGCCCCTGGCGTGGTGGCCCTCAGTGGTGCTGAGACAGTTGCGCGTGGGGCTCTGCCTCCCCCAGGTCTCCTGAGCCCTTCGCTGCAGCCCATCTGCATGCACGACCCCCCCCCCACCCCGCCCCATGCCCCCAGCATCCCGGACGATCCTTTCCTTTGAACTTCACTGAAGCACAATAGCTGCCCTGCAACTTCGCTGGGTCTCCCTCAGATGCATTCCTGACACTTTACGGGTCGCTGGTCCCTTTCTCTTTGCAACGGCAAAAAGGGTGAATGTCTGGGACAGAAAATGACTTTTGAAGACACTAAAAGATTTACCGTGTCTAGAGCAACCTCTGAACTCTGGTGGTTGTTATCTCAGAAAAATGCACTTTTCCCATTGGTAGCTTGGATCACCCCCTTCCTCCCTCGCTTCCTCCCTCCCTTCCTTTCCTCATCCCGGAGTTTACTGTGGAATTTCTCCATCTCTTTCCCGCCTCTCCCCATCTCCCATCCGGGCTCTCCCTTTTTCTTGTTTGCCTTGTCTGTTCCTGGGCCACAGGAGTGAGGATTCTAAAGGTGAGGTTGGAAGGGGACCGATGAGCTAAATCTTTAACTGAAGGAGAAGGTTAAAGTCAGTAAAGCCTCCCTTCCCCCCCCCCCTTGAGGTTAAACTTGTTTAAATGCACGATCTCCAGGTACCTCCAGATACCCTGAAGGATTTTTTGAAAGAGTAGGCAAGGAAATCCAAACAAAATGTTTTACACAGTATTTGACTACAGTAATTTCTCAATAAATGTTATCTGTATGTTATAATTAGTATTACACACATTTACTCCTTTTTTCCCCTGAATCTCCTCAGTGTAGTCTCAAGAATTCATATGGGTTCTAAATATTTCCCATTTAATTAATTGTAGAGTGGAATAAATGTTAGAGCAACTGAACTAGATTCTGTTTATTTTTTATGTGTACAAATATAGCTTTCTTTTTGCATGGTTGAATACAAAGCTAAGGAGTATGAACTTGGATTTTACTCTGTTGGCTTCAGACTTTCCCCTTTTCCATGTATCCCAGGCCTCTCTTCTACCTCTTTCTATCTCTTGGATCAGACTTTAATCTTAGTTCCTTTTGGTGTGATTTTACCCACTAAGCGTATTTTATACAGCTTCAAGAATAATATCTCTTCCTGCTCCCGAATGCAGGGCATTGTGCTGGCACTCCCATGGGTCTCCATCCCTCTCCCACTTCCTCTGTTTATAACAGTAAAAACTCTCTGTCTCCTCCTACCTTTAATTGCAGACACTATTAAAAGATGTTGTAACATCAGAGCAAACACCACTTCCCAAGTGATATCGAATCCTTTTAGGCTTCCCAGTGAAACTTATTGTAAAGCTAGTAGTGAACAGGCCCGTGTGTAAGTCAGATTTATTTGGGGATATTAAGTGGTTATTTCTTATAGGAAAGAGTGGAAAAAAATGGCTGCAGCTTTGGGAAAGTCACCAAACAGATTTTATAGGAGTCTGTGTTAGCCTGCCCTTGGGCTCCTGTAGAATCATTCTGTTTGCCTGCCAGTTAGTAGTAATTGTTACCTGGTGAGTTCAGTGCACTAACCATAGGAATGCACATGGCCGTTGAAGGAACTGAATGGGAACACGAGTTAAGATTTATCTTCTGGGAGCCCGTTCATCTGCAAATCCGTAAAAACAGATGACAGTGAGTGGGTCCCTCTCACTGAACAAATTATTTTTACTAGATCCTTAAGTGCTTATCTATCTCTAATGAACACCTACCGCTGTGTGCTTAATTGATGGGAGTGTTGTTTCATTTCTCTTTGGGTAACCTAAAATTAATTAATTAGCGCGTGGGTAACCTTATCTCACTAATTCATAGTGTAGTTACAATCAATGAAAATCTCTCCAAGATTTCTACCTGGGCTACTAATTAAACATCTCCTTTGCTATCCTGTTTGGTGGACTTGACTACAACTTCTACATATTTCTATATTAAATTTCTCTTTAGTAGATTTGGCCCCTAATTCCAGCTGATGAGATAGTTTTGGATTCTTCCCCTGAAGTCTGTCATATCACTCTTTCTCAGCTTCAGGCTTCCTTTCCAATTTGGTCAATATGCCCCCAGTGTCTGTGATGGCTTTGCTGACAGACCAGTAAGTGGGAAGGAGCTCTTTAGTGCATCTCTGTAGACCTACTTGCCTTGAGTTGATTTAGACCCATTAGTAGGTCCCTTTGGGCCAGAGTTCCCACTGACAGTATTTTTCTCTCCATTTCTTTATCATGCTTTGAGGCTGACTGGAAAGATCTTGTCAAATGTCTTGCTAAAATCCCAACACACTTGTGAACAGATGTTGGTATGATTAGGCTGGATGAACAGAATACACATATAGCCAGATCCGTTTCTTGAATAAACCAACTTCTACATTGCTTTTGATCTCATCCCATTATGTTTCCTATAAGTAAGACTTTCAGTGCAAATATTAATTGATGTTAAGTCAACAAGCGCTGAAGGTCTGGTCACAGGGGACTAGGAGAGAGGAGAGAAACAAAGGGGGTCTTTCGTCTGGAGTAAGCTAGAGCCTTGCTGGGTCAGACAAGCAAGGCTTACAGTGTAAGGTAATATATAATTAAGTGCTAAATTACAGGGAGATGATAGGTATTATGAAATGGGAAAAATGACTCTTACATTTCTTATATCTGGAATGGGTTTCAAAATTGTTTCATGCAAATCTCTCTTCTCTATTCTGAGGCTGTTCAGGATCATTGAGACTTACCTTTCTTGAAGCAAGGACAGTTGTTAGTATTTTCTGAGCACCTACTATGTATCAGGGGACAGGTCTAAGACCTGTACTGATACCAACTAATTTGACCCTCACCGCACACTTCTAAGGTGGATATGCTGCTTTTCTCCATTTTACAGATGAGGAAACTGAGATGGGGTGACTATTACTCAGCGTGAGCTTTGATTAATTCCTTCCTCTTGCTGTGGGAGACCTGTGGTGAAGGGAGCCAGGGAGAGGCAGTATTGCATTCTGTGAAGAGAGCCTAGATTTTAGTCCTGGCTTCTTTTTTACCACCTTATACCACTGTAGGTAGGACCTTGGGGCAAGTTGCTTAACCTGGTCAGAGCGTCTCAGTTGTAAAATGGAGCAGGATTATTATTATTTATGTTTCCCATATGTTAGGTGCTCAGTGAGTGGAAACTGTTGTTTATTAAAAATAATGATAAGAATATCGTTCTCACATTCTCCCCCCAAAGAGACCTGTTGGAATTGTATAGAAAAGGAACATGTCGGCCTCGACAAGTTTTTAAACCCCAGGACCAAGTACAGTATTAGTCCTTTGTGGAAAATTTGTGGAATGGATGGGCAAACAGACAGAATAGGACAGGGACCAGGAGAGCTCTTGTAGCGAGCCGAAGCATCATCCTTTTCCAATGGAGTTATTCTGTTCCTTACTCATCATTTATTAATTTTCTTAGCCTTACCCGCCACCATTTGTGATGGGAATGGTCACCACCTGACTTATTTTCTTTGGAAAACACAAACAAACAAAGGTGTCTCTTTCTGTCATGGAGATTTTTAAAAAAATTTTTTAATTTAATTTTTTAAATTTATTTTTGAGAGACAGAGAGAGACAGCGTGAGCAGGGGAGGGTCAGAGAGAGAGGGAGACACAGAATCTGAAGCAGGCTCCAGGCTCTGAGCTTGCTGTCAGCACAGAGCCCGACGTGGGGCTCGAACCCACGAACCGTGAGATCATGACCTGAGCTGAAGCTGGATGCTCAACTGACTGAGCCACCCAGGCGCCCCTGTCATGGAGATTTTAGTAGTAAGAACTCACTGCATCTTAACTCCTGCCTTGTATTCCAGACAATAGTAAAGGCCATTGTGCCATAACAGTGTCAACACAAGGAAGTATGTAATTTTACCCCATATTAATACATTGTCGCACAGAAGGTCCTATCATTAGCAATCTATAAAAATGGCTCCTGAGACCAGGCGCGGGCACGATTATTTTATTCTTCAATTATTTATTCAGTCCGAAGGAAGGGAATGCTGACAGACGCTACAAAAAGCACTACCTACCAATTTACAATAATTGAATGACGGAATCATTTGCAGACTGAAGTAGCTTTTTATTGACACTATTTTTATTTACTTAAATTCTCACTTTCACAGCCTAACTATGTTTACTACACCCACTTTAGACGACCCAAATGAGAGGCTGTTTTGTTGGTAAAAGCTACTTCAAAACAAATAAATTAGCATTTAGTCTGAAAGGGTCAGATCATAAATGGAAGCTTTAAAACAGTCTCAGGGATGTTCAAATCAGTCTTCATATTTTGTATGGTTTTGTATTTAGATTAGATATTTTATGGAAAGTCTTTTTTTTCTAAAGCACTAAAAAGTGCTTGTACCTCTTGAGATCCTTTTTCTAGCAGGGCTGGGGAGAAAGTTACACTAGCCTCCATTTGCAGTAAGTAATTTCAATTCAGTTTATATCAGGGTTGATTACCAGAAAGTTTCTGCCCTTGTCTCTTTTTTCTCCACTTAACTATTGATAGGTGCTGTCCTGGTGATTCCAACATGTTACTTGTATGTGATAAAGTAGAATTCATAAGACTTTGCACACAGACATCATGAAAGCATTAGTTTTGACTTAATTCCTAAAGTTTCAGAGATTCTGTGTATTTGTATTGATGTTGGAATCCAAAAATTGAATCTTTTCCCAAATGGTATGGCTTTCTTCAGAGATTAGTTTCAATTTTCATTAAATCAGTTATTTTCAGTTTTGATTTTATAAACTCTTGGGTAATCCCCAGTTAATCCTACCTTCTGAGATTTCTGAAAGAAAAGTAACTTTGATTTACATTAATTTCAAAAATCCTTATGCCAAACACTAATTGATTTCAGAGGATTGACTATGTAATCAAAAATCCTAAGAAAGAGAAAGAACTTCTAATGCTTTAGAGGTATTTTGGAGTAGCCATAATGCTTATTCTAGGTCTGTGTGTGTGCATGTATTCGTTTGTGGTACGCACACATATACAGAAATTTATGATGTGCTTTCGGAATCCTGGGTCTGTCCGAAAAAGTAAAGGAAGTAAAATAAACATTTTTGAAAATATATATCCTGGAATAAAAGTATACCATCAGTGTTACATTTCTGTGTGAATTCAACTTACTGAAATTTAAAAACAATCCATATTTTTTATGGTTACTTTAAGCTTGGAGGTAACCAGATACCTCTACTGTTGACGCCAGTGACAGTATATAAATGATCACATTTTTTGCTTAAAGCCTCATTCCTGTGGGTAAAACAGGTATGCAAGGATACCATCCTGTTCGTGAGGTTCTTGTCAGAATTAAATTAGCTAATATAGTGCAGACCTTTGTAGTGTGCTTGGATGACAGGTAACCTGTACAAAAAGATCACTGTATTATTACATTACTAGACGTAGGCTTTCATCCTGGGTCATGCCATGAATCATTTTGTAGTATAGTAGATGGTACAGAGTAGCAGATTAAAAAATTCCTTGCAGATACCCATGACATTGCTTACAAAGTCTCTTTCAACCTTTCCTGGGAAGCTATTTCTTGGAGGTAAAGTTGGCCATCCAGATGACCTGTCTTGGTGTTCACTTGATTTCTGCAACACCTCTCAGCCTATCTATTTCCACTAACTCTAAATATGTACTCCTGCTAAATACATGCTCAGCCCCGTGCCAGAGCACCTCTTGCTTTATTTTCAGCTAAGCGGAAGAATTTTATGATTTACAAGTGGGAGAGAATGTTAGGTTTGCGAGATTGGCCTCCAGCAGGAGTTCTGAGCAGCCAGTCTATAGAGGAGGAAACGGAATCAGAATAACAGAATGGTAGCAGACAGGGCACCAGCTGAAGATCATGTGGGCAGGCAGCCTTTTCTGAATGACACTGCGAGAGTGACAGGTAGGCGACTGTCCTTTGGTTCTATGTGAAGAAACCTTAAGCTAAAAATGACAGGTTGTTGCCTCTCTTTTTGTAAAGTTATTACTGGTAGGAAGTTAACCTCTGCTACATAATACTGACAAAGACAAGTCATGGGCAAGTGGAAAGATCTAAAGGGCTTATCTTCAGCCTCCTGTAGCCTTTCTCATCGTCTTGGGTTACTTCATACTACTTGCTGCTTCTAGCCGGTCTAAGCTGCGTCTATCCAAGCAGGACCTGCCATTTAATGAACACTTACTATGAGCCAGGCACTGTACTGTGGTGGAGGGTGGGTGTTCAGGGGGAAGGCCTCCCCAGCAGGTTAGCTTGGCCTTGTTCATGTGGCCCAGTGTTCCAGGATGGCAGGAGTGGAATCCAAAGGGCTTTTCTCAGTGTAGACCTGGACTGAGCGAATAACAACAGCAGCAAAACAACAACAGGAGCAGTAATAATATAAACAGCTCTTATAGGAAATCTGAGACCCGTTCATTGACTATCAGAAATATTAACATTAAAGCTTATTTTAAAAATGGTTCTGAGTGTTTGTTGTGTATCAGGCATGTGCACTTGGAATAATGTGCTTTTGTAACATGTTCTGCCACCTAAAAAGAGCCAGTATTTATTCAGACACAGGTGTTATGCAAGTTTATCACTTTTAGTTTCTGTTTATCTTTCATGTTACCACATTAGCCGTGTGGATTTAAAAAAATGTGCTTTTTCTTCAAGACAAAATTTTGGAAGTGTGTCTACGTTTCTGAGTTCTCTTTCAAGATGCCAAGAAGAGGCTGACTACTTTGTTTTAGGAATTGTTAAGAACTCAGACTTTGGAGTCCACCAGACTCCAGAGATCCTGGCCAAGCTCTGGAATATGTAAGTTCTGTGGCCACAGCTTGCTGAACCAATTTACTGAACTATAAAATGAGAATAATAATATCTCCACGTAAAGATGAAATGAGAATGTAGTTCTAAAGATCTTAATACACTGGTGGGGGGGGCGATCTCAGGTCTTTAGAAATTGTGGTTGTTACTGTAAAGCAAATGCTCTGAAAGCAGGCTTCAGTGGCCTTCTTTTAAATATTTTTTTTATATTTATTCATTTTTGAGAAAGAGACAAAGACAGAGTACAAGTTGAGGAGGAGCAGAGGGAGAGGAAGACACGGAATCCAAAGCAGGCTCCAGGCTATGAGCTGTCAGCACATAGCCCTACGCGGGGCTTGAACTCACAAACAGGGAGATCATGACCTGAGCCAAAGTGGAACACTTAACCGACTGAGCCATCCAGGCGCCCCTCAGTGGCTACTTCTTATAGATGGTGACATAAGCTCACCTTCCCCACCAAAGGAATAAGTGGCTGCTTCCCTTCCATAGCCATCACTGGGTTGCTCTGGCCTCACAGTGCATACAGTGTGGGGCCTATGAATCATGGATCAACACAAATGTTAACAAGCTAGGAGAGAATTTAGCAGAAGTAGGCCTGTCTCAAGATAAGGTCTCTGACTTAATGTGCAATTTCTAAAAACCAGCCAGCATTTAACTGGCCTTATCCCTGCTGAGATAAGATCTCTCTGGATAGTTGCTTTGCAATTTTAGTAATTGGGGGAGGATAATTCCCATAATTTCCAATTAGTATTGATCTGACTGCTGCTTTGGGATGAAATCCCTTTGTCTCAGTCTGATTTCCTCAGCTGTGGCATGCATTGTCCACACCTAAAACTGGGCTCGTTTTTGTGCTCTGTTCAAACTGGAGAAAACTGGGCAAGGAACAGAGAACAGCAGGTCTCCTAAGCCAAACAGGCGTCAGCCAGTGAACGCCGTAGAACTTACTTCCATCTTGCTGCCATGTCCTTTCTCATTTTTTTGTGTGTTACTTCACACTGTTTGCTTCTCCCAGCTGGTGCATGCTATGCTTGTCCAGGTAAGAACTACCACTTAATGAACACTTGATAACAGCCAGATACTCTGTGGGGGCCGGGAGGGGGGTCTAGGTGCCCCTGGGGGGAAGGCTTCTCTGGCCAGTTAGCTCAGACTTGTTCGTGTGACAGCAGTGTCCCAAGAAGGCAGTAAGAGGAAACAGCAAGGTTTCTCAGAGGTGAGGCTTGAAAGCCTTGCGTTGTCATTTCCACTACATTGTTTTGGTCATAGCAGGCTGCCTGATGAGACCCAGGGTCCATGAGGGAGGGGACTGGTCACCATCATGCATGTAGGGACAGGACTATCATGGATGGCCATGTTGCAAACAGTCTACCAGAGACTTAGATATGGTGTCTATCTTTTTCCCCATTTGGCTTCATCATTTATGAGCAAACATTTGTCAAACAAATATTGGATGGCAGAGTGTCTTGCTATTAGGTATTACGTTTTTCCTTTTTAACATTTTTTTTTTGGAAAGTTTAACGTCATCTGCAAGTTGTTGATTGTCTAGCACATCTATAAAGTCTAAATTTCAAACAGGGGTGGTGGCTAAGCAAGAAGAACTTTTAAGACTGTTCAGGACAGTAACCTTATTAGAACTGGAATGGTCTTGGGGCACCTGAGTGGCTTAGTCATTAAGTGGCCAACTCTTGATTTCGGCTCAGGTCATGATCTCATGGTTTGTGAGTTTGAACCCCCCATAGGCTCTGTGCTGACTGTTGATCCTCTGTCTCCCTCTCTCTGCCCCTAACCTAAGCTCTCTTTCTCTCTCTCTCTCTTTGAAAAATAAACGTTAAAGAAAAAAACAGAACTAGAATGGTCTTTAAACTCTTGAGTTCAGTTTCTTCTCATCTCCTTCCCATGAGCTCTCTTTTTCTCCAAGTGTGGCAGCTGGGACCAAGAGCAATTTCAGACCCATGGCCAAGGTCAGGCAGGTAATTAGTGACAGAAGAAAGACTCTGGCCCCTTTTTTGGAGTCCCTCTGCACGGTTGCAAGAACCTGGACAGGAGGAAATTTAAAACATGCTCACCCACTAAATTTTATCTTTCTAATCCCCCCCCCCCCCACACACAATATGCTCAAATTCTTAGAAACTTATCTTAGATTCGGACACCTGGGTGGCTCAGTTGGTTAATAAGCTTTTGACTTAGGCTTAGGTCATGATCTTGCAGTTTGTGAGTTTGAGCCCCGCGTCGGGCTGACAGCTCGGAGCCTGGAGCCTGCATTGGATTCTATGTCTTCTTCTCTCTCTGCCCCTCCCCTGATTGTGCTCTCTCTCTGTCAAAAATAAATAAACATTAACAAAATTTTTTAAAACTTATCTTTGATTGTGCTTGGTTTGCAAAATGTTTGATTAGAACCACCCTTTCTTTAGCATATTCCCAAGGTGTATGTTAAAATGTAGAGGTTTTTTTTTTCCCCCTGAATGCTTTAACAGTATGCAGTTTCACAACATGTACTAGATTCTTAGATTCATTTGGTGAAGACTCCGATTTAAAACCTTTAACATTTTTCTGATTTGAAGCTAGAGAAGAAATAGAGAATTGACCCTTTTTTTTTTTGACACAATTTTGTGCAATCATGGTGTTCCTGATCTTTCTGGTCTATTTGTTGCTACCGTTTCATTCCTCACTTGATCTGTCTTGGTGTTTACTTTAGAGAGCTTCTGGAATGTAATCCATTGGTTCCTGGGGAATTGGTTCTTTTCAAAGACTCCATCTGGAGGCATATTTAAAAGCATATTTAAAAGCGTGTAGCTCCGGTCTTAACTAAAGTGTATGATGTTTGTCTCCGTGTAAATAATAGTAATAGAAGGACTGAGAAGTTCATACTTCAAGTAAAACCTTTGGTCTTCTGAATTAGGCTGCTGATCTCCCAGGTGAGTCCAGTTGCAAACTCAAGGTCAGAACTTCTAACAAATGCTGCCATGTTATTTGAAAGAGGGTATTTAGTCTGTCATGGTTAAATAGACTCCTCCGTATTCCCACAGAGAAATAAAGCAATTTGTTTTCAAGACTCCAAAGAGCAAAACATCTGCATGTGGTAGGGATATCAGCAAATGCAGTGAACCTGGCTGTCACATCAATTGCCATGTTTCAATTCTGTCCAAACCGTGATTGTGTGATTGGGGCTTCGGCAAGGCTTAGGAAAATGCCTCATCCACTTTTGTGAGAGGGAGAAAAATAACTAAGTGGTTGCTTTCAGTGAACACTGCCAGCCTTGTTGAAGTGTACACCTTTCATACAAAAACCTCTAGATGAACTGCAATGGAAAATATGGGTTTGTGATAATTTTGAATGATGTGTGATTGCCTTGATTAGCACTATAGTTACTAAGCAGATATGCACTTCTTTGTTTTAAAAGGGAACTTGAATTTTTTTTTTACTGTAACTGACAGTTGCTTCATCTCTACCATCTTTAACACGTTAAAAAAATTTTTTTCTGGCCCCACTAATCTGTGCTCGTCAGTGATGTCAAGTTTTAAAAGTAACTCAAGATAAAAAACAAACAGACAAACATACCAACTCTGTAGAAGCCATCACCTGTCAAAAAGTTTGCATTTGATTTTTCCTTTCAGGTAGAGGTGAGACATTTTCTGCTTCTGTTTTCCAGATTTGCACCTTTGAGGTTCCAGAAAGGTTGGCAGCCATATTATTTTGAGTTTATGGATTTATAATGACCTAGTAATCGCTATGAGGTGGTTGGGGGTGGAGGAAGTGGGTAAGTCACAGAAGAATGTAAGGTGGAATAAATCGTACCTTCTTATCTTTGATACATAGTCTAGCACACAACTCCCCTGCTTTCTTTAATCCACATACAGAACTTCCCTTTCTGAAACACTGATCCAAATAGGCCATTTTCTTATTTAAAAGCTTTTTGTATCTGCCCCTTTCCTGTGGGCAAAACACTCAAGCCTAGAGACATAGTTCTTCCTAAATTGGCCCTACGCATTCTTCTCAGCTCGTCCTTACTTCTGTTACTCATGAATGTCTCACATCCTTAGGCTGATAACATGCTATTTCTTCTGCTTTGGATGCCACTGAAAATCCCCTCCTTCAACCAGCTGATAATTGTGGAAACTTCGATCAATGTCCTCACTTTGTTGAGTCTCCGGATAATGCCCTGGGTAAAGTTGGCCAGGTTGGTTCTCCGTCTGCTTCCTGTACCCCTGAGTGATTTTTGTACAGCACAGAGTGTCCTGCATTACGAAGTCTGTGTCTACAATTCTGTCTCCTCCACTGGGATGTGGCTTAGTCATCTTTGGACTTCAAGGCTAACCAGGACTTGACATGTCACGGGCCTCTGCCTAAATATTGAGCAAATCAACGAATGAGCCTTCATTGTAGCTTAGCAGGCACCAAATGGTCTTTTCATAGAATCTGTGTTAACTGAGATGCAGAGCTCATAATGATCAAGAAGCTAGAAAAAGGTCATTGAATGTATGATGTCCCTTTAGTTCACCTCTAAAGATGAATGAATGCTACCTGACTACAGGTGTCTTTTTTGTTTCATTAATGAAGCTCTGCCATTACAAACCATTTCCTCTCTCTGAGTTTCCTGTGCAATTTCTTTCCTTGTCAAGGTAGTAATATTTTGGAGTGTAGAAATTAATAAATCCAATCAAAGCATTTTTTTCATTTTGCCTAGTTAGTCAGATTCTTGTCCTGAATTGGGGTTAATGTCCTTGCTATTAATTTATCTCGAGGGACATAGAATGGAAATACTATTTGATCTATAAATCTTTGCAGATGCACAACTCTGTTTATTGGTCTCCATACCAGAAGCCAGCCTGTGCTTTAAAAATCTTGGAATATTACTTGGCTGACCAACTAAACATAGTATTTTCCTTAGCTTTCCCCCTTTCACATGACTTGTGGTTGAATCTTGAGTTTCAAGTCGAACAAAGTGCTTTTCAGACTTCCCCAGAGACCTAGCCAATCCTACCCCTCACCCTAGGCTGTGCTGAGCCAGTCTTGGGGCAATTTACCTTATTTTTCGTTTGAACATTTGCGTAGAAAGTTTAAGGTATTAAACCTTGTGGGTTATGAAATGGTTTTAGGTATCTAATGAGCCACACCATGTTTCTACACAGATGAACAGTTTTATGACCACATTTTCTAGCAAATGTATTTGCTGGTTACTCTTGAACCAAACCAAACACAGTCTCCAAACTGCATCCCAAACAGCCCCGACTTAAAGACTCTTGATTTACAAATGTCTTGATTTACAGCCACTGGAGTGGCTGCCAAAGGCGTCCCCTTCCCTGTCTTGATTGAATATGCTTTTAATTTTGGCATGAATGGCCTTTGTTGATAGTAATAAAACAATAACAGTCAATGGAGCCTTTATTGAATGTGTATCCCAGCCCCTCTGCCAAGTGCTTTGCATGCAATGTTTACTTCTTCCTCACTACAGTGCTCTTCTGATGACTGATTTCAGATCAGAAAACCAGGGTAGCAAGGAGGGAGGTAGCTTACCCCAGGTGCCTGGCCACAGTTTGCAGAAATGGACTTTCCATGAAGTTTTTGCCTGTCTTTCAGACACTCCTGCTTTCTTCTCTCAGGCTTGGGCATCTGGCCTGCAAAGCAGTTTCACCTGAGAGCATCCCTAGTGCAGCGATGTCTGCTTTTCCTTTTGCATCTTATGATGTAAACAAAGAGAAAACAACAGTAGCCAGTATTTTTAATAATAGAAAGCAGATACGTATATATCTTCCTTAAACTGCTCTCCTTGGGGGAGAGTAACAGACGTGCTCCGCAGGCTCTGACGGTGTGATTTTTATCTGGAGCTGCTGAGCGGGGTGGTGTTACAGCTTGCTCCTGGACATGTTGATACAGCCCCTTAATTGCTTAAGGTATGTACCTCTTCTTAATCACCTCTGCTTTAATGTGAGAGCTGTGCTAAACTGTGACCTGGAAAAGGTAGGCATTTCTAGCAACTCCAAGTGTAAATGGCCCTCACCGGCAGAGACTCCTCAAAACTATAAGTCACGAGCCGAGAAACATCCTAGGACAAAACAGTTAAGGAAACTCAGATATCACGTCTTCGAGCCTTGGAGGCCCCCGAGTCCTGGCTTCCTAAGAATGAATGCACGTTGGTGGTTGCAGCCTCATGTGTTCTCAGGGCCTCAGCAGGTAGTGAGTGGAGAGCACAGTGGAAACCGAGATGGTTGCCGTGTAGGAAAGTGGGGCTGGGGCAGGAAGGGGGCAAGGTTGTCTGGTCTTTCAGGACAAGTTGGACATGTGAAAATTTAGGAGAAATCTCCAATTTTTCAAAAACTAGACCCAATTCAAACATTTGGAAAAGTCTGAAGGCCAAACCAAACATGCCTCTGGGCCAGAATCAGCTTTCAGGAACCCAGCTGGTGACCACTGGTTTAATTCACATTGATTCATGAATTTATCGGCACTTGACTAACAGAGTCTGGGAAAGATCTATTTTATCTTTTGGGTAAAAACATAACTCACAGGAAGGAAGTCACTTATTCATCATTACTCAAGAGTTATTTGTTCAACTAGCAAATTAGTGGAAACTTAGCTGTTTGGGGCACTTGATGCACAGTAGAGAGCTGTCTGGCACGGTAGTCAGTTTTGGCTTGCAGATCCTCAGGGGTTCAGCGTGGCTCTAGTGTGTGGCTAGGTCATATGTGTGGGACTGCAGAAGCATGTTCTTTACCGAGCTGTGTTCTAGTCCCTGGGTCTCGTTGCATGAGATTAGAAGTGATTTCACAAGTGGATCAGCAGGATGCGTTATTATCCTATTTATCAGCTAGGTTTCAGTCTAAGAAGCAGAGCCATGGTGAGTGCTATAGGATTAAAGGATTTATAGAAATTGACCCTTCCTCAAATATGGGAGGAGCTGGGAGATGAAAGTCTTGGGGGGTGTGGGAATGTCAGGGAGTTAGAGAAAGGTCCACCTGGAGGCCACCCACTGGGGACCATGAAAGGAAGCATGTAAGAGGAATCTAAAGGCCATTGCCTCTCTGTCTTTGTAGCTCCTACCTCTGCCATCTGTAGCCAAGCATCTCCTAGTGGGCTGGGGCCACTGTTGGGTGGCAGGGCCATTTTTGGGAAGACAGGGAGTGAGAGCATGGGGAGACAGGGACCAGCTGGGACCCACCAGGCACCTTCCATCTGTTTACCAGCTGTCTGAGAGTAACGGGCTGGACCTCACTTGTGAAGCTTCGCACAGGCTCCTCACGTGGCTAGCTGTAGCAGGATCACAGGGGGAAGGGCATTCTTTTTAATGGAGATCCCAGCCAACCAGTTGACAGTAGTGGCATCAGTGTACTCTGTGAATAAGAATGACTGTGTCCTTAGAACTGGGTTCAGAACTCCTGGGTTCTCTCCTCTTCTCCTGAAAGACCTCTTCCCACTCTGAGGCAGAGCCTTAAGTAATGGGGTTTGGGGCTTCTGCCATGGTCAGGCCAACGTTGGTGTTTTCCTGTTTAGGATCCTCTGCACATTTAATCATCCATTTACATGCATATTCAGGTTCATTATTTTATCTGATCTTCCTTCCTGGAAAATTTTGGTCTGGCAGGTTGGAGAAAAGAGGGATATTGGGGACCATGATAATGAGAAGCAAAGGGGTGGGAGGAAGACAGAAACTTTGGAGGTTGGGTTGGAGGGAAGCTGAGTTTCAATTTTTGCCTTGGGCCCAAAATCTCCTACGTTACAGTTTTGTCCATCCACTTATCCCTCTGTCTGTCAGTCAGTCAGTCCATTCATCCATCAATCATATATATGTGTATCTATTCATATTAATCCATATACATATATCTATCCATATATTTTTTTACAATATATTTATCTAATCTATATCACACTATATGCACATACATGAGAAGCTTTACAGTGGGAAATTTTATGGGTTTTTGACCCTCCTATGTTAAAAGTGTTCTGTATCAGGTAAATATAGTGATCCTCTTTTATTTATTTATTTATTTTGTTTTAGAGAGAGAGAGAGAGAGCGAGCATGTGTGCATGTTGATGGGGGAGGGGCAGAGGGAGAAAAAAAGAGAGAGAGCGACAGAGAGAGAGAGAATGAATCTTAAGCAGCCTCCACGCTCAGCGCGGAGCCCAATGCAGGGCTTGATCCCATAACCCTGGGATCATGACCTGGGCTGAAATCAAGAGACTGAGCCACCCAGGTGCCCCTAGTAATCCTCTTTAGAAGGAAATTTCAGTGGTAGAAATTCTCATGCAAAATAAAACCATCTTAGAGGTCTGTTCTTTTCGACCACGTAGGGAGATCACTGGTTTCTTTCCATATGAGGAGATGCTAGGATGAGTAAGAACTCCTCCTGAATTTGTCCACCCTCTGCCTGATTCTTGAGTTGTTCTTAGAGAGTTTAGTCTTGGTGGTGAGGGGACACATCTTTGTAAGTTTATGGCTGAAGTTGGGCAATTTTTGCCAAAGGATCAGCTGCTTTTAGGTGATACTTCAGCTTTTTGTTGAAATATTGGCTACTTGTACTTCTTGACTGTTGGGTAGCATGACTGCTGAATTAGAGAAGGTAAATTTCTTTCAATCCTCAGAATGTTGATTTGGAAATCCTAGAGCACGGGCTCTGGTTTCCCCCTTATTTCCTCTCGCAGCAGCTAAACTCTGTCTTACCCCAATTTGATAGATGTTTCTTGGTAAGTTTTCCTTGCCCCCAAAATGACTAAGCCCCATTTTTCCTCCTCATGTTTTATGTTTCTGGTGTGTATTTATGTCTGTATGTGTGTGCGTGGGGGAGTTACATGGTGTTGAAGTTTTGAGAGATATATTGTCATCAAGGAATATTTTCCTGAAGCAACTAAACATTTTGGGTAGAGATAGCCTTTTTGCTCTGGTGCAGATCATTTTAGATTTTTTTAACGGAGCAGACATTTATTAAACTCTTCCAAGTGCCAGTCACTGACTGCCCTGGGTGCTTGGCCGTCCTAGGTGCTCAGTAGGAAGATTGCCTACTGGTCATGCCCGTCTCAGGTGCAGAACAAAAGAACGGAAATTGAACATTCGTGAATTCAACCCATTACATGCATTAATTCCCCACCTATTTATTGAGCACCTAGTATGTGCCTTAGGCATTGGGCTGAGTGCTAAGGATATAAATGGTGAGCAAAAAAACAGCCCTGTTAGAGCTCACAGTGTAGCTGGGGAGCAAACAATAATCAAATTATACAAGTATATATGGTAAATTTGTCTGAGCATGAATTGGGGACCTAATCACGGGAGTGGGGGAAGGCTATTTAGAGAACACAGGGATTTGAGGAGCAGAGGCTGTGAGAGGAGAGACTGGCCTTTCTTGTCGCGTCAAGCTGTCCTGCAGCCCTCTGACTATGGTAATCAGAAAGGAGAGCATCCTTGAGGGTGTTCCTGCTGTGCATCCTTAGTTTTGGGAAACTAAGTCACACCCACAGGGCTGTTGGGTGATAAGGTATAGCTGCCTCTTACTCCGAAGAAGTGTTCTCCAGGCTGACCGAGTCGCCTCCTGAGTTCTCCAGCTACACCTATCAAGCTCACTGGGCACTTCCTTGCCAGCCAGGGTCGGAAAGTCACGGGAAGGTTCCCTTCCAGTCTCTTACTCTGGGAGAGGTCCCTGACACTCTGCCCTCCCATTCTTCCGATTACATCGGTGACTAGTTAGTGTGCCCATCATCTCTTTGTGGGAAGCTTACTGTTTGTCTAGGCCAGACTGCCCCGTGCAGAATCCCTTCCTGGCTTTGCTCACAGATGGTCACCCAGGCTCAAATTACAGAGCATATTTCTTCTCCACCCAGGGCCAATTACTTCCCTTCCGAACACTCCCTTGTCAGACTTGCCTGCACATGTGCAGGTAGGTAAAAGGGGTGGATGTTAGGGGCCAGGTTGATTGGGGAGGGGGCGGGGTAAGTAAGCCAGCGTGCAAGAATTATTTATCACAGTCTTCCTGGAAACTAGTTGGTTTTCACTGAATCCATTCATTTCCGTCTCTCTGATGAATGAATAATCAGGTGACTCACAGCGAGTTGCTAGTTAGAAGGTTGCAACATGTCCTCACAAGCTCTGTCCTATTAGACCTGGAGGAAAAGCTAATATTTGATGTGTTTTTAGGCACAATGTGTCAGTTCTTCTGAGATTTTTATTAAAAGTTTTTTTTTTTAATTTCCGCAAAGGAGGCAGGGTTTAAAAAAGATTTAAGAAGTACTGTGTTAGATCATCTTTTGTTTGTTCTCCAATTTCGAAGTGGTAGTGTGATTATCTTAAGATAAAATCAGTATAGAGGAATTTGGCAGAAATAATAGGAATTTCTGTTTGAAGTCGTAATGAAGCTTAGTCATTTTTCACAATAGATATTCATATTAACAGTAATCACATCCCGTAGTTACTCACACTTACCATACATTGGGCACAGGGTTATGGTTGTGTATGAATTATCACCATCATTTAATCTTTACAACAGCCCTGTGAAGGAGGTTCTGTTATCTTGATTTTATACATAAGGAAAGTGAAACAAGGTTAAATTATTACTAAGGGATGAATCCGAATGACGAGACAAGGCCATCTGTCCTGGAAGAACATGCTCATAGCCATTTCTGCAACATGTGCTCAATAAGAGGGCGTGCTCGATGCTGGAAGAAGGGTTCAACTTTAACACAGTTTGATAATCTGGCAAAATTTTTCTTTGGATGTGGCTGAATTTCAAAGACAGCCGTGACTTGTACATGAATGCTCCTAGCAACTTGTAATATCCCTACACTAGACACAACACAAATGTCCCTCAACATTTGGACGGATAGACTGCATATCCGTACAATGGCATAATATCCAGGAGTAGGAGGGAATGAACTATTGAAACACCCTAACACGGATGAGTCACAAAATATCACCCTGAATCAAAGAAGCTAGAGGAAAAAAAAAGAGTATTTGTGTTATATGACGCCATTGATGTAAAATTCTGGGAACTGCAAATTAATTTACACTGACAAAAAGCAGGTTGGTGGTTGGCTGGGTAGAGTTGGGGGTAGGTGGGGGTGGGGTGGTGCTTAAGGAGGGGACCGTGGTGGATATATCATTAACTTGATTTTGGAGATGGTTTCATGATCATGTGTCTATGTCAGACTTACCGAAGTGCACATTTTAAATATGTGCGGTTTATTATATGTCAATTACATCTTCATAAAGCTGTTAAACATATATATATGCAATCGGGAAGAGCAAGGAGAATGATGTGTTTATGTGTGGGGGGGTAATAAAAGAGAAATTTGTACGGCGGGAACCTCATTCGCTGCATGACCTCTGAACCCCAGAGAGGCTGTTATTGTGAGATCAGTCTATCAGTGGGTGTTTGTTGAACAAGGCACTTTGGGGGAGTCGGAGGTTTGTGTGAGGCATGGGCTCTGCTGTGTCTGGCAGTGGGACCCATTCAGAAAGAGCCCGAGCTTTGTAGTCAGGTGGAAGGAGAGAGACTTAAATCCTGGTGCTCTCACTTCACAGGCTGAAGGCTTTGAATTCCCTTAACTTCTCTGAGCTTCAGATTTGTGGTGGGGAGAACAGAGGTAACAGTATCTTTATTTGAGGTTGTCTTAAGGATATAAATATATATCAAATGCTTGGGCCAAAGTCTGGAGCACATGGTAGGAACATAGTGGCAGTGATCATTCTTGTCAAACCTGTGAGCTGGGGGTGCATTGTAACTGGCGAACTGGAGATACACATTCTAGGAGGAGGAAATACTTGCTGCAGGCTGGTCTTCTCAGGCAACAAAACTTCCCTTGAAATAGCTTTGGAAGCCTGTGCAGGAGTTAGATGAAGTAGAACGAGCTGAGTACAAGTGCAGAAATGGGACTACATAAATCAGTTAGATTTTGTTTTTGTGTGTGTGTGTGTGTGTTTTTGGTGGGAGGGTAGTAGCAAGAAAGAGGCCAAGTAGGGAAAGAGTAAGAAAGCCAACTTTTAGGAAAGTTGGTTTCCTAAATAGTTTTGGGTGCCAATAGTCTGTAGGCTTGAAGGCAATGGTGGAGAAAAGGAATGGAAGGAAGATCTTTGTCATGAGACGACTTACTATTTGTCATTACTGACATTTTGTTCTGGACAGTTCTTTATTGTGGGGTCTGCCCTGCACCTTGTAGGATGTTTAGCATTATCCTAGTGTCTACCCATTAGATGCCAGCAGCACCCTCCCCCTTCCAAGTCAATCAGAAATATCTCCAGACTGCCAAGTGGGTCCTGGCGGGGAGGAGTGGGGACGGGGGGGGGGGTTCTGGGGACCACTGCTCCGGTGGTTAGACCAGGCTTCACTGAAAAGGATAGTTTCTTTTCCACATTGGAAGGGAGAAAGGATTGGAGCTTGTATAATAATGCAGTAAGCTGTTCTGGTTGTAGAGGTTTAGCAGAAGGAGAGTGGGTTCCAGCATTGATCAGGAGTCAGAACTGATTCAGATCCTGGTACCGCCAATCACAAACATGGCCTTTGGCAAATGACCTATTTGTATTTGAGTTTACTTATCTGTAAAATGGGGGCAATTATAGTACTTGCCGATAGGGTTGTTGTGAGAATAAATAAATTGTAACTGAAACCATTAATTATTTGCTTAAAGAAAACAGCCTACTCTTTCTTCCTGTATCGAGAAGACCTTGAGAGTCACATAGGGGAAGACAAGGAAGTCTTTCTGTCTCCAGCAATCTTCAGTTGATTTTTAAAGTGCCCATATCTTGAAAAGACCTGTGTAAAAAAAATAGCCTGAAATGAAGGTATTGAAAGATAAATGTGGAAAATGGTACTTTGTCCCCAAGCTCATTCTTCCTCCGTGGACCCACTGAGAGATCCTTGTGTTATTATGTAAGAGCCAGGTATCCTTGAGCAGAGCAGAAAACGCCATGGAGGGCATAAAGTGGCTGTCACTGAAGTGAATGGCTGTCACTGACTCACTGACGTGAGTGGCTGTGTGCTGTAAAGGAACTTCTGAGAACAGAGTTGGCCCCAGGGAGATCTCCATCTTCTCCCCACTGAAGGAGGACCAACCCAGACACAAAAGCAGACTATGAAAGGGTCTTCATTCCAACGGGACTTTTCAGTGACACTGGAGACCTCGTGTGGTAGCCAGATTGTCTTCTGTGACCATTTCCAACTGAAGCCGTCTGTTGCTTTTACAGCACACTCGTTTTAGAGGCTGCTCAGGAAATGCTATTAGGGATGTGTCAGGCTTCAACAAATGAGAATTTCCTCCCCGCCACCCCAGCGAGGGGGCGGGGGCAGCGGGCGGGGGCAGCGTAGAGCTTGGCAGAATGACTGATGCAGCGGCTTATCAAGGTCAGGAGTGGCAGCTGGCCCCATTGTCCCACATTCAAAGGATTCCCCAACACTGCAGCACTCCAGGACTCTCACCCGAATTCCTCAGAATTCCTCAGATTCCGCACGCACAAAGGCAGTGCCCTAGTGCTGGAGTGATCCTCCTGGGGAAGGCAGATTATTTTAAGCCCCTGTGTTGCTTTTACTACAGAAAGATGGGCCTCATCTATCCTAAATAAAGAATATTTATAACATTTGCTTCTTATCACGAACTGTCTTTAGTCACCAATTTCATCAATCTAAACTGCTTTGGAACATCATTTGAAATGTTCCAAAACAAAATGAGAATCATTTGGTCCCATACTTCCTTTGCAGAAGGTGACTGTTAAAAAGGGCTTAAAGATTTTTTTTTTAAACCTTCAAAGAGTTGAAGCTTGTTCTGTGGCCTAACATATATTATCCTGTGAGTACAAAGCTTACATTAGCCTAGCTGTCTTAAGAGTATGTAAACTCCAGGGCACCTGGGTAGTTCAGTAGGGTAAGTGTTCAACTCTTGATTTCGGCTCAGGTCATGATCTCATGGTTTGTGAGACCGAGCCCCGTGTTGGGCTCTGTACTGACAGCCCAGAGCCTGCTTGGCATTCTCTCTGTCCCTCCCCCTCCCCCCCCCTTTCTCTCTCTCTCTTAAAATAAATAAATATTTTTAAAAAGTATGTAAAATCCTCCCAATAATTTAGATTCATTTGACATTCTTGGCTAAATTTATTATGGTTAGGGCTGATTCAAATGTGAAAAACAATAGAAATACAAGTAACCCAAAACAAAAGAGCTGGTAAAGCAGACAGTGAAATAAAAGCAAAGTGTCTGTCCATGTCTTATCATTCAGACCTGTTGATTGAGAAAAACAAAGTGCACAGATTTTAAAACTTCACATGCCAGTATCAGGAGGGAATGTTCTATAGATTTTCTTGGGCAGTCTTTCCTACACATTTCAAGCTGACTGGCAGAGGATAACAACCTATCCTGTTACCCACTGGCTAGTGTTTTGTGGTACATTAGTCTCTGAAATTTAGGGCGTAGCCTTACTATTGCTCACTTGTAAGTCTCTTTCCTATCGCTCAAGGTTGGACAATGGTAAGGATTAGTTGAAATGATTCACGTATGACCTTGATGCACAAAGACCTTGAAGGCAAAGACTCCCAGCTTCTATGTCTGGTCAGCTTATTCCCCTCAGAAGTGCTTCTGACACTTAGCAGGTTTCCCATCCACTAACAGTTATTTTTCAGGAAGCATGTGATATAGTAACCCCCTTTCCAAAGGCGAATGGCAATGCCATTGCTGATTTCAAAACGTGGTTACACTTTATGTTGGGAATGCATAGCAGAAAATAGCCGGCTAGCCATGTGGAGAAACAAAGCCAGAAGAGACAGTATATTTTCAGGAGCAATTTAGTGCATGATTGATCTTACTGATACTGCTAGTGTAGTGGTTATAGCTGACTGACTTTACCCAACTGGCCAGCACTCTGTGTTCGGGGAAAATCCTAGGAGAAAACACATTGATTAGATGGTAAGTTAACTCCATGCTAACGTTAGGAAATCAACCTGTCATCACTATCTCGGAAAGATGTTCAAAGTATCATATGCCTTACTAATCTCTGGCCAGGGTCGCTTCTCTCTACTTTATTTTCCTTGCCGAGTTAAATCATCTCCACTTTTATGATTTTCAACTGATTTTATTTATGATTTTATTTTATTTTATTTAAAGTTTATTTATTTGTTTTGAGAGGAGGGGAGGGGCAGGGAAAGAGGGAGAGACAGAATCCCATGTAGGCTCCACCCTGTCAGCGCGGAGCCAAGATGCAGGGCTCGAGCTCATGAACCGTGACATCATGACCTGCGCTGAAATCAAGAGTTGGCACTTAACCGACTGAGCCACCCAGGTGCCACTCAACTGGTTTTATTTAATCTTCTTTTCCTTCTAGAATACCTGAGGGACAGTTGTGCCCAGGAAGCAAACTGATGCTTCAGAGATTTTTTAAAAAGAGCAAATTTTAAAATTATATGCTAGTGCGTGAGCTGAGTTCATTTTAATGAAACATCACTATATCTGGATGTATGGATTACTCTTTCTCTGCTAGTGTCAATGGCAGGGATTTTTTTTTTTTTTTTATTCCAGTGGCAAGATGGAGAAGATACTTGGCCTGCCGTGAAACGGGAATTACTTTTAGACATTAAAAACAACACAGGGCACCTTCCCCCGATTCTCCCATCTAATTCTTAGGACAGTACAATCTCCCTCCCTCTCCCCTACCCCCAGATTAATCAAAATGTTCAGTTGGTTGAGCATCCGACTTTGGCTCAGGTCATGATCTCGTGGCTCATGAGTTCAAGCCCCACCTTGGGCTCACTGCAGAGCCCACTTCAGATCCTCTATCCTCCTCTCTCTGCGCCTTTCCCACTTATACTTTCTATCAAAAAAAAAAAAATGTTATCTATGAATATTGTAGAGCAAGGCTGACTGACAAACTATGGCCTGTGGATGGCCTGCAGGCTAAGAATAGCTTTCACATTTTTAAGTGGTTGAAATAATCAACAGAAGAAAAATCTTTTGTGATGTGAAAATTACATGAAATTCAAATGCCAGCATCCATAAATAAACTTTTACTAAAACCCAGCCATGTTCATTCCTTCACTTACTGCCTCTGGTTGATCTCTCAGTAGTGGAAGTGTTGAGTCATTGAAACAGAGACCTTCTAGTCAGCAAAGCCTAGGGTGTTTACTCTCTGGCTGTTCACAGAACAGTGCCCACCCTTTGTGTGGAAGCAGGTAGAAAAAGCCATCAGCAAGAAGAAGAGCACAGGCTTTAGGGTCAGGGGGTATGGAGTCCATTCCTTGGTTTCCTCAAAGGTAAGATGACTGTAGATTGTTCTACTTCTAAAGGTTTTAGTGATGATGAAATGAGATAGTGAATGTAACATAAAAAGATATATTTATAGACACACGTGTGAACACATATATGTATACACACATGTATATGTGTATATATATATATACACACAGTTGCCTCTTGAACAACACAGGTTTGAAGTGTGTGGATGCACTGACGAGGATTTTTTTTTTTAATAAATACAGTCCAGTACTGTAAATACATTTTCCCTTCCTTATGATTTTCTTAATAATGTTTTCTTTTCTCTAGCTTACTTAATTGTAAGAATTCAGTATGTAAGACATATACAAAATATGTGTGACTTGACAGTTTATGCTATGGGTAAGGCATCCGGTTAACAGTAGGCTATTAGTAGTTAAGTTTTGGGGAGTCAAAAGTTATACATGGATTTTAAACTGAGTTGGGGGCCCCTAAGCCCCTAACGTTCAAGGGTCAATAGTGTGTGTGTCTATACACATACACACTTTACATAGATTTAATATATATGTGTATATATATGAAGTGTAATAATCTAATTATCTATATCTATATAATACATATTTATTATATACACCTCATGGGCACTCAGTGTTTGCGTCTTTCCTTTTAAGTGTTACCAGTATTTCAAGTTCATTTCCTCAGCGGTTCAAACAGAACTGTAGCAGAAAATACCTTTCCCCAGTCTGTTTCCTCCACAAAACTTGCAGGCATTCAGCCCTTGAGAGGGCGTCGAAATGTCGTTTTACCTTGAGGTGAATGGGTAGATAGAATTGGTCTTGACCTTGAATGAGAGCAAAGCACGTCAGGCAGCATCCAGTCAGTGGAACTTCAGAGGAGCCGCCGGGTGAGAGTACCTTGGCGCATTGACCTCTGGTGGAGACTTTCACATGTGACTTTCTGAGCCCTGTGCAGAGTGTCTCCCGGGGGGCCGAAGGGCGAGTGGCGGAGGGAGGGACCCCCCCCCGCAGTCACGTGGCCACCTCCACCTACAGCGCTGTGTTCTTTCCGCTATCAGGCTTCTTGTTCAGCCCATGTGGTTGCTTTGTAAACTGCATATCCACAGGCCAAAAAGAAATAAAAAGCTTCTCCCCGTGAAGATGAAGGAAGGTTCTTTGGCACTATCTTCCTCGGTCTCTTAGTGAGCACAGCAAACAGAGAACTCCTTTCTGACTTAAGTTACACATATTTTTTCCCTCTTTTTTACTTTCAAAGCTGGCAGCCTCATAAGGGCAGCATTCAAGTAGACTGAGCCAAGGATGCGGGGCGTCATGAAAGGAGCATTTCTTGTCCTCCTGGCCCCCCTTCCCTTTGTGCTGTCTCTACCACGTATTATTAGCCACCTTGCGAAGTCGGAACTTTGCCAACGCCTGGCTTCTGGATCCCGTGGGTTGCTGCCTAAATCTGCCACTTGTCCAGCAGAATGAGTTCGTTTCTACCATTTGTAGAAAAAAAGCGAATCAGATTTTATCAAACTCATTTAGGTTATTAGTATATGTGGTAACTCATCTAAATAAACTGGAGGTAAGGCTGATGCTATGTACTCATTACAGTTTGGTTTTTTCATGTGAATTTTGCACAGGTTGATGAATGATTGTGCCTACTTGGCCTTTTAGTTACCTTGCTGGTAAAAAAAAAAAAAAAAGACCTTTCTACCTTCCTATCTTTCTCCTCTTTTAAAAGTATTTTCATGTGACCTACCAGCTCCAGTTAGTTGGCCGTAAAGCAGGATGGGAGAATGTCATTTCAGATCTTTTATAAGTTGGGAGTTTTTTCGGTGGGGGGAGGTGAATAACAGAGCTGCTTTCGTTCTTGTTATTGGCTTATGATGATAGTCTGGAATTATTTTATAGATTGTGTTTGGCTGCCAGCATGGTGCTTGGTTGTGATTAATTTGTGCAGCTTGCCATTGGATAAATAATATTCATTCCTTGGATCCTTGTTCAGAAGGGATTAGCCAAGTGGACTGGAAAACATGTCTTTGCAGGAGAGCTTTTGGTGTTTGTGATAATCAATGAACAATCTAGTGGCTGATTTAATTCAATTCTTACAGAACTCGCTGACTCATTGGCTCTTAATGCTTCTTAACTTCTTGTGCAGTGTCTTAATCTTCAGTTTCTTACACATATACCAATATTATAGTGGACATAGTTCAGAACTTAACATTTCCCCAGGGACCTTACTCTGAGAATTCAACATAAATACCTTGTGAAATGGGTTTCAAGAAAATTGTTTTTCTGATGGGTCTGTTTTTTCTGCCTTTCTTTTAATGGAAAAAAATTGCTTTGAAAAAGTAAAATAAACATAACTTTTTTTTTGTAAAGGGAGGATTAAAACAAAATAAAACATAAAGCACGTGACACCTTAGAGACCTGTGTGGCATAGACCTCTCAAAGCCCATAACATGGCTTTGGGTCTTGGTCTTGCATCATTTATAGGGCTAAATAATTTATAGTTAAGCTTTTGCCCCGTGGGATGGTTGCAACATGTTCCACCGAGAGGCAAGGGTTTCTGTTCAAATTTACAGTTCACTTGATTTATGTATCAGATAAATGACTGCAAAATAGAGGGGCCAGCTTAGGAAAGCTTTCTTCTTTCTGCCTTCCTTTGCCTTTGAATAGTTTCCCAGTGCGTTTTGTTCATCTGAACAATGCATTGACTTGCCCTACGCAGGGGAGCTGGCTAGTTGCTTATCATTGTAGTAACATGTCTTTGGGCTATAGGGTGGGGGTGAGGATGAAGCGGTAAAGGTCCCAGGTACTGATTTGTTTTTCCTTTCTTCGTTTGTTTTTTGTTGTTTTGGTTTTGTTTTTTTGGTACTTCCATGGACTGGATTCTGCCTTCCCCCCTCAATTTCAGCCTAAGTTTAAATGACAGGTGAATGTAGGGTTGTGGGATGTAACTGATAAAGATACAGGGTGGCCAGGTAAATTTGAATTTCACATACACAGCAAATGATTTGTAAATATTGACTATGCCCCTGTATGTTATCTGGCAATTCTAAGGGAGTGCTGGGGAGGTAGGTTTCTCTATCCTGAGGGCCCTCAAGTTAGATCAGGTACGCAGAGATCATTGTGAATTGGATATAAGAACGGAAAAAGAGGGACACTTGGCTGGCTGAGTCAGAGGAGCGTGACTCTTGATCTCGGGGTCGTGAGTTCGAGCCCCACACTGGGTGTAGAGATTACTTAAAATAAAACTTTAAAAAAAATGGGAAAAGAGAGTGCCATTTATTAAGCATTTTTAATATCAAATCCTGCATAGTTGGTCCTCGGCTTGTGAGATAGGTGTTACAAACCCTTTAGGGATAAATACCTTTAGGTTAAAATAAATACCTTTAGGATAAAATACCTTTAGGGATAACAAGAGCTAACATTTATTGAGTGCCTTCAGTGTGCTGGGCACCGTTCTAAGAACTTCCATGTAGCCTCTTCATTCAGTGCTGAAAGTAACCTCTGTGAGGGTTAAGTACTATTAGGATTCCCATTGGACAAAGAGGAAACTAAGGGGAGGTCTTGTCACTAGTAAAGGATTGTTTGGGGTTGAAGAAATAGGATGCCTAAGCAGTCTCTTGCTCAGGGTCACATAGTTAGTAATTAGTGGAGCCAGGATTCCAGTGCAGGACCCTTCATTCCAGCAGTTTACTTTGGCTGGCATATTGGGATCCCCTCGGGGTGGTAGTGGTGGCATTAAAAGCCACAGACATCCAGGCCCACCCCCGGAGAGCTGGATTTACTCGGTGGAGCCTGGCCTGGCTCTCAGGATTGTTAAAACTTCCCCAGGCGATTTTCATGTGCAGCCAGGGTTGAGACCGGCTGCTTTACCCCATTTTTGGCGTAAAATGAATTACCCTCCTTAGGAAATCTAGTCGCTCTATGTGGCCATTCCTTTCGCTCCAACCCCTCCTCCACAGAAACTCACCATTCCAAATCTGGCAGCTAATTTTTCATGGTCTTTGTTTCCTCAAAATTATTTTCAGGAAGTCCTGGTGAATATATGTTGGGGTATAAACAAACCACAAAGAAAGACCTCTTGGGGGCATTCTGTTGATGGATTTTCCGAGCGATCTTTTCTTTCTCCTTCCCTATACTTCCTGGAGGAGGGAATAGCCCTTTGTTCTTCATTTAGCCCCAGCTGGGTACCAGGCTGGGTATTTGAAGAGGTTTACAGATTAATAAAACTAGACCACTACCCTCCAGGGGTTTTCAATTTTGGAAGGGAAGTATATAAATGTAATTCTAGGTTTAATTTTCTAAAAGTCACTTCGGAGGAGTACAGAGCAGGAGGGAATCCAGAGAGTTAGAGGCCTTGGGGGGCGGGGGAGGGGAAGCAATGTGAAGAGTGGTCTCTGTGGGGCCGCAGCCCTGGGTTGAATTCCCGCTCTGCCACTTATCCTCGGCCCTGCCGGTCTTCGTGCCCTCTTTGGCACAGTGGACATGCCAGGCCTTTGATGGGGAGCGGGAGTCGGTCGGTGCCTGTGGAGGGCAGACCTCCGATGTGGCCTGGGTGAAGGCGCCCTCCCAGTAGGCCTTCGCTGGGCCGCCCAGCCAGAGCGTGAAGAGTAGGTTACTAAGCTCTATCTATTGTTTCCTGAATTCACAGGGCCAAGGATTGTCCTTCATTTGGTAGCTGGTGAGCAGTCAGGAAGGGGAAGGGGCGTGAATGGGAAACTAGACATACTTCTAGAAGATAACCTGCGGCCGACCCAGTCGGAACTGGAGTGGGATGGAAAGGGACCCCAAGACCCTGAGTTGGCTAAAAAAAAAAAAAAAAAAAAATTTTTTTTTCTTTTTAGCCAGAGTGAATAGGGGCCTTAACGAGTTTGAACGCAGCAGAAATAGAAAGTGGGAAGGCTTTGGGTACACAGACTCAGATCCATATTACATATGGTGAGTGAAGGAAAGAGGGTGACAGCTTTCAGCCTTGATGGGGACATTCACAGTGGACAACACAGGAGGAGAGGCTGAATGTTAAAGGCAAGAGGGTGACTCATTAGGTTCTGGACAACGTTATATTGCAACCTTCATCACAAACCAAGCAGTGCCACATTCCACATTATTATGTACACGCCACGGCTGCACATTTGGGGGTGATGTAGCATCTCTATCTAACTTACACTGGCTTAAACCCTTGAATGAAGAAAGGTCCATACCACTGCTACCATCCGACCAGTCCTTTATGTTGAACTTGGGCATTCCTGCCCTCGTTTGTTGAGGTCTAAGGGTAATACTTTGCATAGGAAATCGATAAATCTTCTATTGGTATTTGACCAATGGGGCCATTTCCTTTTACCAGACAGTTCTGCAAGCAATAAATACTCCTGGTATCCTGAATATACTTCTTTCTAAAGGGGAGTGAGAGTAATGAGACATTTACTAATGCCAGGCTCAACTTACAATTCAGAAGCAGACGGCAGATGACTCGGAAAGATTGTTCCCACTCAGGATTTTTAAGGTCATTGGAAAGCTTCCGTTTTTGTTGCAAGCGCTGTACTTTGTGTATGGTATGTTGAGCCTTTTAGAAGACTGCTAACACTTAAACATTCTATCTTTGCCAGTGTAGCCTGGACCAGGGGTTGGCACACTTTTTCTGTGAAGTGCCAGACAGCACATATTTTAGGCCTTGTGGGCCACACAGTCTCTGTGTGAGGAAACTCCTCAGCTCTGCTGTTATAACATGAACACAGCCATAGACAATATGCAAACAAATGAGCCATGCAGCGTTTCAATAAAGCTTTGTTTACACAAATATGTGGTAGGCCGGACTTGGCCCTCAGGTCAGGCAGTTTTCTGACTCCTGGGATAGGAGAAGGGCTGTGGAGGAAGAGCGTCCCGTGTCCCCTACCAGTTCTCAGCTGTGTGCCTTACCCTCCGTTTTGTCAGCTGTAAAGTGGGATCAGTAGAAGAACCGACCTCCTAGGGGTTATTTTGGTGGGATGACACAACTACTTTTACATAGTGGCCAGAACATAGGAAAGGCACAGGAAAGTTAGCGAAAGTGAAAAAACAAAATAAAAACCGGTGTCCCATTTCAGCCTGTATTATATACAACCCTGATGTTTGATTGCAGTCATTTTATTTATCTATTTATTTATTTATATATAATTTCTTTTTTAAATGTACATCCAAGTTAGTTAGCATACAGTGCAGCAATGATTTCAGAAGTAGATTCCTTAATGCCCCTTACCCATTTAGCCCATCCCCCCTCCCACAACCCCTCCAGCAACCTGTTTGTTCTCCGTATTTAAGAGTCTCTTATGTTTTGTCCCCCTCCCTGTTTTTATATTATTTTTGCTTCCCTTCCCTTATGTTCATCTGTTTTGTATCTTAAAGTCCTCATGAGTGAAATCATATATTTGTTTTTCTCTGACTGACTAATTTCGCTTAGCATAATACCCTCTAGTTCCTTCCATGTAGTTGCAAATGGCAAGATTTCATTCTTTTTGATTGCTGAGTAATACTCTATTGTGTGTGTATATATGTATACACCACATTTTCTTTATCCATTCACCCACTGATGGACATTTGGTCCAATGTAGCCTGGACCAGGGGTATCCATGTTTTGGCTATTGTTGACAGTGCTGTTATAAACATTGGGGTTCATGTGCTCCTTCAAAACAGCACACCTGTATCCCTTGGATAAATACCTTGTAGGATTGCAATAATTTTTTTTAAAAGTTTATTTATTTATTTTGAGAGAGAGTGCATGAGCACGTGAATGGGGAGAGGGGAAGAGAGTGAGGGAGAAAGAGAATCCCTAGTAGGCTCCACGCTGATAGTGACGTGGGGTTTGATCCCTGGAGCAGTGAGATCATGACCTGAGCCGAGATCAAGAGTTGGATGCTACGCTTAACCTATTTGAGCCACCCAGGTGCCCTGACTACAGTCATTTTTAAGGTAAGACAGAGATTGTGAAGCAGCACTTTTGCAGGACAATGTAAGATCCCAGCTCTGCACAGTGAAGGGATATTATAAACTAGTTATATATTGGCTTTAACAGATTAGAAGAAGTTGATGATGTCATGGATGCTCACATGGGCAGCACTGTTCATTCTTTGGATGGTTTTCTTCTTGGAAATTCTGTGTCATTCCCATTCTGGGAGCGAATTAGACTTTGACCTAATTTTTGGCATTGATTTGAGCCCCCCCCCAACCCCCCATACAGCAGAGGTGTAAGGAATAATTTCTGCAAGTGAAATGTAACAAACACTTATTGAGCACCTGCTGTATGTTCATATTGAGGGTGGTGTTTTCCCATATTCTGGAGCTTGCAGTGGAGTTAGAAAAGAAATAGGAATCTATGTGAAACAGCCAGGCACAATGCTAATGTATAAAATAGGATATAAAACAAGTGAGGGCTCATATGACACGAGAGGGGGCATAGAAAGGTGCTGAGGAGACTCAGCCTGAGGAAAAAAGTTAAATCAGATGGTGTTAGCCCCAGTGGATACTTCCTGAAAAAATGCAGATGGGGCCTTGTGAGTATAGTTTATCTTGGCTGCATAGATATCTTTCCTAGGAAATAATTCAGCCCTGGTCCCCACAGGCATCAAGGTCGATTTTTGGTGGATAAAGTGTCTCCTTGTTTTAAAAATGGCACCGAATCACCAGTGCGGTGACATAGAGGGTAGAACTTTGTGGCGACAGCCCATGGGGACAGTAATGGCTTTAGACATTTAGTTTTCCTTCACACTTCAAAGAACCTAAAAGCGAGGACGATTTATTTATTCATAAAAACATACTGCACACAACTGCTCCTTGCACCTGGAATTCTTCTTGTGGGTGGTCAGGCTGATCTGGTGAGAAGGGCCAGGAAGAGAGGTGAGGATTAGTCCCCTACCAGGATGGCAGCCGCCTGGAGCAGCACTGGGGGCTGTTGGGTTCATTGCCACATACCCAGCAGATCGAAACAGAGTGTGCCTTAGAGTCAGAGCTCGATGTTTTCTGAATAAGTGATCAAAAGAAATACTTGAGGTCCACCTCTTGCCCTCAATTTGGTATTGGGCATACAAGCAGAATAGTCTGATGGCAGAATGGACATAAAACAAGTTAAAAATTATTCCATAGATGGAGGCTGTGATAAGTGTTCAGGTGGGCAGAGGTGAGAGTGCCAGCTGTCCACCTTGGAGTTCAGGAAGGCTTCAGATATGGTATTGTATGAACTTGGTCTTCAAGGGTGGGCGTACCAGGGTAAGGAGAACAGGCAAGGGTGCACCCAGCAGGTGAATGAATAGCTGGGCAAAGACATGGTGGAATTCAAGACGGATTTGGGGAGTACTCAAAGCCGTCCTTGATGGGAGCAAAAGGGTCAAGAAGGATCGTGGATACATGTACTAGAGCCCCATTGAAGCGGACTTTTTTTTTTTTTCCAATGTTTACTTACCTGTTTTGACAGAGAGAGAGAGAGAGAGAGAGAGCGTACGCACAAGTTAGGGAGGGGCAGGGAGAGAGTGAGACAGAATCCCAAGCTGGCTCCATGCTGTCAGCATAGAGCCCAACTTGGGGCTTGTACTCATGAACCGTGAGATCATGACCTGAGCTGAAATCAAGAGTCAGACGCTTAACTGACTGAGCCACCCAGGAGCCCCGAAGCTGACTTGACATTCTTTGATGCAGGGACCACAGTTAGATTTCTTGAGGACCCTCCTTGTGTTTTAAGTATCAAAGACCATATGGACGTTCCCACCCTTAATGGGAAAATGTCTTCTTCAGCAAGGCAAACACTGGGGAGAGAGTAAGAAGAGGGGTCTCATCCATGCAGTTGGTTAGATCACCTCACCCAACCCTGGGTTCAGTGGGGGTGACAAATGTGATATTTAGCCAACATACCCTGCCTTAAAAACAAAAACGCATACTCAGCGTACTTCTTCCTCCATCTTGTAAGAAGACATTTCCTGCTTTAAATAGTAGCTACCGTTTTATTGAGGAGCGTGTTCATGCGCCAGATATTGTTCTAATGACTGTACCTCTAATCCTTGGTCTGGAATTCCATAATTGCCCTATGACATGGGTGCTGTTGTTATCCCTGTTGCTACTGCTTTGAGGCAGACCTTATCTGTTTTGTTCTCTGCTGTATCTCCCATGCATAGAAAGGTGCCTGGCACATAGGTAGTAGGTGCTGGATTTTGAAAGGATTGATGAAATGCAGACATAATCTAACCAAGTCATACTGGTTCCACGTGGGAATTGGAGACCAGAAATGTATGATTTCACAATGTGGATTCTTCACTCTGTACGATAGCACCTCCCTGATGCCTACAGAGGAGATCCCCGTGGTTTTTGGTCTTGAGGACTCCCTTTTAATGTTCCAGTGGTGGACCACCCCGCACAGATACTTCTGGTCATTCTCTAATTTGTTATGAATAAAAAGTTTACAATAAATGAGGCGATGTTCAGAAACAGCTTTGTATGTCCTATATTTAGCACCAGCATGTGTGGGTACCTCTGGTCCCATCTCCTGACAGTGCCTGCTCTGTACAAGAACCGGGTCCGCTGCAGGAACCCAAGTCCCAAACGGACAGATTGCGGAATACGTGGCTTAGCGAGTGCAGGCCGCTCCTGGGGGTGGCTCAGGCCTGAGTCTGGACTGACCCTAGAGCTAGAGATTTAGTGGCTCAGCTGACAGAGGTCCTGTGAGCAGTTGCTGCCAGTCCTTATCAGACAAGAAGTTCCTTTCACAGGTGTTTTCTCCGGCTTTGCCTTCTGTACTGGGCTAAGTAAGAATGTTCTTTGCCCTAGGGAGCCTGTAGTCAGTCCCCCGGAGGAGATAAAAATGGAAATGGGACAGACCTTTGTAAGTGCTTTAGTAGAGGCTGCAGGAGAAAAGAGGAGACAAGAGATGAACATTGGAGGCCGTCTCACAGATTTCTCTGTGGTCCTTGGATCTGGGCAAACACCACGATTTTCTGTCTTGTTCCGGTTGTAGCCTGGGCGCTCTTGAAGGAAGCATAGAAGAAATTTCCCTTAACAGAGCTGAACATGGTGGCACTGGTTCCAGAGGCTTGCTATCCAGCTTCTGGAGGCAAAGCAAAAACAGAGCTGAAGGGAAGGAGGAAATGAAGAGAAAGATGTCTGAGCTAATCAGGAACCCAGACAACCCTGTCTAGCGTCTCCTCCTATCCTCATCTCCCAAGGTGACCAAGAGAGAGGTTCCTAAAGATAGTTCCCTGCAGCCTTCCATCACTTTGACAGCACTTGGAATTCCCATGTAGGGGGAGCAAGGACACTCTCGGGAAGGGAGTTGCTACAGGGGTTAGTGTGAATCTGTAGTCTGAGGACTGGGAATGAGGCCAGCAGGTTGTGTGTGTGTGTGTGTGTGTGTGTGTGTGTGTGTGTGTGTGTGTGTGTAAGTGGTAGAGCAATTGGTTAAAAAATAATGTTAAAAAAAAATACATCAAAATCTTGCTTCTCACCATAACGAGAAGGAAGGTACGAGAGGTCAAACATTGGCTCTTTCTACTGCTCATTTGAAATTTTTATGAGCTAGAAAGCTTGTTCATGAAACAGCAGTTTCAACATTGCAGGACTCTCTGTTTTGGGGAGCTGTTGTGCTTTTCACACAATTTTTGAAATGTAGCCACACTTTGGGAGGAAAATGCAAAACGCAAATGCTAACATGGACAGAGTGGATGTGCTTTTATCTGCCTTCCTCCCATAGTGGGTTTGCTTTGTTTGTGTGTTCATTTATTTTTGGAAAAAACCATCAAGCCTGTTCAGTACTTGACCCCACCAGCTCAACAAAGGCAGACCATTTCAGACCCTTTCACCTTCTCTCATAATTTATGTGAATTTTTCGTGCCGGCTTGGGTGTTCAAGGAAAAGAATTCATTAGCATTTTCTCCACAAAAATTCTCATTTTTCTGTCATTTTGATGTGATATTACCGGACGGCGTTCTTTCCATTGTGCTTCCTGTGTCTTCATGTTGAAACAGAATATAGAGCTTAACCTTGGAGTCAAAGAAAGCATTAGCAAATAGATTATCTGGGCCCATCTAGCCCAACATACATCTTTTAAAAAAATGAACTTATGGGGCATCTTGGGTGGCTCTGTCGGTTGAGTATCCGACTCTTGGTTTCTGCTCAGGTCATGATCTCATGGCTTTGTGGGTTTCAGCCCCGCATCAGGCTCTGCACTGGCAGCGTGGAGACTGCTTGGGATTCTCTCTCTCCCTGCCCCCCTCTCCTCTTCCCCCACTAGCGCTGTCTCTGTCTCTCTCAAAATAATAAATAAATTTAAAAAATAATAACGAACTTCCGTCATTTGGAATTGGATGATGCCACAAAAGCGGTTGAGTTATTATTCCTTCCTAAAAATATTTATTGAGCTCAGTCTTCCAGATGGCTAGCGACAGGGGACTGAACTTGAAATTCAAAATCACTGCCTTAAAGGGGCCTACATTCTTCTTGTTAGAGTGTGTGTAGAGAGAAGATAGATAATCTAATAAATTGACAAAATTGTTTCAGAATATACTAAGCTCTGTGACAGAAATAAATGGTCCATGTGAAAGGGAAAAGGATAAGAAAGAGGCATCTTATAATCTTATAGTCAGTGTTCAAAGGATCCTTCTCTGAAATGGATGGAGGCACCTAGTGGGCAAATTTATTAAGATCTTTCTGGTATCATTTAATGAGGAATGCTTATAAACTGAATGTTTTTGTCATGCCCCCCCCCCCCACCTCCTTCATGTTGAACCTAATCTTCAGTGTGATGGTATTTGGAGGTGGGGTTTTTGCAAGGTGATTAGGTCATGAGGGCGAGCCATTACGAATGGGATTAGTGTCCTTATAAAAGAGACCCCAGAGATACCTACCCCTTGCCACTTTCTACCATGTGAGAAGACATTGTGTATGAACCATGAAGTGAACCGGACGCTGAACCCCACCTGAACTTTGATTTTGGACTCTCCAGGCTCCAGAACTGTGGGAAGTAGACTTCAGTTGTTCTGAGCCACCCAGTCTATGGCATTCTGTTAGAGCAGCCGAGTGGACTAAGAGTAATGGCTTAAAATGAGACAGTGCTAACTTTAAATCTCAGCTCTACCTTCTTGAATTTCCTCTCAGCAAATAGAAGTAGTTATCTGCAGGGTTGTTAAAAGGACCTGATACAAGGAGAGATCTAGAATGTTTCATAGGAGGAAAATTGAAAGACAGAAAACTAACTCCTCTGAGGATATTTAGCCAACTGGTCATAGAGAAAAGAAGAGATTTTTCATCTTTCAGTATTCAGTGGAGAACTTGTATTTGATTTTAACCAATGTGTGTAACTGGCAGAGCACACTCAGTGATGCAGTGATGTACGTGCATGCTGCTTAGAGACAGTCAGGTCATGAAGTATGTGTGTGCCTAAGAGAGAATAAACAGGAATTTCTCTTTTAGGGTTTGTCATAAGGGGGAATGCTTTCAAAAATGTTCTCATGGTGGGGGTGGGGGGGTGCTGCCTGGGTGGCATAGTAGGTTGAGCTTAGGCATCCAGCTCTTAGATTTCAGCTCAGGTCATGATTTCACAGTTCATGGGCTCGAGCCCTCCTCGGGCTCCGTGCTGACAGCCTGGAGCCTGCTTGGGATTCTCGCTTTCTCCCTCTCCCTCTACCCTTCTTCCCTGCTCTCTCTTTCTTAAAATAAATAAGCTTTTAAAACAAGGATGTTCTCATTGGAAAATTGTAAGGTCCGTGAGGTCAGACATCAGTGTCTTTAGATCTGTGTGTGTTTGTGTGTGCAAGCCTGTGTGAGCTCATGTCCCACATCTCTCGCCTTTACATACTGCACACCTGTAACTTTCCAAGGTCAGTGGGGGGGCTAGTTTATTTCACACAGACATTTTACTTGGGTTATTCTGGAGAAAATTCTGAAGAGTCATGTGCCTTGATCATGAAATTAGAAAATGTGACTTGTAAAAGGACACTGAAATGGGAATTTTCCCTTTTTCCCTCAAGCATTTTCGAGGCCAGTGTTTTCTACTCTTGCTCAGATACAAACAGCACTTGGGGTGCAAATTTTGATTTATTGAGGTTTTTTTCCACCTAGGGATTCTGCTTGCCTTGGTCTGGTGTGTGCCACTGACCTCTGGTGATTCTCACAATAAGGCAGATTTGGAACACACACAGAAAGATGAGGAAAGGGGAATAAGACACAAGTTCACTAGGCGGTGTATCTCAGGAATAAGGAACAGAGTTGGCAAAGTCTTGCAGGTTCTAAGAGGATTGAAGGAAGGGGTGTGGTCCTGGGTGTGTGGGGGTGGGCCTTGTGTTCAAGGCTAAAGAGTTTTAACTTCATTGCCAGCTCAGCGCTGTGACCTTATTCACCATGTACATTTTTTGTTCTTATTGATGATCACAAAAGCGATGTTTGTTTTTTATATTGAAACATTATAGAGTTAAGTTGACCCCCCAAGAGAAATTTCCCATAATTCTACCCTGCCCCACTCAAATGAAATTACTACTGTAAAGTGTTTGGTGTATCAGATGAGTGATTTAGAATTCTAGCTCTGGCAGTGGGTAAGATGAAATGCAGTTGGAAAAGAGAGATATTACGCAATTTCAGTGTCCCAGGCAGGAGATGAAAGAGGCTCTGAACTAAGGCACCAGAGGATACAGACCAGGGGAGGCAGCCGGGAGGTGCTGGGACGTGGGGGAGTGAAAAATGTGGGGGGAATCCCAGGGAACTCTGAGGTTTCTGGCTCTGGGTTAACTGGCTGGGTAGTGGTGTCATTAAGCACGCTTAGGAATCTAGTGTAAGATATATGCTTGGGGACTTGCCACCATTGAAGTGTCCAGGGACATATGTGTGTAAAGATGTTTGTTAGCCTGCTGGGAATTTAGAAGTAGAACTTAGGACCTAGTGAGTTGGAATTTAGAAATATGGATTTGGAAGCCACAGATACATGAAAAAGAGAGAGAGAGGGAGAGAGAGAGAGCGAGATCTAGAGAAATGGAAGCAATAGTAAGATGGGTTATAACTGCTTAAGTGGTTTTGTGTGTGAGGCTCAAGGAGATAAGGGCTGACACTCAGATTTCAGTTGTGGAGGAGAGGAGAGTATGAGGAGTCTCCACCGGCCAAAGCCAGTAGATCAGTTCTCAGGTGAATTCATCAAATGTAACTTGGCATGCTGAAAATTCCTAAAGAAGCCACCGTGTCTTTTTTTTTTTTTTAACTTGGGAGAAATCCAAATGCAGAATATTTGCAAAGTTAGAGAAACATTCCACTTAGATGCCAAGTGTTGTCATTCCCATTAGTGATGTGGTGGAAGAAATCATGTTTCTGAGGATACATTTTTAAACGTACCACTGAAAAACCGTGACTGTGATGAGTTTTGGGTTTTTGATATTATGTGTGTGTGTGTGTCACTGTGTGTGTGTGTGTCTGTGTGTGAAATCATTTGTCTTCCAGGGTAAATTTTGTTTATGAAATACGTTTTTTTCTATTTTTTTTCTCTAAATATTCTAGACTTGGAAGAATTGACAGGGATTGTATCTTAGTTTAAAAAGTTTGAACTTTACAAAGGGCAAAAAAATAAATTTATTTTTAAAATTTAAACTAGAGGCACCGTGTGTACACGGGTTAGTGGTGGATTCTAACAGCCTGGGTTTGGAAGGCACGCCGACCTCCTGCGGCTTCAAACCAGTCCGCTTCCCAGGGCTTCTGCGCACGACTCTGGAGGTGACTCAGTGCCTTTGAGCTTCAGCCCTCCTGTTTGCACGTGAGGATAACAACCGGCATTGCTCAGGATGGTTTGAAGATTAAGTTACACTCTGTGTGAAAAGCCCAAGAACAGTTGGAACCTGCCCAGGGTCGGTATTCAAAAAATGTCCATTGCCTTTCCATTCTCTCCTTTCTGAAGAAAAAAATATCATGCTCTGTTTCTGTTTAGACTCTTTTGTAACATTCGGTTTTAACATGATACTTACTATACTGTCAGAAACCATGTTTCCCAGTGCATTTAGTGCACTTTATAATTTTTCCTTCGGATTTTTCATTAAAAATTTAAAGCTTTTTAGTTTCATAAACTCATCTTTTACTGCTGATATCCAGTAGGGTGGGGATTTCTATTTCTGCTTTTCTGGTAACAGCGGAGTCCCTGCTCTCCCAGTGATAAGTCGAACCCCTGCGTCCAAAGAGAACGTGGTGAATGCCATGTTTGGGCCATTGGTGGAATTATCGCTCCTGCCTCTGCAGCCTGTGGCAAAGGTGGAATCAGAGAGGTCCCTAGGTCAACTGGTGGTCATTCTGAGTATCACAGCGGCCCAGAAATGTAGACCACATCAGGAAAGTAGCAAGCAAGAAGTCCAGGGCTATCCCGTTCAGACACGCTGCCGGTCATCAGGACCGCTATGACTTAGCCTGAGTGCATGAGGCCACACCACTGTCACATTAATATCTGTGCGATCTAAATGCCATTTTGGTGTTCCATCATTGTCAGGGCTGCCGTTGTTTCTGTGTCTAAAAAAAGTCGCCTCAAATAAACAGCCCACAGCCCACAACTCTTGAGAGATGTTATCAGCCTTTATCACTTTTCTCTTTGAGAAGAAGTTAGACTCAGGTTTCAGAAATGTTGTCTTGAGGTGGCCGGAAGGAAGTGTTTGAAATGGCACATGGGCTTGTAATTCTGGTAACCAAGAAACACGTCCTTGATCCAATGCCTCCTTTAAAAAACTGCTCGTGTCTTTTGGAGACTGTCTCAGAATCACCCACAGGATTCCAGAAGGATTTGAAATTAAGCTAGATCACTTTCAGAAACTGTACCAAGAATTAACAAAGTGCATGAGGAACCACCTCTTTAAAAACACACTGTTGACAAGAGCCACCCAGTGCATTGTGGGTCTAAATGCCCTCCCACCTGAATAATCTGAATCTTGCATCCACTATAATGGATGTTGAATAAATCTTACCTGAAATGAACTTTCCTCTGCTCGTGCCCCATTATTTGTATTCTATTCTTAGTTTACTCCTATTCCCAATTGATCTTTAGATTCTTCCCACCCCTTTTGTAACAGTCAGTGATTAAAATTATACGGTGATGGTGCAGCTCAGCAGCTACCCAGCCTGTATATGGATTTTGCCACTATAGGCATCTTGTCTAGAATCATGGAAATTGGAGTTGATTTTGAAGATATTCATATACAAACTTTTCTTTCGATAAATGAAAAACTGAATCTTTAGGGAGAGTTACTTAGAGGCAGAGGCCGTGCCTTGAATCTGAATATACACATTTTGGTAATGTTCTTGACACAGAGACCCGAGTGTTGTACAAATCATGTCGAATGAGCACCGACACCATCTCAACATTTTTTTGTGTTAACAAAAGATTTCTGAGCACCGGACAGCAGGAAAGAAATACAGAATTCACAAACAGCAAAAGGATGAAGACAGTTCTTCTGAATGCAAGGGTCTCAGTCTCATGGGCCACAGTGGCCAGACATACTTTAGAATGTTGCAGACTGGTCTGGCGTAAGAGACCAGGGTGTAGGCAGGTATTTGGTGAATTGCAGTGGCCACAAACCTAAAGTTACCTGACCTCTGGTGGGACTCCTGATAGCCAGATGGGTAGCAATGCCAGCCTTAGGCTTTCTTTCAGTAAGCTGTAAATTGAAATCATTCTGCATTTTTCTAAGGGATATGTTTCACAGTTTAAGAGTTTGAAGTGGAAAGAAGTGTACATAGAATTTTTACTTGAGAGCACATTTTGTTTATTTAGTATTTATTTTTACTTTATTATTTTATTTATTTTCAAGTTAGTTCACATAGTGTATAATCTTGGCTTCAGGAGTAGAGACCAGTGATTCATCTCCTACAAATGACACTCGTGCTCCTCCCCACAAGTGTCCTCCTTAATGCCTGTCACCCATTTAACCCACCATCCCTCCAGCAACCGTCAGTTTGTTCTCTGCATTTAAGACTCTCTTATGGTTTGTCTCCCTCTGTGTTTTTATCTTATTTTTCCTTCCCTTCACCTATGTTCATCTGTTGAGTTTCTCAAGTTCCACATATGAGTAAAATCATATATCTTTCTCTGACTTATTTTACATAGTGTAATACCCTTCCGTTCCATCCACGTTGCGGCAAATGGCGAGATTTCATCCTTTTTCATTGCTGAGTAGTATTCCATTGTACATGTATACCACATCTTTGTAATCCATTCATCAGATGATGGACATTTGGGCTCTTTCCATAATTGGGCTATTGTCGATAGTGCTGGAGAGCACATTTTAAGCCTGATGCCTGGGTACTGATTAAATTATAGTTTTGAGATTAAAATTTCAGTTTAGCTGAGAGTCACATTCTCCCTTTCTGTGAAAGACATTGTAGGGCTTTGATGGGATTTTAGATTCCAGATTATTAGAGTCATGAGGATTCGCACAGACCTTGAAGTGAATCTGTGTTGTCCTAACGCAGAATTTTGCAGACTGCAGTGTGTACCAGAATGACCTGGAAGGCTTCTTCCTGCAGGTTGCTGAGCCTCATCACCCCCAAATTTCTGATTCACTAAGTCAAGGGTGGGGCCTGAGAATTTGCTTTTCTGACAAGTCCCCAGGAGGTGTTGCTGTTCTGCTGCCATTCCAGGCACTGCACTTTGAAGACCTCTGAATTATAGAAAACCCAACTATTTACTTACTCTAACAGAAGTATTTTGTTTATTTACTGTTTTTAACGTTAGCTAACATTTATTGAACACTTGTTACATATCAGCCATTGTACCAGAAGTATTCCATTGAATTTGGCACTTTTTATTCTCAGCCTAATTGCTCAGCCCATCACCCAAAGGTCACGGCGCCTTCGCTAGAACATCATAAGCAGCAGTGTGCTGGTAAATATTTAACAGTTGGCTTTATGTTTGAGGAGGAGACCTAATTTTAGTGTTGCCAGTTTCTGTGGTGTAAATGCTCTCATCATGACCAATTTAAACCTACCTGATATACTGTCAACCAGTCTGTGTAAAATTCTTGTAATTTACCAATCATTTGTCTTCAGCACACCTCTGAATCCTAAGGAAGTATCAAAGGTCACACTGAAATTGAACTTTAAGAAAAGGGAAACTTTGTGCACTGTTGGTGGGAATGGGCACTATTGGTAAGAATGGGCACTGTTGGTGGGAATGTGCACTGCTGGTAGGAATGTGCACTGTTGATGGGGGGATGTAAGTTACTGCAGCCATTATGGAAAAACAGTGTGAAGGTTCCTAAAAAAATTAAAAATAGAACTACCACATGATCCAATGATCATATATACTTCTGGGTATATATCCAAAGGAAATGAAATTGGTTTCCCAAAGAGATGTCTGCACTGCTGTGTTTGCTGGGTCATTATTCACAGTAGTCCAGACATGGAAACAACCTCAGTGTCTGTCAGCGGATAAGAAGATAAAGGAAATGTGGTGTGTATAAACAGTGGAATATTATTCAGCCATAAAAAAGGGAATCCTGTCATTTGCAGTAGCGTGGATGAAACTTGACAGCATGCTGCTAAAGTGAAATAAGCCAGCCAGAGAAAGGCAAATGCTATATGGTATCACTTATATATGGAATCTTAAAAAGTCATATTCATAGAAACAGAAAGTAGGACTGTGGTTGTCATGGGCTGGAGGATGGGAAAAGGGGAGATGTAGGTCAAAGGGTATAAGCTTTCAGTTATATGATGAATAAGTTCTGGGGATCTAACATGTAGCATGGTGACTGTAGTTAGTAATACTGGATTACATACTTGGAATTTGCTAAGAGAGTAGATCTCAGGTGTTTTCGCCACCACAACCACCAAAAAACGAAAACAAAAACTATGTGATAAAAGAAAAAAAACTAATTTAATCTGGTGAGACAGATGCTTATCTTCTCTTTGGGGTCAGGTATGGAGAGGGATGAAAATAAACCCTTGTTTATACCTGGGGGGGGGTCAGATAGAGATGAGTGTGCTCAAGACACAGTAGACACTGGCTGGCTGCCCACAGATGCGTTTTTACTGGCTCTGAAGCATTTTAATTTTGAATTAGTTGCTGACTTGGAGATTCTTTGCCTGAAAAAAAAACAACCAAACAAACCCTAACTTTCTATTTTTTATTGAATGAAACAGAAGTTGTGGCAACTCAAGGCCCAGATTCTGTCTCAATAGCTGGGGACTGGAGCTGAGTAGCAGCTCTTTCCTCTTCCTCTACGAACACTTGGTTCAGACAGGACAGGGCCTTTGCAGGTTTTCCTCAGGCCCTCAGCCCTGCCTCATGAGGGACCTACTTCTTCCATTTAGCTACTCCACTGGCTGGCTCTTGCTGTGTGCCCTCTGCCCCATTTGAGGATGCAAATCTGGGAGAATGCGCATCCTCCTTTCTGAGTGCAAATCCAGGGGAGGGGGGTGGAGAAGCAGATCGCCTTGGAGAACATTTAAGAATTTAACAGTGGCAGTGAGTTGGGTATTTATTTGTGTTCCCACTCCAGTGTTCTCACCACGCCTCTCTTTCCCCTCCTGATTGCTTTGGGAACTGGAAAGTAGGAAAGAGGAATTACCCTTTCTAGAGAACACTCTTCTTTCACTGTCTAAACCATAGACCTGAGGTCTAGGTGAGGGTATTCCAGATAAGAATACACATGCTCCTAGGTGCTTTAATTATTGTTTCTATGGTATAAACACTTTACAGAATCCTGTTATTTATTCATCATTCCACTGTTTCTTTTCCCATTTTTCTCTCAGCATCTTGAGTCTGCCCTGGCCATGTTGGCTTCTATATCCTTAGCTTTTGTTAGTGCGGGAAAACCCAGGTCAGAAGAAAATTCTTCTGGCAAAATCTTCCACCTGCCCAGACTGCTCTGTGGTTATTGTATTTGAGGGTGGTGCAGTGAGGGCGATGGAAGATTCTCAGAGAGAAAAAACCATGGATTTAAATCTGATCATTATCAGATTGAGAGCTAAATATTTTGGCAACTTCCATGAGGAAATATCCCTGGGAATTTTCTGGATAAATACCATTCTTAACTTTTGACAGCCTGCAGAATTTAGGCCACCCACATCGTGTAGGGCATAGAACTGTTCAGAGAAATTTAAATGATGTGTTTCAAGAGTTTGGTTGAACTTGTAATTTAACCTGGGGGAGAGCAAACAAATACTTGTGGGAAAATATTTGTACTCGGAATCAGTAAGGAATGTGCAAGTAAGTTGCCTACACCCTGGGAGCGCTGGTTCTCAGCTGAGATTAGTGCCGGATAGCATTTTGTCGACAGCAAGCAGAGAAGGGCCGAGATGTTGACTCTCTGTGAGGCACGTTGACTTGCTGAGAAACACTGCTATTGGCTGCTTGGGTTATCACGTTCAGATCAAGTTTTTTCATAGATGAATGATCAGTAAGATTTGTTAAGCATTTTCTTTGTGCCACATGGTACAAGACAGGAGTTTAAGCGCTGTCACACTGTCAAGATCCTCGCTTCTGAGACGGGGAAGCTGACTTCTGGAGAATCCGTTACTCTGATGGCCTCGCACTCGTGTGTGGAGCTAGGATTTGGGCCCAGCTCTACTTGACTCCACACTTTGAATCACATATTATGTGAACATGTCACGGTCCTTAGAAGGGGATTCCTTGTAAATTTTATGTTTTGTATTCATAAATGTTGAATCTACAAATGCATCTCTATAAATGTTTCTTATTTTAAGCTGGGTACATAGAGTTCTGTGTATATTGCCTAGCATACATACACTGTTTATCCAACTAGGCATGAACATATTTTTTAAACCTTTTTTTTTAAATATTTATTTTTGAGAGGGAGAATGCTCATGTATGAGTAGGAGAGAGGCAGAGAGAGAGGGAGACCGAGAATCCCAAGCAGGCCCCACGCTGTCAGCGCAGAGCCCCATGCAGGGCTCGAATCCACAAAACTAGGAGATCGTGACCTGAGTTGAAATCAAGAGTCAGATGCTTAACCCCCTGAGTCACGCAGGTGCCCTGGCACGAACGTATTTTTATTTTTTATTTTTAAATTTTAAAGTTATTGCAGTGTAGTTGACATACAATGTTACATTAGTTTCAGGTGTGCAACATAGTGCTTTGACAAAGCTGCATGTTACTCATTGCTCACTCACCCTGCTAAGTGTAGTCGCCATGTGTCCCCATACAACATTATTACAGTATTATTGATTTTATTCCCTGTGCTGTGCTTTTCATCTCCATGATTTATTTTGACTTATTTTGTAACTGAAAGTTTGTATCTCTCTCTCTCTCTCTTTTTAAGTTTATTTTGAGAGAGACAGAGCTCGAGGCGGGTGGGGTTGGGGCACACAGAGAGAGAGAGAGAATCCCAAGCAGGCTCTGTGGGGTCAGCGCAGAGCCCAACTCAGGGCTTCAACTCAGGAAACTGTGAGATCATGACCTGAGCTGAAATCAAGAGTTGGATGCTTAATCAACTGAGCCACCCAGGCACCCCTGGAAGTTTATCTCTTAATCCCCTTTACTTATTTTGTCCATCCCCCTACCTACATTCCCTCCTTCAACCACCAGTTTTCCGTATTTGTTTGTTCATTTTGTTTTTTGGATTCCATATATAAGTGAAATCATATGGTGTTTGTTTTTCTCTGTCTGACTTATTTCACTTAGTGTAGTACCATCAAATTCCATCCACATTGTTGCAAATGGCAAGATCACATTCTTTTTATGGCTAAGTAATATTCCACTTTATGCATACCACATCTTTATCCATTCATCTGTTGATGGACACTGGTTGCTTCCACATCTTGGTTATTATGAATAATGCTGCAATAAACATAGGGGTGCATGTATCTTTTCGAATTAGTGTTTTTCTTTTCTTTGGGTCAGTGCCCAGTAGTGGAATTACTGGATCATATGGTATTTCTATTTTTATTTTTTGAGCAACCTCCATACTATTTTCCACAGGGGCTGCACCAAGTTACATTCCCACCAACAGTGCACGAGGGTTCTCTTTTCTCCACATTCTCTCTGGGACTTATTATTTCTTGTCTCCTTGATACTAGACACTTTGTCTTTGTTTTTATTTTTTCATATGAATATACCATTTATTTATTTTTCTGTTGGTGGACATTTGGGTTGTTTGCAGTGTTTTGCTCTTCCAAACACTGCTGCTAAGAACTTTTACATGTCAGCTTGCACCCATCTTCTTAAGTACATTTACAAGATTTCTAGCTTATCACTGGAAGGGATTTAATGATCATTAAGGTGTTAGTATATTCAACATTTATAGGTCATATTCCTTGAAAAGCTGTTAAAGGGATGAAAGGCTTGTGTTTCAGGTGTTTTAGGAAGCTCAGCGTCACAAAAGTATGAATTATAGAATGGAAGAGACAGACCTTAAGGAGGCTGGGCAATGAGGAAAAGTTTAAAACCAGTACACTGTAAGACAGAGACCCTGAACACGAGTACAGCACTGGGCAGTGTCAGTGAAAATGGAAATGAAGAGGTAGAGGTAAGAGACTTTCTAAGAGATTTACTGGGATTTAATAATTAAACATATTATGAAGCAAAAGATTTTAAGGCACAGTTCATTCATCCAGAAGTCTGCTGTGGGCCATATTTTCTGCTGGGCCATGGTGAAAAGTGTGCAAAACAGAGACAGACAAGCTGTCTCTACCTTCATGAAGCTGCAGACAAGAAGAGCGCAGGAGATGGAGGGGAATATAGATCAATAAAAAGGCGATTATGTCACAGGATTATATAGTGGATAGGAGATGTACAAGATGCTGCAGAGCATCCTCAGAGGGACGTCCGGCCAGAGGAGTAACACAAAAGAAAAGTATCCCAGGGGCTAAAACACTTGGTACCCAGAAGTAAAAGTCGTTTAGGGTGGCCAGACCACCGTTTTGAAGGCTGCTAGCCACTTCGACTCTGTGAGGTGATATCTCACTGTGGTTTTGATTTGCATTTACCCTGATGATTAGGGACGTTGGGTGTCTTTTCATGTGTCTGAACATATTTTGATTTTTAATGAGTATTTATTTACATATGTGTATCTGTTATGATGAGTACATCTTACAGCATCACACACTGCTTTATGCCTAACCTTTCTTTTCTTTTTCTTCTTGTAATCGATTTTGCCACCAACCAGCGCCATATATAAAGAAATACATGTTTTAATCTCCGTTCTTTCATTTAGTTACGTTGGAAACCACTTAACTTTCATTTACTTAAGATTTTCACACACCCACCTAAATAAAGTAGGCAGAGTCTAATATTCTGTAAAAAAAAAAAAAAAAAAAAAGAGCAGCATCTGGTGAATGGAGCATGTTGGAATTTCCACTGAGGATTCTCTCATGCATCAATTATCTGGTGATGCGTGGTGCTCTCCCAGTTGACCCGGAAGTGTGCTTTTCTAAAGAGTTCCTCTTTCCTCAAGGCCAGATGTGTCCTTGCCCTTCCTCTGACATGGCCGTGGGCCACCAGTGGAGTGTTGGTATCTCTGGGAAGAGAGTGACTGCTTCAGGGGCCTGAGCAGTGGAGCCTTCCCCATCTGTCCAGTGTTGAAGGCTTTCATGGATTCAAATGTTGTCCTCATCACAAGGGCCTTTGAGGGTTGGGGCCACTACTCTCCCTCTGATTCTTCCCTTATGGCTGCGTAATTGGATGTAAAGCTTTCACTGTAGGTGAAAACTCATTTTGGCAAAGCATTAATTTCCACTGTAATTCATGTAGAAACTGCAGTGTTTCTATTAATGGAAAAGCGAGCCCATGCATCAAACAGCCCAGCTAATATGTGTTGATAATTGCATACTGTTGATAACCGTGAACTCCTGGATTCCACTAATAAAAGGTCATAATTCCCGGGACAACCAGAAAGGGGACTGGGGAGTGGTTGCAGATTCAGCCCTTGCCATTTTGCCATTTCTTTCGCTATGTTTAAATTAGTGGGAAGTGATCAGAGTGCTGGTAATGCATGGGGATGTTGGCGGGGTGGCGCATGCTAAATAAGGGTGATTGGAGAGTGAAGACTTTGTGTCCATGTGGAGACATGGGATGTGACCGCTGAGGAGGCAGATGGCTTCTCTAAGGATTGCTCAGAGCCCAGAGTGCATGGACAAGTGCTTCCCAGAAGACTGCAGCTCAGCACAAACCTTCTATGGTCAGAAAGGAACCTGTTCATCTTTTGGATCCACATTCCATGTAAGCTGATAGCCTGAGCAATCGCTTGTAGAGGCCAGGTGATGAGGACAGTCAGAAGGTGGGGGCTGGAGTCTGGCTCTGTCCCCTAGCTGAATGTCCCTGAGCCACAGCCCTTCAAGACAGTGACCTCAGTTTCTTCCGCACATGCGACCGTAGCTGTTGCTTTATGGCTCTTGGGAGCATTAACTGAGATAATGTATATTTGGGAAGTTCTTCAGCAAACCGGAAAGCACTCGTTAAACATGAGGAACCTGGATACCCGCCTCTCTTAATTTTCTGATGAGACAAATGAACCCAAGGGAAGCATCCCTGGAAAACTGTTCTCTGCGCCGGAGAGTCTTTCAAAACCCCAACCCTGACTACTCAATGCTTGTCGTTTCTCTTTGAAAAAAAAATTTTTTTTATTATTATTAAAAAAGTCCATGACTCATTGCCTGGGGCTAGAAGTGCCTTTTTTGGTAGTAATCCCAATTCCTGTGGCTGCACATTGAGTCATTAGTTTGGACAGTCTGATGCCTGAGAAGATCCTGTTCTCTGTGCTCCAAATGAACCAACCCTCTCAGGTTTGAAGACAACACTGTCCAGAATGTGTGACTAATGGATCGTTGAAGGTGTTAGACGTGGTCCCAACCATCCAGCGAATCAGTGACTGACTGTGGGCTCCAGTAGCCAGCACCAGTTTTATCCCCACAGATAAAAGACCCAGGAAATAATTGAGTTGACCGCAACAGCATTTGTGGCAGAGCCGGAAATCAAATGAAAATCAACTTAGCTGCTCGTCTTCAGGGGAGTTTTCCTAGTGGCTTTACGTGGGTCATACTCAAGATGAGGATGTTGATGAATATATTGATTATCTCAAGGAGAGAGCTAGAGGGCATGTTTGTTATGGTTAGTTAAAATTTTAAAAAAATTAGAGGAATTTAAAAAAAAGAGAATAGAGATTGTTACCTTTTTAAATTGTTGTCAAGATTATGCCATAGACTCTGAGTAAATAAAAAATAACAACCCAAGCTTTTCATCTTGGGATCCTAATGAGATAAATGCTACGGGTACCCTATTTTCTCTCCAAGTCATCATTTCAGCTGAGTACCGGGGGTGTCATGGACAGAGGGGTTAGTGTTATCTGTGAGCTAGATGCTAGAATTCTCTTAGAGCCAGCATAAATCCCACGAAGACAGTAGGGCTTGGCATTGGCCCCTGGCTGTCTTGTGGTGCAGGTGGAGACTTATGTATTTTCAGTATGGTGATGGTGGCAGGTGGTATCTCGTCCCATAATCTCTGCATAACTGACCCCTAGCCTCTGTAACTCAAGGGACAATCCTGACAAAAGAGAGCCATCCTTTGCCACCAGTGTGCGGCACCCATTTTTGGCATGAGCCTTGGTCTCACATTTTTGCTGTCTGCAAAGCCTTCTCCAGCCAAAGATTGATGTGCCTGGATGATTTATGGCAGTGATTGTCAGGGACTTTGATGCCCATCCAATTTCAAGATTCAGGTTCTCATTTCTTGTCATTTATGGCACATTTGATGAATTTTCACCATCAGCTGACATGTTTCATAATTGTCAAAACTTTGATTGAAGTGGTAGTTCTGGAAAAAAAATATGGAAGAAAAAAAACAACAACAAAGCTCCTTCACCACATTTTTTCCGCCTGTGCCCAAAACTGCTTTGCCTGAGGTTCGCAGCCCCATCATTTAGCCACTCAGCGACTTGCTGACCTTGCAAACGACTCCCCACTCACTCTCCTTTTACAGTCTTGTGCCTGCATTTGCTGGGCCTCGTATTTTGCTTGATGGGGCCTTTTCCAGTCCAGATGGTAAAAGCTGTTGAAAGTGGCACTTTGGAGAAAGTTTCTAGGCTTTCCTTTAAGAGTCTTTCAAGATCCATCAGAGTGGGGCCTGCGTAGATGGTATCAAGCTCTTTCCGTTATCTTAAACCTGGTGTGGTTTGTTTTGTTGTTCTTCCATAAGCCAACACTCTTTGACTGGAACACAGGCTCTCCAGGTCTTTGACTGCTTTCACAGCCTAGAAAACTGTTCCTGTACTTTGGAATTCTCCCCATGCTTACGCCAGCAAAGACCCATCAAGAACGGATCTTGTTCTTTATGACGCAGAGTGATTTTTTGTTGTTGTCTGTTGCTTTTGTTCTAATTTTGCTCACCTCAACCCTTCCTAATTCAGTGACAGTTTTTTTTTTTCCTATAGCAGCGGACTCCTTTCCCTTCCCCCTCTGTCCCCAGGGTATGGTGAAAATGAAGTCTCTCTTCTACTTACTTCTCTCTTGTAGTCTCTTGGTCTTTTCCCCCAGAAGCAACCAATAATATGAGTTATTTTTATATCCTTCTAGAAATATTTCATGAGCTATGAGGATTCACTCACACGTGTACATAGAAGCACATATGTATACAACAACATCCATGATAGGATCTGAACTCGTAAATCTGGACTTCTGACTCTACTGTTTAAAACACATCGATATCTGGCATCTCCTTCCTGCTACTTGGGTGGAAGACAGTCTTGTTAAAGTCCTACAGTGCTGACAGGTCTCGTGTGGCCTGGTTCCTTTCTGACTCTCCAGCCTCCTCTAGCACCATTTTCCCTCACTTTCTGAGTTCCCTTGCCTGCCTCTTGTTCTTCTATTAGTTTCTCAAAAGGACGTCTTCCCTGCTTTCTTGTACCAGACCAGTTACCCTGCTATGTGCTGCATAATGTCGTGGACTGTTTGTTTATAGAATTTATCACAGTTTGTAAATTCTATATTTGTGTGACTATTCAGATAGCACTTGTTCCTTCATATTTTAAACTACAAGTTCCAGGGGACCTGGGTGGCTCAATTGGTTAAGTGTGACTTCGGCTCAGGTCATGATCTCACAGTTCGTGGGTTTGAGCCCTACATCAGGCTGTGCAGAGCCTGTTTGGGATATTCTCTCTCTCTTTCTCTCTCCCCCCCCCCCCCGCCCCACCCCCACTTGCGCTCTCTTTCTCAAAATAAATAAACTTAAAACTGCAGGCTCCATGAAAACAAACTTTTTTCTTTCATTTCCTTTTCTTTCCTTGTCCTTTCTTTTCTTTCCTCCCCTTTTATCCCTAGAGCCTATGCACTGCCTGTAATATAGTAATATAGTAGGGTCTCCATAGAAAATAGTCGAATGAATGGATGAGTGAATGAAAAACAAATGGGTGGCTGGATGGATGAATACATGATGTAGAAGCTTCCTTTGGGTAGGGAGGAAATGCTGCCTTTTGGAAAATAGTCGTGCTTCAGTATCCAAACACATTTTTTATCTTTAGATTCTAGACATTTCTTTGTGTTGTTTTTAACCAATTCCTAAGAAGTCAGCCATCCTGGAAAGGTTGGTCATAAAGCACTGTCAAGAAAAACCTTGGCAGTTATATTGGGTATTAACTCATAGTGCTTACACTTCCTTACCTTTCTTGATCTATTTTGTTTCAACAGTGGTTTATTTTTTCAAACATGAATACCCCCTATTTTTATTTTGAAATTTCTCCCACATTGTCATCTTCCAGTGAGGCATCTAGGATATAAGAAGGGAAGATCAGAGATAAGAAGAAGGGGAATATGAGTGACTGCCAGCTAGACTTACAGTTCGCTGAAGGCAAGATCCACATCCAACCAATATTTCCAGCATCTGGCACAAGTTACGTGCTTAATGCAAGGTGTGGAGCAGAAGCGTGACGACAAGCAAATATGCAGGAAGAAAAGAAGAGAAGGCACTGCTAATTCTGGAACTGACATTATCATTAATGAGCAGCTCTGTTTCTTTGCTCAAGTCCTGGTCCCGATAAGCTTCTAGAGATGTGTGTTACTCACTGCTGTGGTCACTTTTTCTTGCAAATTGACCATCACTTCTTTCCTGATTACTTTTTTCATCTAACGCCTCAGTTTTCATCTTTTGTCTCCAAAAAAGAAAGAAAAGATAGGGAGAGTTTGGGGCCAGGGCAGGATGCTGAATATTCGGGAACCGCTCTGCATCTGGACTTGGTGTTCATTCATTTTTGAAGGCTGAGGGTTAGCTGGTGACATCACAGTTTCCTCGTAGCCTGGGACTCAGTTTGTCTTTCCATCAGTCCACTTCTTGCATCTAATGTGGCCAAGGGAGTTGAGCCATTACTGTTTTGAGGCTCCCCTTCTGCTGACCGAGCTTTCTTCTGTTTCTTCTTCTTTTTCTTCTGCTTCTTCTTCTTCTTCTTCTTCTTCTTCTAATGTTTATTTATTTTTGAGAGAGAGAGCACACACATGAGTCGGGGAGAGACATAGAAAGGAGGATAGAGGATCTGAAGAGGCTTCCTGCTATCAACAGAGAGCCTGATGCAGGGCTTGAACTCAGGAATCGTGAGATCCTGACCTGAGCCGAAGTCAGACGCTTAACTGACTGAGCCGCCCAGGCGCCCCTGACTGCGCGTTCTTCTAAGCAAAGCCAGGGCAGAATTTGTTGCTCGTTCCCTTTGTGTTGAGTGGGGCAACACCATACTTAATTGTGGTCAGGGTCATTCCTTCTTAATTGGGATTTTTGATGTTTTTATAATTAGCCCATTGTTTGTGTACCAGTCATGTTACCATATTTGAAGTGCTTGAAAATAGTTTAATCTCTCTTAAGTCAATGATTTCTCCTTGTTTACCTGATTCTCTGCAAACTTCCTTTTTCCTCAGCTAATAGGAAAGTCAACTTTACTCTAGTTCATCCTAAGTAATGAAACCGTTTTGCCCTTTTATGGAACATTTTGAGTACTTATGTAACATTTGGTTATTTTCCAGGAAATAATGGGACCTTGCCTTGAAACGTTGTGTGCTTTATGACTTGGTTTATGACACCAGACGGAAGCGACAGACTTAAATCCTCTGGCCACCTGGCATTCTTTGCTACCCTTCATTCATTTGGCTTTTGACTTTTGAAAGAGTTCTCACATCTGAAAATATGCCTGGGTGCCAAGCCTTATGCAGTGAATGTTCTAGGGTTTCAAATATTTGACCCTCACCCGTTTCCCCAGGCTTTTTACCCCCATCAGCGATAGGACACACTTTCTTTTTGTCATAAAAAGTAATTGGTTGTTTCTTTTAATCTGTTCAGCTGCATTCCAGAAAGTAATAAATCTTTGAAATTATTGAAATAATGAGCAACAATTATAGACATTGTTCGGTTAACCTTGGGAACTAATCCTAAGGGAAATGAGGAATTTATCCTATTTAAACATCCCTCCCATTCTTCTATATATATTTTTTGTTTCCGTTATTATAGATTCATATGTGTCAACTTCACAGATAACCAAACAAGTTCTTGCTCTTAGGTAACGTAATCTGCACCTAATATGAAAGCTGTGTCTAGGTTTCTCTGATGGGGTCATTTTACCTGGAATTTTATGAGTTGGGAGGTTTACTGAAATTCTTGGTTTTCAGCCAAGTTTGTTTCATTACAGGTGGAAAACCTGGATCTCGCTCTACATTCACTAAAATAGGTTGATGGGGGCAAGTAAAATGATCAAGAGGATAGCGTGGGTTCCAGAAAGCAAAGAGCAAAAAGATTAGGACTCAGGAGTTACAGGATGAAGGGAGACATGTAGAGTAAGGGCAGGTGGACCATGCACCTGCTCTGGCACAAAAGGTCATCTTTCTGAGCTAGAAGGAGGTAGTTTTAGTTCAAATGAAGGGAAAGGAAAGTCTTAGAGGATAGCAAGCACATCCAGCTCATTATCCCAGACGCCTGTGCAGCCTGGCAGGCCAGGGCTGTGGATTCAAGAATGATTTAGGCAAAACCTGATGATGTCCTTCCGACATCCAGGCAACGGGCAGGCAACACCTCGAACGTTTGAGTGCGCCATCACATAGGCAAATGATTCTGTTGCACAGACTGTTTTGATGCCCTTGTCAGACATAATTTCTGGTGGGAAGTAGACTTCTGGTCCTACCCAGGGTGACAATTTTTATGTTCTTCAAATTGGCCGTCTTACAGAAGTCTCCATTTTACCGTGCTTATCCCTCAGTACCTGAACTTCTGCAGAGAATTTTTATTTGAGTCATAAACTTTTAATGTCAAAACCTTCCTGACACTTATTAGCTAAATGTTTAGTCCGAAAAAAGAGATTAAATACATATATCTTATATCTTAGTTACCAAATGACTTAGCCCAGTGAGGGTTTTCGGGTTAGAAGTAGTTTCCTCAGACTTTGGATCTAAGGATCCTAACACCTAAGGAACACCTAAGGGTCTCCTGTTTTAGTGGTCTTAGCAAAACCTGTGTCATATGTTATCCACTGCCTGCCATATAAAAATATGTTCACAGAAGTAACCCAAAGTGTATCGTTAGGCAGTTCTTACCAATTAAAGCCTCCCTCTTAAAAAACATTTTTTTAATAAAAGTTCATATTTGCACAATAAATGATTTATAGAGAAATTTTAATGCGTAAGCTTTCCACCGAGTCTAACTGAAATTAGAAAGCTTTGAAATGAACTCATAAATATTGTTGTAACATACAAAATATACTGGAAGCTGTAAAATGCACAGCAGTTTATCACTGGAAAGTTAAGCTACATTAAAGGATGGAGATTTGGTTTAACTCTGTCTTCCCCTCATGGCTCAGCAATAACTTTGTACGATGCTGAACACTTTGCAAAGTACCTTTTATGTATAGCGTTTAATTTGATCTGTGTAACCAACCCTGTAAGTTAGGAGGGTAGGTCTCCACATCCTGGTTTTATAGCCAATGGAGCTATGGTCACAAGAGGCTCGTGGAAGGTCACCGAGTAGCTAAGTGAGGGTTGAAGAACACAGAGTCTGTGACTCACAAATCCAGGCCTCTTTCCCTTCAGACATGCTAACCCATAATATAATACCATTCGATCAGGCACAGTCCTGAAATAACCTCAGACAGTGCTTAATGCTGAAGGGCATATGCTGTGCTTTAATCAAAGGAGACTGTGACAGCAAGGATTAGCTGCGCTGTCCCTGTGTCTAATGCTGGATAGCTGCATATTTGAAAAAGCTCTATATTTGCATCTTTGATCAGATAATACACTAAGCATTGTTTTATAGAGGATTACCATAGCATCTGTAGTGTGTTTTAGATAACACAATTAAAATAGCTCTTATTTTATGTGATGCCATTAAAATCACCTCTAACCTTGGACATGTACATCAATAACTAGATCTGGACTGAAATGTAGCACCAACATTACAAGCAAAAGTGTGCAGAGGACAGACCACGAGCTGTCTCCGATTCTAGCAAGGGGCCGGGGGAGGGGGGGACGGAATTTGTAAATAGAATCTCTAATAATGTCAGAGTGAACTCTAAGAGTGTCAGAGTGAACCGTGTTTACATTTTATGTTGCTATAGGAACTGAGACCAGATGGGTCAATTGCATCTGTCGATCATTTCCAAATGAAATTTTATTAAAATTCTCTCCAGACAACGGTTTTTATAAGGATTATTAATAAAGCCTAAAATACAAATTTTAGGTTCCTTTCTTTCATAAAAACAAAACCGAATTGTTTTTTTCTGAAGCTGTCGGAAGAATATTAAAATGATAACTGCCAGTAAAGGTGGAGGGGAAGCAGAGACTGAATAATCCCCCAAATTGGTCACCAGGACTGACTGGGTGGCCGATGATGCTGGGATCACTCTTTCACGCTGGAATAACCAGGGTTCTGGACGTGAGGCTAGAGAAGCATTCCTCATGCATTGGATATATTGCTTCTGGTTACTTAACTGCTGTTGCTTAGACAGCAGCATTGGTGGGGGTAAAAGACCAGAATCTGGAAACTGGATTCCAGATTCCAGGTGGGCTCAAATCCTCGCTCTGCCGTTTACCAACCAAGTAAGTAACTTTGGGCTGTTGTTTAACCTTTGCGACTGTAAAAAGCGATGCTGGCAGTAATCCATTTCAAGTATTTAAAGTAGTTTGTGGCCCACAGGATCCTCATTCTGTTCAGATCACCAGGTTAGAATGGTTGGGGGAATGGTGGGAAAAGGAAGATAAAGACTCTGGGGACTCGAAGGCATGGTTGAAGAGCATTCATTCCTACGAAGATTTAAGGATTGCTTTCCTGGGTCCGGATGAGGCGGGATGAATAGCCCCCGGGAAATGAATCTTTCCACAGTAGGACCAGAACCCACCATTTACCTGAGGCTCTGCTAACAATTTAATGCTGGGTTATTCATTATTCATCATTATTCCTGTTCTGACAGGTGTCCGAATCACACACACACACTCTCTTTTCTCTTTCTCTTATGTGCACGCACATGCACACATATACATGCACACACTGTTTTCGAGTGTAACAGTTCAGAGGACTACTTAGGGTCATATGCACTCAAGACTTGAGTCTTCCTCTGTCTGAGAGTTTGAGTCTATTTCTCCATGTTTTGGACTGTCCCACCTTACTATTTCCTCAGTGAAGGGGGAAGGAATCAATTAAAGGGAGGGAAATCAAAGGTTTCAGAAATGAAGAACCATGGATTTCTAAAGCCACTCACATTGTACCAGGTTATTTTGTATATATTTCTTTAAGGTTCCCCATCCCCCCCCCCCCATCCCCGTCTCTGGAGCTACCGAAAGCACACTGATCACTTTTTACAGCTTTTCCATGATAGGTGCAGTGGTTGCTTTTTTATTGACCCATAGATTGCAGCATTATAAAACACACTCATTCAGAGGAGTAATGAAGGCCAGTTTTAATTGCACCTGGGAAGCAGGGCGCTATTATTAAATTATACCTGCATCTGTATTGCAAGGAAGAGAGAGAAAACCAGATCATGTTTCTCTTTGGGATTTGAGGTTTCCCAGATCTGAAGTGAATTCAGGGCTGCGTGACAAAATTTGGAACTTTAGCCTTTTGGGATTATGAGTCAGAATTTCCCCAGTGCTGTGATTAACCTCACACACCCACAACTATTGCAGAGCTAACAACCAAGAGGTTAGTAATCTAAGGTTATTCACTGGTGGGTGACTGCCTGTATACAAATAGGACTGTGGCACACAAGCTTTTGAGTTAAAAATTTTGTGTAGATACACTGTATTCATTTGCTAGGGCTGCCATAGGAAAGTCTATAAACTTGATGGATAAACACAAACCTCATAATTCTAGAGGCTAGAGGGGCAAGATCAGGGTGTTGGCAGGCTTCCTTCTGTGGGCTGTTAGAGACAGTCAGTTCTATGCCCCTTCCTAGCGACTGGTGGTTTGCTGGCAATCTTCGGTATATTTTGGCTTATAGAATGAAGGCCCCTAACTCTGCCTCCTTTTTCATATGGTCCTCCTTCTCTCCCTCCCTATCTGTATCTCCCTCCTTCCCGTATCTCCCTCCTTCCCTTTTCGTCTCAGTCTCTCTCTCTCTCTCTCTCTTTCTCTCTCTCTCTCTCTCTGGGTGTGTATGTGTATGTCTGCATCCCTCCAAATTTCCCCCTTCTATAAGGATAACAGTCATTGGATTAGGGGCTCATCCTACTCCAGAATGACCTCATCTTAACTAATTATATCTGCAATGACCTTACCTCCAAATAAGATCACATTCTGATGTACTAGGGTTGGAACTTCAAAATATAAATTTGGGGGGTGGGGGGTGGGGACACAATTCAACCCATAACATACACCTATAGATTTGTCTCTCTTGATACATGTATATATCGCAATGTTCATGCTATATGTTGTTGAGAATTTCTAAGAAGTGTAGGAATTCGTTGCAAGAAAAAAAATTTTTGTGCAATGAACAGTACTAATTTCCTTCTTGACATTTCTGGAAAGTGAAATTGCTCTGAGCTGATGCATCAATGCATGGAAAATCCTGTGCGAGAGCTCGTTCTTTTTGTTGCATTCTTCCAAAGTCTTTTGGCAGCCTTGTGTTCAGTCCAGATGCCTTACACGTCCGGTGGTTATGCATGTGTGTACACGATTGTGTGCAGCGTTGTGCGAAGCCAATTATGGTTGGAAACAGTTGCTTAGCCGGCAATTAGGTTCCTTGCAGTCTCAAATTACGCTGTTTTGAATTAAGATTGTGCAGATTTGAGTTGCTTTGGTAATTTGCAAAAGCCATCGTGGGGTAATAACTAGAAATATAATCTTCCAATTAGGTTTTCTATCCAATACCTGTTTTGTTCATTAGACTGCAGGCCCATTTTAAGTATTTTTCAAAACCAAGGGTGAAAGTGGTTGCATGCCAAACCAGGGGAGTCCCCAACCCCAGATTTTGTGAGGACCCAATTCTGGCGTTATTATTGTTTAGCAGCTCAGGTAAAAACAAGCATCAAATAACTCTTCCATTGCATATAAAACCTGAGGTGTTGCCATCGACAAAACCTTTCAAAAGTGAGATCTGTTGTTTAAATATGAAGTAGTATTCTATTATTAACCTAGGCCAGCCAAGACCTGCTCCTTAATAAGCATACAAAGGAGAGGATAATACATGAGGAGAATGAGGTAGATTTTACTTAATAATGTTTTGGAGTTTTAAAATCCATCCTAAGGTGATCAGAATAGGGTCCGGGGAGATATATGGATAGAAGTATTTTAAATTCAAGATGATGGACATCTTCTCCTTAGAAATAAGCTCGTCCCTATCCATCTGGGGTAATAAGATGCTAAATGTTACGTGTCTTTCCTCTTTTGTTGGAAATTTTATAAACGTCCCATGCAGACAGAGAAGTTCCCGAGTCACAGGATGCAGCTGGATGATTCTTCACAAAGTGGAACCCCCCCTGTGTAACCAGCGCGCAGGTCAGGACGTGGAGCCCCAGTGGCTGCTTGTTTCTCCCTTCTGGTCACTAACTCAGACTTCCGATTGTGCTGAAAACATGCTTTGTTTTCCACCGGCAGTAAATACTGGTAATTTTTTTGAGAACATGCTTCCATTGCAGTGTTTCTTTAGCCGTAGCTTAATTTTGACTGAAGGTGTTTTCGTGTGTCTTGTTCCCTCTGCTGGAGGCTGGGTTTCACCCCTTAGAACGGAGGCTTCTGGCTGACATGACACTGAGCTGACGATGACCTTGACTGTGGAGGGACAGTGTCCTCTTCACTGATTGTGCCCACATGTCAGGATCTCATCCCCTTCACCTCCCTGCTGCTATGTTAGTTCCTAGGGCTGTGTGACCAAGTACCACCAACTAAGTGGCTTTAGATGACAGAAATTTGTTCTCTCACGGTCCTGGAGGCTAGAAGCCCCAAATTAAGGTAGTGCCGGAGCTGCGTTCTCTCTCAAGACCGCACATGTTTTTCCATGCCTCTTCCAGCATCCAGTAGTCCCCAGCATTCCTTGATTTGTGGCAGGACAGCTCCAGTCTCTGCTTCCGTCTTCACGTGGCCCCCTTCCCTGTGTCTATGTGTGTCTCTCTCTTCTCGAGGCATTCTCCTCCGTTTCTAGTTCTTATAAGGATTCCAGTCATATTGGATGATCTCATCTTAATGAACTCTATTTCCAACAAGTCTATTTCGAAATAAGATCACATTTGGAAGTGCTGGGGTTATGACGTCAGCATAGCTTTTGGGGACACAGGTCAAGGCATAATATCTAGTTTTCCTTCATTCTTGGTTTAGATGTCACCTTCTCCGGGAAGTTCTTACGTGATACTGCTTTCTCCAATATCTGGTTTTGATGTCCCTTTTCACACCAGAACTTCCTCACTGGAATGCTTCTTAGCCTATCTCATAACTGATTCAGAGATAATTTAGGATATTTTAGAAATATTTTTTCAAATTCTTGGAAGTGTCACATTATAGAATTGTGGAGACCTTTATGCATTTTGATGTAACTTGAAATACTGGTAACAGAGCCATCTTTACCTTTCCTCTTTTGGAGGAAGAAATGATACTTAAAAACTTCCCTAAAAGCAAAATCTTGGGTGAAACATTAACCCCTCTCTTGAGTTTTTGTCAGTGTGGACAAATGCAGTTTCTAAATTCTTGGCTTGAGATCATACGATTGTGGAACAGATGTGGGATCCAGTGCTCTCGAGGACTGTAAGCAGCCTACTGATCCAGCCGTTTAAAGACTGTTTACCGGCCGTGGCAACATTACTTCTGGTTGCCTGTCTTAATTCATTTTAGATTAATCTGTCTTGTAGTTCGAAGGAAAATGAATTGAGTCAGTAACTTCAAGAGTTATGTAAAATCTGTACAGTGCTAAATAATTGAATGGGGTTTTATGTACGGTTTTGAAATTGGAATGTCAATTTGACACAAATGCTCCAAAACAGAGTGTTAGATGAGCTGATCTGTTCCTCATATAAAAGCTCTGAAGCTTCCATTCCTGTATCAGTCTAGAACTTTCCATTGCCCTCCCTCACAGCATAGTTGGGACCCATTTATTGTCCTTGAGGATGTTGACTTTGGGGAAAGGTGAGTCTGCCGGTGTGGCTGCTGGGCCTGGAGTTGAGGGTTTGGGGTAATGGTGTCCACACTTCAGTGTGCTGACGTGTGATCCGGGGGGTTAGTTATTAGGAAGGACACTTTCTGTGCCCCACCCCAGAAACTTTGATTCAGCACAACTGCGGTTGGGTCCAGGAAAGTCCTTTGGAACCACTGGCAGTTCCAGTACTGACATTCTCAGACCACATGTTCAAGAAGTACAGGTTTAGGGAATGTGAGGAAAAGAGTATGTGAACTCTTGAGGGGAGGCTCAAGAGGATTTCCCATTAAATATATTTATCACAACTAGGTGGACCAAAATTTATTTGAGTGGGAGACGGGGTTTTTTGCCAACCCAAAGAAAATAAATGCTGGAGATTTTCCCAGACATCTGTGGGAGGAAGGCTAAAGTATCATTCTTACCAGAAAATATATTAGAGTTTTATTACTACTCCCTTTAATCCCATCTTAGAGATGGGAAATATTTGAGGCTCAAAGAGCAATGAAAACTAACATTTGTTGATCATTTAAGAAGTGAAGCAGCAGCAATATGCATAGTTACGATCCTTATTTTTATTTCATTTACCCTGTAGAACAGCCTTGTGAGATGTTATCACTGTTTATAGATATAGAAAGTGAGAGGTCGTTCGAGTAACTTGCAAGGATCACACATTTAGCATGTGGTTGAGTTGGGACCCACACGCAGCTCTATTTGACTTCAAAATCCATTGTGTTGTTACTACATCAGGTAGGTTTCTAAGGCTGTCAGAAAACGTGGGATGCCTGGTTTAATTGGAATTTCAGATGAACAATGCGTATTTTTAGTATGGCCCATGACGTTTGGGACATATACTACATTTACTAAAACCTTAGTGGGATATACCTATACTTTTCAAAATTAGTGGGGATACTTATACTAAAAAAATTCATCATTATCTCAAATCACACCTGACTAGGCATCCTCTATTTTTATTGGCTAAATCTGGTCACCCTGTATATGGCTAGGGGGTTTCACATCGTAGGATCATATCCTCCTGACTTCTGACTCCAAGTCCATTCCCTCCTTCTTTCTAATTGCCCACATTCTGTACTCCTCTCTGGTGTTCTTCCCTCTTTTCTTGGGGGCTAAAATGAATGGCCTATCTACTCTGTCCTTCATTCTTAGATAGATAAATCATAGCTCAGGTAAGAATAGGATCTGTCTAAAGTCAGTGAACACCTGGACATAGCTTGCACTTTCTTCACCCACAGCATAGATATTTTCATTTGTTTAATTTTAGAGATAAGAGCAAGGGTCAGAGTCAAGTACCTTCTTAGTGATGATAGAAGGAATCAGGCCACTACTCTGCCACAACCAATTTAGGGAAAAGGCATGCAGTTTGGGTATCAATGATCAGAGTCAGAGCAGTAAGGGTGAGTTAAAAAAATGTTTCCTGGGGTAAAATTTTTGTGAGAGAAATAATAATTATATTTTGGTTAATGTTAGATTCAGTGCCTGATAATAATTATATTCCAGTTAATGTCAAATTGAGTGCCTATTATGTGCCAGGCAGTTTACGTACATCATTCTTCCAGGCTGTCCGGTGAGGCAGTCATTATTATCAGCCCCATTTTAAAGATGTGGAAGCTGATAGAGAAGTGACGTGTACGGCCCCAGCCCCAGGTCTAATGGTAGTGACGCACAGGACTGGAGTCCCTGCCTCCCCACAGCATTATTCTGTGCCCTGCCGTTAGTGCTATAAATCCTGTTAATCGGGCACAGTCCCCCCGCTGTAGACTGTCCTGTCAAGTGGCCCTTGTAGTAATCCGTGCGCTGGTGTCAGAGCCCCACAGCCCGGGAGGGGTTGGTGAGCTCAGCCTGAGTGTGTTGGTGGAGAAATCGGAACCGTCCACGCCGACACCGGCAGTTCTCTCCCTGTAGTTTTAGACGTAGCAGCTTCCCAGGAACAGGGCCACGCCAGCGGTGCCTCTTAATACCTGTGGCAAACCGGGAAAGCCACTGTGACTTCTTGAGGAATTAGCTGTTGTCCCAGAGGAAATACTGTCAGATGTGTCCTGTGTGCAGCGGACGCTTCCAGCAAGCTTCTTAACTCTTGATGACTGCAGAATTGCTTTGGACGTAAAACTGGCCTTCTGGCATGCACTCAAACCAAGATTCCCTGCTTTTGGAGAGAGCTTTTAAAAGCCTGCATCTATGACTTTTCCTTTATTAGTCAATGAGAATGAAGACTTTAAGGAAAAGAAACACATCCACGGTAGTGTTCCATGCTGTTGTGAAGAGAAAGCGTGACGACTGAGAGCAGGGCTGTGGACGTGCCCTTGCCTTGAGCTCCTGCAGCTATGTGTGTAAGCATCTGTTTGCACCAGGGCCGGCTGCTTCTATTCCTCTCTGGGCCTCGCTCGTACTCTGACTGCAGCAAACATTCTCCCTTCTAGAACCATTGATAAATACAGACTCTTCCCATTTCTAAGCAATTAAAAGGGTTCCTTGAAATAGTGAGATCAAAGATGTAGTCGGGGATTTGTCTTTAAGTGAATATAACCTATGTGTCAGAGGCATGGCAGAGCAAAACCTGATCCTCGAAAACTCAACCAAAAGCCTTCAAAACCAGAAAAGAGGGGCAAGTGGGAGGCAAAAGGTGCAGGGAATTTTGGAGTCAGAGAAACCAGAAATGAGCACTTTCCACATATATGATTTTAGATAAGTTGTCTTAGCTTCTCAGGACCACACTTTTTCTAATCTGATATAACATTGGGAATGCTGATCTCAGAGAGTCATAAGAATTAGGCTGTATGTTATATACAAAACACTAGACACAAGGAACTCAGACCCAGTATTTACTCGATACTCTTTTCCTTTTCTGTATATAATATGGTAGTGGGAAGTGGATTTTGATTTATAGAAATCTCATTTTATAGACATTTTTAAATAAAAAAATGGCTATTGCATAATTCCAGGCATTCACTCATTTATGTTTATAATGAAGCCTTTGTCAAAGGCTATCCCAGGTATGCTTCAAGGCACTTGGGGATGGAGTATTAATGGGACAGGCTTCCATTCTAGGCAGGGAGATGGTTAATAGACAAATCAGTAGATGGAATGTACCATTTTTTCTTTTTAAAGTTCATTTATTTATTTATTTTGAGAGAGAGAGTGAGAGCAGAGGAGGGGGCAGAGAAAGAGGGAGCGAGAGAATCATAAGCAGACTCCACTGTCAGCTTGGAGCCCGATGCGGGGCTCGAACTCACAAGCTGTGAGATCGCGACCTCAGCTGAAATCAAGAGTCAGACGCTTAACTGACTGAGCCACCCAAGTGCCCCTGGAGTGTACTCTTTTTTTAATGTTTATTTTTGAGAGAGGGAGAGAGAGAGAAAGAGAGAATGCGAGCTGGCAAGGGGCAGAGAGGGAGACAGAATCTGAAGCAGGCTCCAGGCTCTGAGCTGTTGACACAGAGCCCGATGTGGGGCTCGAACTCATGAACCGTGAGATCGTGACCTGAGCCAAAGTCAGATGCTGAACTGACCCAGCCACCCAGGCGCCCCTGGAGTGTACGTTTAATGGCAGGTCTGATTGTGAGGAAAAAGGACACAAGGGGATTTAGCTGTGGTGGCAGGGCGTGCCCCCCTGAGAAGGTGGCTGCTCTGCTAGAGCTGACAACTAACCCTGCCTGGCAGGCACACCTTCCCCTCATGGAGACTCAGTTTTCTTTTGTGCGTCTTTCTGGCTCTCACCTTTCTCACCCCTCTTCTCTCCTTCACCGTTGCCCTCCCAGCGTCACATTACTGGACAGAATAGAATTACCCACAGAGAGCTTTGGTTGACGTTGCCCTCCCGTTGGAGTGTTACTGGAAACCCTGGCACCATGAGAGCCTCCCACCGAAGTAGCTTCCAGCGAAAGGAGAAACTGAAGCCCGAGATGGGATAGAGTGAGAAAAAGGGTGTTGTGAGCTGACAGAGTTCTTAAAACTTTCATGAGGTTTGTTAGAGCCACGACACTTGGGGGCCGCTCTGCTGCTCGAGAGAATTGATGCCTTCAGCCAAGCTAATGGAAGGCTCCCGGCAAACTGAGGTGCTCTGTAAATACACTTCCGATGGTCCTGAAAGCTCGTATCAGCACTAACTGCTCTGAAGCTTCTCCTTTTAAATAGGTGAGATGGATTTCAGGAGGTCAGCGTAACACATGCAAGTGAAATTTATGTCGGTTTTCTTTATAAACAGCCACAGCAGGAAGTCTCCCCAGCTGGTGGTCAGAGTGCTGTTTTCTTCTTGTTATTTTGCTGAGATTTGGGGGAGAGTTGAAGTAGAGGTGGGGGTTGGGGTGAATAAGCCACCAAGTATGAAAATACACATGGATCCTGCCAACTCTGAGTCTCAACATCCATCTTTTTTGTTTAAGGTTTATGTATTTTTGAGGAAGAGAGAGACAGCATGCACAGGGGAGAGGCAGAGAGAGAGAAGGAGACACAGAATCTGAAGCAGGCTCCAGGCTCTGAGCTGTCAGCACAGAGCCCACCCAACACGGGGCTCGAACCCATGTACCGTGAGATCATGACCTGAGCTAAAGTTGGACACTTTACCCACCGAGCCACCTAGGCGCCCCTCAACATCCATCTTTTTATAGGCAAATAAAGACACTGGGGGGTAAGAGCTGCTCTAACTTCCCGTCTCTCTTACACATGATACCGTGCCCTGCTAGCAGATTTGCCCTCCCTGGTTCTTAAGCCTGTCCACAACTCCCAACCACCTCCTACATCTCTTTTTGTATACCCTCAACAGCCTGTTCCCCTCTTTGTTTTGTACTAGATCCATGTCTGGTGCAGCCAGATGTAGACCCGGTGTCGGCGTGTGTGATACCCATTGCCATTACAGAGCCCGCAAACGTTGGCCAGTATCTGGTCACTGCTTGCTTCGACCAGTCCTTTTTCTCCACACTCTTTTCTCAAATTGCTCCTCTGTGGACCAGGGCCATGACTCACCTAAGGGCTCATTTTGTAGTGCTGAAAATAGGGCTGTGAGATCTTGGCCAAGCTTTTGATGTTTCTTCCAGGATTGAGAGGTAATCTGGGAACTGTAGTTTGGCTGCCAAGAATTCTGCATTTCCAGGACACTTTGGTGGTTCGTTAGAACAACGGAGAGGGGTATTAGAGTCTGAGAGGCGTGGTTATTTTCCCGAAAGCAGCTCAAAAGCCACTTTCACCAGAAAGGACTAGCAAACTTCTGAAGTCCCTATTGTGCTGTGACCTCTGGGGCCCACGGCCATCTCATTTCACATATTGATTTCCCCAGTCCTCTGGGGTTTCTACCACTAAAACCCCCTTTCCATTTCCTCTTAAATGTCCTAGAAGTTCTACTACCAGAAATTTAGCCCCCAGATAGACTTACACAGTCATGAGATGACCTGTGTAATTAATAATAACCACACCTGACACTTGTTGAGCACTTACCTCGTTTCAGGAACTAAGGATTTAACAACTCTGTGAGATAGGGCTAATCATGTTTTTATTTCTAGATAAGGTCATTGAAGCAGGAAGAAGTAACTTGACTGACCTTTTTTTTTTTTTTTTTTTTACTACACTTTTGTTTTTAATGACAGGAGATTGGAAACAACCTATTTAATGTATGTGTAATTAAATGTAAGGTGTTTCAATTGTACTGTGGACTATGTGCACACAGTGAGGGGAGGGGCAGACAGAGAGGGGGACAGAGGGCCCAAAGTGGGCTCCGTGCTGCCAGCACAGAACCAGACGTGGGTTCGTGTGAGATCATGACCTGAGCCAAAGTTGGATGCTTAACAGACTGAGCCACCCAGGCACCCCAGGTGTGGTGATCCTATGTGACCTGTCTGCAGACGTGTTTTCTTTGACCATCAAACAGTTGAAAGAAATTGAATTTATTACCATCTCCAGTGATTGGGAAGTTCCACATCAATGTCTGGATCCAGTGTGTAGACAGGACAATTGGAAGGTCTGACAATACTAGACTTGCATTTCTCCGTGGCGGCTGTCTTCCAGAGCCACGTGGGGGTCGTGTTCTCGGGTTTACATCCCATCCTATTCAGTGTGAGTCAAAGCCAGCTCTAGTCTTGGCATCAGCTTGGCCTGAGGAGAAGTAGGTTCCAACTTCTTTATCCCTAAAGTAACTCAAAAATGATGTGCATCATTGTTTGCTGATGATGGAAAGGAGACTCTGACGTTAAATGACATCAGCCCATGTCGCACAGTGAAGTAGGTTAGGATAACATGAAACTTGAACTCAGATCATCTGACTTTAATATTTACTCCACCGAAACACAGTTGTCTCTCATTTTATTTGACCTTTATAGCATTACTAGACATGGGTAAAGTATTACATCCATTTTTCAGGTGACCAAGCCAAAATTTGGTACTGCTGTGAAAAAGGAAGGTGACATACTGAAAGACAGAGCTGGCATCTGGTCCCAGGTTTTCTGAATCCAGACACCATCCCTTTTTAGTTGTACCACAAACTACATGGATCTATATGAATTCCAAGACTCTTTGCAGCCGAAATGTTAATGATTCTAACATCTTGATTCCAAACAGAAGCAGGAAAGGTGGAGGGAGCCTCATTGTTGATGTTGTTTTAGAACGAGTGGAAAGTTCATGGGGTCGACCAGACAACAACTTGTAGGAGACTCACTCCTTGCAAGGCGCTACCTGGTCTGGGAGCTGTAGAACATGAAAGTAGGAGAGATGTGAACAGGGATAACAGATTGCTTTCTAGAGCCCTATAGACTTTGATGGGGACCTAGCTGTATACAGCTGGAAGGATTCAAGCACATTTATAAAGACGACACCTCAATAAGTACATGGTAACATTGCCACTGTGTTCTTATCCTATAGGGTAAAAGGGTTGTTGTGCAGTATGATATCAGTTAGAGATGGCTGCTTGATGCTCGATGGAGAGTTCTTTTAAGACATTGTATCGTGATATTTGGACGATATTAATTAATGCTGGGTACCAGCCACTAAATTTGTAAGTTGGAAGTTCTCTGTCACGAATGAAGAAAGACGGGGTATGCTCTTCACCCTGATGAGGTTGCCCATTGAATAGTTGGCAGTCAGCCTACAATCTTCACTTGCACATAATATGGAAGAAAGGGTGCCAGGAGGGCCCAGGGTCGCAGTGACAGTCAGTATCAGGGTAAAGATTCTGGACCCAGAACGAGCCTACCAGATTTAAAATCCTGGCTTTGTCACTTACCAGTTGTGTGACCTTTGATCATTAGTTTATTGGACTGTTTGTCACCTCATAGTTCTCCTCTGTAGAACCAAGAAAATAAAAAATTGATAGGTCATAGCGTTGTTGTGAAGTTCAATGAGTTACATGTGAAAAATATGGAGGATGGAGCCCAGCACATGCTAAATAGTGCATAGGTATTATCTGCTGCTACTGTTTTTTGTTTTTGTTTTTGTTTTTAATCATTGTTGAGATGCCTGTCTCTGAATTGCTGTACTGTAGCAGACAGAGCGTGGGATCTAGAGCCAAGAAAGTGGTGGGCACAGACACTGTATATGGGCACCATCTTGGGCTTCATTCCTTAAGCCTTAATGTGAGGACATCTGACTAATTTTCTGTAGTGAGGCCGGGACAGCCCCTTGCGTACAAACCCCTGGCTGTCAAAAGACCCGTGACCTTGGGGAGGAACATGAGACTTTACCTTGAGTTCTGACTCTACCCCTCCCAAGCTCTAGGATCTCATGCATTCTCTAGGATCTCTAGGATCACTTTTATTCAGGGTTTTGTCTCCCTCACCCCCATGTAATAGTGGGATAAAAACATCTTTCAGGATCTGTGTGGGGAATCAATAATGTTGGTAAATAAATGCCCAGAGAGTGCGGTGGCCTTGTAGATGCCCAGTGAGTGGCAGCAGCTCTCAATGTTATAAACAATGAAAAATTTTGGTCTCAGATCCCAGAAATCAAAATACTTTACCCTAACTTCATAGGCATTTTTTTTTTTTTTGTCTGAAATCATACAGATTGCGTATGACTTGGAGAATGTGGGTAAACGAATTGCAGCCAGGCAGGGGATAACTTGCTTGAGATGAAATAAAAAAGAATTTCCTGGATTTGTGATGCAAGGGAAGTTCACAGTGACAGTGGTGTTGGGAATAGGGGGGAACTGAAAAACTCATGTGCAAGACCAAGGATAGTGATTGCAAGTGGGTGGTTACAAAAGTGATAGAGAGATTGAGCAATGGACTGAGTTTAGTTGGACATCTACACTGTGCTCCGGGTCTAGTTTCTTCCTTCCAACAGCTTAAAGATTTAGAGTGTTAGTGCCCTTCCTCCCCAGCCAGAAACAGTTTCACTTTTTTCTGTATTTCGTCCACACTCGCTTGCCTGCATTTACTGATTCATTCAATAAATATTTAGCTTCAGGGGTGCCTGGCTGGCTCAGTCGGTAGAGCGTGTGACTCTTGATCTTGGGGTTATAAGTTTGAGCCCCACATTGGGTGTAGAGATTACTTAAAAATAAAATCTTTAAAAATATAAATGAATGAATGAATGAATATTTAGCTTCTACTATGTCCTAGGTTGTCCAGGTGCAGCAGTAAAACACACACACACACATATATGTACATATATACACACATGCACGAACATACATGCACACATACACACATGCACACATGTGCACGTGAATCCATCCCTTTACAGAGTTTGCATTCTAGCTGAGGAGGACAGAAAATTCTTTTCAAAACTTCAGTGATACATGCAGTTTATTCTCCTGAGGATCGTTGTGGCTTTCTCCACATTTTTTCCCCCTCTGCTATTTGGGAGGTTATGGGTTCTATTTCTCTTCTTTGAAGGACTTCTAGTCTATTTAAAGTTCACAAAACCATTTCCTACTGTTCCTTGTAGAGTCCCACAGGATTTCAGGAAGCAAGGTTTGATCCACAATTCATTCAAAAGTTTGTTAACATATTAGAATGTGATGGTGATCTTGCTTTTCTGTTTGTTGTGCTAAAAGCAAAAGTATTGGTAAGTACACAAAACGTGAAAATGTACCTGTTTGAAGTCAATAATATGAAAATGAAGGATATTATTAAGCTATACTGGAGGTCAATTTCAAATGTATTCTGTTTTTCTGTGAGATTTTTCTTCAAAAAGTAACTACTGGGTTGGTATGTAGAGCAATATTTAAATTGAAATCAAAGTGGAATAAATCTATATTTTGACCAGACATGTATGCCTGATTATGGGGAAATGGAATTTGCTGACAATAAAATTACGGTTCAATTTGAGCTTGTAGATACGTTCAGCACAATCTCTGAGCTTATGGTATATCTGGCTGGCCCGTGAGAGAACTGATGGTTTTCTTTTCCATTTCTTTCTTTTTATCTTTTTGACTCTTGAGTTGAGGAGTCCAGATTCGCATAAACATTGTGCAAAAAGGTCTATTAGTGCCTCAGAACCGGAAAAATCTCATTGCTTAGTGGCTGGTTGGGACTTTAGAAAACATACCAACACAGTTTTTATTTAAATCTCTTTAATGTGAAGATAACAGTTAACAGTGTGTCAAAATGACATCTTTTTTAATAGAATTCATGCTAAGGAAAAATGATTTTGAAAATAGTGTGCGGATGTATTTCCATTGTTAGATTTTGTTGCTCTAAAGAATATAGCCACCAGCCCAAAGCTTTCCTAGCTTCTCATTTTAAAACATGAGACAGTGACTATTTTACTTAGTCTAAAAATCTCCCAACAGGAATCTCAGTAGTGTTCTTTTTGAAGTTGATCTGTTAAAGGGGCGCCTGGGTGGCTCAGTTGGTTAAGTGTCTGACTCGTGGTTTTGGCTCAGGTCATGGTCTCATGGTTCCTGGGTTTCAGGCCCCCATCAGGCTCTGTGCTGATAGTGTGGAGCCTACTTGGGATTCTCTCTCTCTCTCTCTCTCTCTCTCTCTCTCCCTCCCTCCCTCCCTTTCTCTCTCTCTCTCTCTCTCTGCCCCTCCCCTGCTCATTCTCTCCCTCAAAATAAATAAACTTTAAAAAAATAAAAAATAAAATTTATTTGTTAAAAACACGAAAATCCATTTTTTTTCTGGTAAGTTTTCTAGCACATTAGGAAAGTAACAATATTAGTGAGTTTCAGTAGACCCTTTCCTGTGAACTCGCTGGGTAGGATTTGTCGTCTCAGTCATGGTATAAATAAAGTATAGCCCAAGTGTACTTCTATTTAGATTTTCTTTTCTTTGGTACCTCTCTTATTGCAGTGATAACCCTCATTAAGCCCAAGTGTTGGGGGAAAAACTTGGAATTTCAAACCTGACCTTTGAATGATTGGCCTATAAAATATAAACAGTATAAAAATAATGAAGCATGTTCTTTTTTTTTTTTCTTTTAATGTTTACTTTTGAGAGAGAGAGAGACCCAGAATATGAGTGGGGGGAGAGAGAGAGAGAGGAAGAAACAGAATACGAAGCAGGCTCCAGGCTTTGAGCTGTCAGCACAGAGCCTGACTTGCGGCTCGAACTCAAGGACTGTGAGATCATGACCTGAGCTGAAGTCGGACTTAACTGGGCCACCCAGGTGCCGCTAATGAAGCATGGTCTATCACTTACAGTTTTCACTGAATTTTTTCTTACTATTAATAAATAAGGTAAAATTTATTTTAAAATATCATTGCATCTTAAGTTTGTTCTTTTTATTTTTGTATATTTCATAATACATATTTTTATTGATAGAGTAGAACACGTATATTACATGTTCAGTTTTTTAAAATTAATTAGGGGTGGATATGCAGTAGGAAATTTAGAAAACTAGTATATGAGATGATATCCTATTAATGCCAAAGGGTTAATAATACTTAACTGTCTGGTGTGTTACTCACCTGGCAGGGGCCTCCCAAGAACAGGCTCACTGTATGTTTTCTTGTAGGTATTTTATGAATGCCATGCATTTTTATTATTGAATGGTGAAAACATACAGGATTATGGGGAATGATTTTTCCCTTCTTAATCCATCTTTTTTCAGATCCCTTTCTCCAAGATATGCTGAACTCCTAGTTTTAATAATGTGGACCAGTAGATTTTGCTATATATGTGTCAGATTACCTTCTTCTTAGAGCATGTAGAATCTCTCTCCCTACCTCCCTTCTTCCCTCCCTCCCTTGATCCCCTCCCTCTCTCCTTCCTTCTCTTTCTTTCATGGAAATAACAGCATAACTCCCATATCCATGATATGATTTGCCAAGTGCTCTATTTCTAGTTACAGTTACTAAGGAGTTGTAAGAAGGCACTGGGAAGTGGCACTTGGCCTCTGCGTACCTTTATTCAGATTGGCTCTTTTCCAAGGACCCATAAGATCAACGATGCATGTAGTGCTAAAGGGCAGCCGCAGGGTCAGGGCGTATTTATTGCTTGCTGGGGCGTGTTATTGGCCAATAAGAAGTTAAACAGTGCCTTCCAACACTGGCTAAGACATTGCTTCCAAGCCAGGAAGACAAGAGATCACTTGCGGCCATTTCCTTTACATGAATAGGTGTGCAAATGGAAACAAGACTTGCAGCTCTAGGCATCCCATTGTCTGTCAGAATTTCGGCTCATTTGGTCATGGTGGAAAGGTTTTGAGACAGGTCCATGATGCTGTGCTTTTTTTTTACTCAGCCTTCCTCAAGGTTGACATGGAGTATTCATTTTGAAACCTCTGTTAGGTACACCCAAGTTAACTGCAAGGTTTTGGTTTGGTGAGGTGTATTGGTTCATGTTTCCTAATGCTGATCTATCTACTTACCTGTGTATCTATATGTATCTGTGTATCTATTTATGAATCATCTTTAAGCACACAAACCTTTTTATATTTTTTTTTCCTTTGAAGTCAGAGTTAGCATTAAAATGAGAGAGGGGCAGGAGAGATTTTGAAAATACTTCATGAAAAAAAAGAAATCATTTGATGAAATACAAGCACATTTTACATGTGCTTCAATGAATAAAGGATTTCAAGGTGCACTAATCAGTAAAAAAAATGAAGACATAATAATATAAAATATAATAGATATGATATCACATAATATATTACATTATAACATATAACCTATATATGTGTGTATTTTTAAAAGAAATATATAGTGAAAATCTTTTAGCTTTAGGTTGTGTTCTGAAGCTCAACTCTTGAGGTTTATATTCTGGCTGTGAAAAAATAAAAGAAAAATTATGAAGTTGTAAAAGAATATTTCTTCTCTCTCTCTTTTTTTTCCTTAAATGAAAAATGTACTATTTTTGTGAATTATCCAAGGAGGAAGGAGAGGCTAGAGCAGGGAAAACAATGGAAATCCAGACTCCAAGGCCCCAAGGAGTAAAAACTAGTGTTTCTTACCCACATTTTGTGAGATTACTTCATTTTGGTTCCTCTAATTGACATAGCATTGAGGATTAGGTTTTTGTGTGAGCCACCCAGAGTTTGTGTTTCATGTGTTTTTCTAACCACTTGCTTACTGTGGAAGTTTTTGGTATGTTAGGGTTCATGTGTTAGGGGTGGGGAGGATCAATGAGAGTGGTGTTAGGATTTATAAAAGAGCATCTGGGGGCATCTGGGTGGCTCAGTCAGTTAAGAGGCCCACTCTTGGTTTCCGCTCAGGTGATGATCTTGTGGTTCGTGAGTTCAAGCCCTGCGTCGGGCTCTGCGCTGACAGTGCAGAGCCTGCTTGGGATTCTCCCTCTCTCTCTCATAGGTAAATAAACTTAAAAAAAAAAAAAGAGCATCTAAAACTAAAGCACAGTTATATTTTGTATTGTTGTTTAATCACATTTAATGAATCTACAAAGATGATAAACAGTATGCGTCTGAGTTAGGAAAGGGGGTCAGGGTGGGGACTGGAATCTTCATGTCCACCCTGTATTTTCTGCAATCCTAGTCTCTAATACGATCGAAGTATAGGAGTTAAGTTGTGGAGCATTTCATATCAATTTTACAGAACGGTCCTCCTTTAATTGGAATCAAATATTGACTTGTTTGTTAGTTGGGCATTCCTTGTTCAGATTTTCACTGTTTCAGGTAATGGGGGATGTTTTATGCAGAATCTGGTTGTTTTTAACCCTAAAGTTATACATTCTATTGTTGATAAATAATTTTGTCAGACACTTAATTAGAACAGCCAACTTTATAATTGATGGTGCTGTTGGTTTTTCACATTCTCCTTTAAAATCTGACTGGTGCTCTATGTGCCGGCCTCTCATTCCCGAATTTCCGAGAGGATGGAGAGAAGGTGAATTAGCATTTCCCAGGGCCTGCTGGGTCCAGGGCATTGTGCTCTATAAGACATATGTTCTCTCCTTTCTCAGGATCCTGGGGTGTTAGCCTGTCACCTTCTTTCTCCAGTGCAGAAGGGCCAGTTTATCTGGGCAGGGCCACCTAGTTAGGGAGTGCTCAAGCTGAGATTCTGATTTCAGTGTCCAGAATCATCCTGTTTCAGTTTCATGAAAATGGACTCATTTGGACTCACCTGGGGTTTCCTCAGTTAAGGTTTGGTACCAAGGGCCTTGGAGCCTTCACTCATGTTCAGCCCTCTTGTATCTACACAGAGCACTTTCATATTTATGCTTTCTTGTTTGCAAGACCAGCATGATCCTACCAACAGAAACAAATTCCCTGTCTCAAAATGCAGAATTGACCCATACGCGTGAATGAATGATAGTGGGTTCCCTCTTTCAGAGAACATGCTTTGCAAAAGCATAAAACTGCCAGTCACAGAGGATACTACAGGGAAGGACTGCGCAGTCAGCATGGTCAGCATGACTTACCTGGAGACAAGGGGCCGTGGGAGCTCCTTGGGGGGCAGAGGTGACTGCAGATGAGGAAGCTTTGTATGAAACCATAGGGCAAGGGGATGAGAGATGGGGAGGGAGTGAAAAGCAAGCATCTTGGACAGTGGATGCTTATTAGCTTGTTAAGAGATGAGCTTATTGTCTCTGATTAAGAAATATTTTAGGAGGCCAGTCTCAGTAAAATGAAGGGTTTGCTATCAGGGAGGGCATCTCAGGACCACGTGTTTGTGTGTCATTTGAACAGCCCTCTGGAAGAGCTCTCCCTTGGCAGCGTGTGGACGGCCAGTGGAAGGCTTGGTAGGGAAAACCGGGGGAGGGGGGTGGGGTGAGATTCTGTGCCACCTGGGAATAGTCACTGATGACAGCCTACATTTCATGGAGTTTCTTAGGAGGAAGGAGAGCCATTGGTACTGAATTTTTTTTAAGTGTAAGTTTGGGGTCTTGAGACCAGAGTCATCTGTGGAGGGCACGAGCTTTACTGTAGGAAAGAACTGGAAAAGCGTGTGAGCCACCCAGTACTTCCTGTACATTTGCTTTGTGACTTTGGATCCTGGGTGATCACACAGGTCACTATGATGTCATGGAAACGGCATCAGGCTGGGATGGCCCTATTCACAGATTGGCCAGTGTGTGCCTTGGGGTCAAAACCATGTGCTCCTGATTTTGTCATCTGTAAAGTGAGGCTGTAAATTGTCAAAATGCTTACCTCACCCTGAGCTTGTATGATCTGTTGCCTTCATCTCCAAAAAGAAGAGAGCAATCCAGACACTTGATTAATCCAATAACCATCCAAGCAAACTATTTTCCTTTTTACATTCTTGCCAAATGAGGGGAAAAGGTTTTATAATTTTGTGACTTCAAGTGCATTGGAATATTAATGGAACAGAAACTGTGCCCTATTAACTTATAAAAAATAATCAGAATAAGCTGAATCTGAGCCCATGCTTTCAGACAAAGGCCAGAGTAAGCTGTTTACTATTCCATGCCTCTACCGAATGAGGGAAAATGTGCATGTCAGTTCAGCTAGTTCAAGTTTTATTTTCTCTTGATCTCTTTTCCAAAGCAATTCCTGTTTGAGTTCATGGCATTAACCCTTTATCTTTCAGTCTGTATAAGGGTTTGGCAAACTATGGCCCAGGCACATTACAGAAAAAGTTTGTCAGTCTTGACCTATATTAATTATTTTGGCTTGATTGTATCTGTGCATTTATTGTAAACAACTTCAAATCCTTATTGAACACAAAATGACCACCACAACACAGAGAAGGGCCAATGCCTGACTTCCAGGGTTGCCAGTCAGCTCGTACAGACAAGCAGAAGGGAACTCTCCCTCTCTCCTAACTACTGAGTTGCGTTGCAGTGGAGGATTTTGAGAGGGGCGCCATGTTTTTCAGATGGCCTTCCTAGTTTCAAGACTGCCGCTGCAAAAGGGTAGGAACATGGAAAGGGAACTGACAGCATTTCAGCATCTTATCTCTCAGCGTGTACAAGGGTAGGATAAGACCATAGAGTAGTGTTCCAGAGTGAAGGTGGGTGTTCCACTGGCCTGCACTCAGAAAAGAAACTGGTAGAAATTTTTGCTGCTTCTTCTCCAAAATGTTGACCATCAGCCCGTTCTGCGTAGAGCAGTTAGTGACAGATACTGAGTGTTCAGGGTTATAGTAAGCCATCTTCACAATGACTGTTTGCCCTCTGCCTGTTGCTTTTCTCTTCCCCTTTTCCAATCCTTCTTTAAGGAATGTAGGAATAACATAGTTTTACAAAGGGTCCCAGAAATCATAATGCAAAAAAGACTGTTTTTCCAGTTCCTAGGTCTCTATCACAAATTATCCAAAATTTATGGGCATAAACAGCTGTTTATTATGTTGATGGATTCTGTGGGTCAAGCAGTAAGACAGGGCAGAGCAGAGATGACTTGTCTTTGCTCTGTGATATATGGGTCCTCAGCCGAAGAGCTCAGAGGCTAGGATTGGAATCATCCGAAACCATGTTGTCTAATGAAGCTTTCTGTGATGATGAAAATATTCTGTATCTATGCTGTCCAATATGGCAGCCACTAACCACACATGGGTACTAAGCAATTGAAGAATGGCTAGTATAGTTACGGAACTGAATTTTTACTTTAATTCAGATTTAATAATCACTGGTGACTATTGAATCTGAAGGCTTATTCACTTAGCTAAATATAGATTTGCACTATCTAGTATGGTAGCCAGTAGCTACTAGTTGAGAATTTAGTTTGGGCGTTCTCCACTGGAATACCTCTGTGTGACCTCTCGATGTGGCCTGCTCTTCTTCCTCCTCATACACTGCCTGGGTTCCAAGGGTGAGCTTCTTGAGAGAAGGAGCTAAGGGACACAGCATTGGAATAGATAATACTGTTTCCGCCGTATTACATTCATCAAAACAATCAGAAAATCCCACCCAGGTTCAAGTGGAGGGGCACTAGACTCCATTTCTTGATGACAAGTGGCAGGGTTCTGGAGGAGCATTAGGACTAAAAATACCACTCTAGTCATTTCTGGAAAATACAGTAGCCCCAGTTGTTCTGGTAGGCAGTTCATTCATTCATTCATTTATTCATTCATCAGACACTTAGTGCTTACTCCATGGCTGGCATCAAGTTATTTAGGGGATGGCAATTGAGAGTAATGAAGCATAGAGTGGAAAGGGTGGGTACCAAGGGCACACATAAGTTTTTCCAAGGTAGTGTGGTCTGTGCCATAATAATAGGTAGAAAGTGGAGAAGAGGTGAGTAGCTCAAATGCTCATCTCTTTGAAGGAATCTCTTTGAAGAAACAACATGAAAACTGGACAATAAATATAACTTATTGTCAAATTGGCTTACATACAATATCCAGGGCTCATCCCAACAAGTGCCCTCCTCAATGCCCATCATCCACTTTCCCCTCTCTCCCCCCGCCGCCCCCCCCCCCCCCCCATCCACCTCCAGTTTCTTCTCTGTATGTAAGAGTCTCCTCTGGTTTGCCTCCCTCCCTCTCTGTTCATAACTATTTTTTCCCCTTCCCTTCCCCCATGGTCTTCTGTTAAGTTTCTTAAGATCCACATATGAGTGAAAACATATGATATCTGTCCTTCTCTGACTGACTTATTTCACTCAGCATAATACCTTCCACTTCCATCCATGTTGCTGCAAATGGCATGATTTCATTCTTTCTCATTGCCAATTAGTATTCCATTGTACATATAAACCACATCTTCCTTATCCATTCGATGGACATTTAGGCTCTTTCCATAATTTGACTATTGTTGAAAGCACTGCTATAAATATTGGGGTACGTGTGCCCTTATGCATCAGCACTCCTGTACCCTTGGGTAAATTCCTAGTAGTGCTATTGCTGGGTCATAGGGTAGTTCTATTTTTAATTTTTTGAGGAACCTCCACACTAGAAAACTGGATCTCAAAGACAGACTAGACTGACCAAGGAGTTTGCCAGAAAGAGATGAGTAATTTAGGGAAAAGGTTGAACATATTCCAGAGGAGGAAAGTGCAAAGCTAAGCTTTTCCTGGGGATGCCTCAATTCTACAGTGCTTGTTCAAGAAATAAGACTGTACAGTTAACCCTGCCAACCGCATGCTTCATTTTGAGTGTGTGTGCCCACCCATACCATGCATATTGAGAACGAGCCGCATACCTAGCAGGTTGCCAATACAGAAAAATCCATTGCCCAAGGGGATATCATTGATGAATTACAGACAAGTTGCCTGTCAGCAGGAAACATGGATTGGATTAGAGAATCCTCATACCATGCTGGCTTTTCTAAAGAAGGTCTGGCTCTGAGAGAGGAACAAAGATGCCTGAACACACATGGTCAGCATTGAAAACAAATATTGATTGGCCCCTGCTAGGAAGCTGAGCTAGAGTGGGTTAGAGTCTGATGTCAAAAAGTGCTGGGGTGTGGAAAACCATTAGCTGTGCTGATTGACCAGAATAAAAGCTCCATCTATTTTTAAGATCTCAAAAATGAAGGTGAAATATTTAAACGGGTAGAAGGGCAGAAGTGACAGTGAGAACCCACAGCAGGGCAAAGGTCCTCTCTCCCAGTTGGCCTCTGTTACTCTGGCCACAGGTCTTGGACCACACTTCTCTATCTCCTATTCTGCGTAAGGTTTTTCCAGACCTGTGACTTTTCTTAATGTTGTGCGAAATCCACTTAATTGAACAAGAATGTCCAAAAGGCTGTTGTTCATTGGTGTTCAGATTTAGAATTCAGACCGTCTGCTGGCTTCTTCATACACTGGTAGAAAAATGCTCTGGCTCTAACTGATTGCATCTGACTGTCAACTGAGTTAGAAATATCTCCTTCACTGCCAGATGTACAAGATACTGTAAAAGGAGCATTTTCTCCAGCAAATTAGACTTGCTAGCTCCATGGATCTAGATTGACTGAAACAGCTTGTTACTTGAGGGATAAGTCTGGATTTAGTTCAGTCATTTCTTTTAAATACAGGACGTTAGAAGCCTGATCTAGAGTCCTTTCAATGAAGATTTTCAAATTCCGTTCCTTTACCTTGAAACCTGTAATTTGTTTGTCCTTCCAGAGCTGTATTCTCAATAGAACTTCCTGTAGTGATGAAACATTCTAAACATACATGGTAATCATTAATCTCATGTGGATACTGAGTACTTGAAATGTGGCTAGCACAACTGAGGAGTTCAGTCTTCAGATTTTATTTAATTTAAATTTAGCATCGTGGTGCTAGAGAGTATGCCATTGGGCAACACAGTTCTAGGATCTGGTTTTAGAAATGGTATTTACTGAGGTGAGCATAAGAACCTTGCTAACTCTTTTTTTTTTTTTTTGAGAGAGAGAGAGAGAGCATGAGCAGGGAAAAGGGGCAGAGAGAGAGAGAGAGAGAGAGAGAGAGAAGGAAAGGGAGAGAGAATCTCACGTAGGCTTCATGCTCAGTATGGAGCCTGATAGGGGGCTTGATCCCACAACCATGAGTTTTTAAGTTTATTTTTTATTTTTTTAGTAACCTCTATACCCAACATGGGGCTTGAACCTAGGCCCCAGAGATGAAGAGTCACATGCTCTTCTGGTTGGCTAACTCTCTACCTTCTTAGCAGTGTCTTAACTCAGGAGTCACTTCTTTTCTATAGCAGCCATCTCTAGAAGAAGCATGGCTGGGGTGGCATTGGCACGCTAAGTGCTGGGGGAAGGAGGGGAATGGGACAGGACCACCAGGCCAGGCGTGAGACTCATTTTTCCTATAGCATTCTCTACAAGATGACCAAGGTATTGCTAGTGGGTTCCATAGCCAAAAAAGTTTGGGGAAGGCCTGGTTAATTGCAATCATGTAGGTTTCCTTCCTGAAGCTTTTCTCAGCCTTAAATATGCTCATATGGGTGGTGAATCTCCAAAGGGGATCGAATATATCAGTACCAAATATATTTGATCTGAACAGACCCCTATTCTCTTTCTGGTGCTATTCTATGAGACGTGCTTTGGGAAATATGGAGTTGAGCAATGACACTTTCTGCCAAAATAGATGATAAACTTTAGGTGTGTTATAGGCAATGAATCTGTCCTCTTCTAGATTTCTGTAGAGTTTAAAATCTGCTTTTGTGTTTAGAGTCTAATCATTCCTTCACTGTGTTTGCATTGCGGTTAAGTCTTCCAGTCCATAAATATTCAGGCTGGCCTGGCTCGATTGCCTACCCTGCAAAGCCAGGGACACAAGTGTAATCTTTCTACAGCCTTATCCCATTAACCCAGGGCTGAAACACCCAGCACTGGCATAAAATGTAGGTGTCAGGGGGCAAGGCTATACTGTTCCCTCAAGGTCCTTCTAGCCGGATGAAGAATCAAATTGACACGAGGCAGATTAACAGGAAAAAAAAATCAAATTTAATTACATATATATGTCCAGGGAATCCATACAGATGTGAACGTTCCAATGATCGTGAGGCAAAACGAGGTATATATGTCATTCTGAACTAAGAAGAAAGTGTTAGGGGTTTGGGAGTGTGATTCTTAGGAACATGAAAAAGAGTAAATGTTATTCCCGTCAGAAACAACGGGTCATAGAGGACTTTGATCAATCAGGCCTTGCTACGTTCCTCCCTGTCTGCCAGACCTAGTCCATAGGATAATGTGATTATCTGGGGTGATAGCTCTCTTCCTGATGCAGATCTTCTATCTAAATTCTTTTTAGGCAGTTGGGTGGGAGTGGGGGGGGGGGCGCTAAAGAGCTTTTCCTGAATCTTCTGGGTTTGCATTGCTTATTAAACTCAAAATCATCTTCATGACAAAATGGCCCATCTTGGGACAGCCTGCTTTTGGCCTCTACATAGGAAAAGGCAGGACTTAGTACCTCCATTACCTCTGTGCCTCTGCTGTTGACTTTCTGAATAGCTGAGTTCTTGTACTGGAGAGATGCTGGCATTTCCTCCATCCATAATTATTCACTCTCTCTCTCTTATCTTTCTTTTTTTTCCTTGATCTTCATATAGACATGTATATGAATGCATGCTTACTTCTCCTCTTCTTCTTCTTCTTCTTCTTCTTCTTCTTCTTCTTCTTCTTTCTTCTTCTTCTTCTTCTTCTTCTTTCTTCTTCTTCTTCTTCTTCTTCTTCTTCTTCTTCTTCTTCTTTTCTTCTTCTTCTTCTTCTTTTCTTCTTCTTCTTCTTCTTCTTCTTCTTCTTCTTCTTCCTTTTTTTTATAACTTGATGAGCCAGCAGGAGACCGATACAGCAGAGCACATCACCCTGGTTCAGTTAATCAAGTGAGTCACAAAGGGTGGGGAAAAGAAAGAAATGTAAAACTGAAAGAGAGAAGTATCTCCCCACTATTCTGCTCTTTCTTCTCTCCCTCTCTCTTTAAAAATTGTTCAACAAGTTATCTGCAGAAAACATCTGTCTCCCAAAGAATAAATGTAATTTGGTTTCTGAACTCGGCATGTCCCCCTCTGGTTGGAAGGAAGAATTTCTGTCACACGACAGAAGTGAAATCAGCCAGATGCTGTCTGTGAAGCTGAAATATTGAGCTTGATGAGATGACAATAAAGTAGCGAAAAGAGGTGTTTTTCTGCTTGACGGTGTCACCATCGTGGGGTTAAGAAAGCATTCCAGCAAGAAGAGACTCACAGACTCCTAGTGTACAGCTGTCTGTCCCCATGTCGTTCTCCATCTTGCAGGCACGCCGCTTGGAGTGAGAGCCCTCTCCACTCCCTCTGCCTGGGTGCTTATCAGGCCTGTGCTGATTATCTTGTCAGGAGACAAAGGGTCTGCAAAGTAGGTGCCTGTGAGGAGTGTCAACAGCATCTCTGTGGGGAGCAGGAACTGAAAGGCCTGAGGAGAAAATGCTGGGCTAATGTATGAGGCTTGGAAGCTTCTTCTTTGTTAAGAAGATTCATGGGTCTCCCTGGAGTGGAGTAATCAGGGCTAGGGGAAGATTTGGGGCCAAGTCTTTGTATTCTATATCCATCTGCTTAAAAAAATTTTTTTAGCTAGTCTTAAGGAGGAGGTCCCATTGAGGCTTATTTGAACAAATATTTGCTCTCCCTAATTATGTACCCAGAGCAGCTCTCCTGCATGTTTAATGCAAACCTTAATATTTACAATAGCATAAGGAAGAGTTTATAACATGTTTGGGAGGCTTGGGAAGTTGGGGCAATAATTCTTCTTTGCACTTATATAAGATCTTTCTTCCTAAGAGACCTCAGCCATATTTACTTTAGCCACTGTTCACAGAAGTGAAGCAGGGAGATGAAACCCCCAGCAAAGAAGGCACCCTCCAGGCAGCTGCCAGCATGTTCTGTAAGGTGGTGAAACACTTGCCTTTGCCAAAAGTTTTGTGCCAGCCACAAACCTTTATTTCTGAGCATGGAGAACAGGCAAGCTAGGGATGACAAGTACCTCCTGATACGAATGGCGAGTGTCCCGTAGCAAGGGTCAGGCTGGGCTGTTGACCTTATGATAGTGGTGGTCTTCTGACTCTGTCCCTCCTCTGTGATAGGCCTCACCTGTCTCTTTTTTATTTTCAAGATTTGGTGAGTTTGAATCAGATAATATTTGAAGAACTACATTGAAGACATTTGGGTCTAGAAGAGCTGAATTGCAACCTTCCATCCTTGGGATGTGTGTGGACCTTGGGAAGGTTGTTTTAACTTCTTGGTACCTCAATTTTCCCATCTTTTGAAGTAGGCACAATAGACACCATTTGCACACATTTGGAAATGAAGATTACAAAGAGTTTGAGCCCAATGCGAGCCTAGCACTCTTCCCCGGGGATGGACCCTTGTGCTGGAGCGGTGGTTATTATTTCTGTCATCACCCGAAACGCCTTTTGACACCTGAGGGCCACCTTCATTTTGCAGGTTGAATGAAAATGGCTTCTGAAGTGATTTCCAGAGTTTTTTCTCCATGAAATTCATGGTGCCCAGCACAACACAAACTGGGCAAAAACTCCCCGCAAAAGAAGAGATGAAAATAGGACAGTTGTGCCTAAGGCAAGTAAGGGGATGCTGCACATGGACACGCCTCCGTCTTTGGAAATCTCTAGGAAATCAGGTTGTGGGCAGCAAGGACACAGATGGAAAGTCTGACTTGCTGCCCTGGGTCGGCAGACCTAACTCATGTTTATAGTCTCAGTACTGAGGCACTAGCCACCCAAATAGGCACAAACGGCTGCTGAGCATTTTGCTGTCAGGGAAAGCATATATTTAGGTGCATACGTACAAATACTCACTTTCTAGGAGGCTGGAATGTGTCAAGATGTCTCTTCAGCTACTTCTCCAATTTTTTTCATTCAGTCTGGTTCATTGGATGTGGTGCCCCGCTGTTGGGTGGTTTCAGTTCTCCGGAAAAGGAAGCTAGTTGTTTCTTGTCTACAGTCTTGAAATAGAATCGCTCTTTAATTATTACAGTCTTCCAGGGCAGGAGGAGAGGGAGACCCCACCTGGCTTCCAAGGGGTCATTATATCTTTTTCCATTTTGCACCCAAGCAAATGCATTTGATTTGTAGCATCGTTGGTGTCACATGAACTGTGTAGGCACCTTCTGGTGGGAAGGGGCACCCGTAGTTCTTGGGCACTGACAGCGCATGTCAGTAGATGACCTCTCACCCCGACTGATGACTGCCAATCCTGAAATCTGACTTCCTGTCCTGGACTGTTCTCTTTTGAGCGGTCCAAGTGGGTGACTTGGCAGTTTGTAAATGATGATTAACAGACTTCCCCAAGTGGTCCTTCCACAGGAGATGAATGGTTAACAAATGGTGGGCTTTGAAGTCAGTCAGTTCAGAAGAACTGCTGAGTATACTCACTGGGCTCCATTCGAGGTCTGGGGCCATAGGAATGAAAGGCACAGTTAACAGTCCTTTTTTTCTGGGAGAATGTAGTCTAGTGGCGGCTGATGGACAACAAACATGGCAGCAAAAATAAATAAACCTACAGAAGACTGGGAGAGGGGAGCGGAAAAAGCGCCCTCAGGAGGCACTTGATATACTCTAGACCATAGTAATTCAGCTTAGAGCTAGGTGGGAGCCTGGGGAGACGGATGGTCTTCCCTTCCCAATGGAGGGAGAGCCAATGGAATTTGCTGGGTCTTGCCTCTGCTGTGGCCTCTTGTCCTTCAAACCTTCATTTTTTCCTCCATAAAAGGGAGATCATAGTGAACTTACTCCACAGAGTTTCAAATGCGCTTATGTTTTAGTTGTTATTTAAGTAGTTGTAGAGCAGTAGTTGTCATACTGGTTTTCAGGGAACAGCCCCTGTCCTCTCTGTGCGTGGCCACTTGCCTGGCCCTGAGTCGAACCAGCCGGAACCTGTGCTGCTGTGTCCACAGGCACCAAGTTGGAGTTAGGAGGCAGCGGCCCCTTCCATTGCCTCATCTGCTGCAGGGAAGAGGCAGCTGCTGCTGTTCCCGCTGCCACCTCTGCAGGGCTGCTTCTGACACCGTGGGGGGGGGGCTGGAGGGGGAGCAGTTGGAGGTTGGGAGGAGGGCAGTCACACACCTGCCATGCTCTTCCTCTTCGAGGTCCTATGGTCTCTCGGTCCCTAGCATCTGCTGCTGGATTCCCTGATAACGCAGTGCTCACCCCTGAGAGCAGTGGTTCTTACCATGTGGTTTGCGTTTCCGGTTGCAGCAGAACCACCTGAGATCATTGTTAAACGTGCAAACTCTTGGCCTCACCCCTGACCTCCTGAATCATCATCATTAGGGCAGGACCTAAGAATCTGCATTTTCCAATGAGCTATTTTGCGAGCCCTGTGTGCTCTAAATTTGGGGAACCTCTCCGTTCAGAAAATTTGATTTTGTTTTTCGAGTAATAATAGTCACTAATATTTGTTGTAGGTTTATTATTTGATGCTGCTCAATGTTTTGTATGCCATAACCCTGTGAGATAGATCCTAATAACATACTTGTCTTATTGGTGGGTAAACTGAGGCATAAGGCATTTAAACAAGCTGCTCAAATATGGATTAAAGGGCCAGTATTTATTTATTTTAATTTTTTTAAATGTTTTATTTATTTTTGAGAGAGAGAGACAGCATGAGCGGGGGAGGGTCAGAGAGAGAGGGAGACACATAATCTGAATACAGGCTCCAGGCTCTGCAGCTAGCTGTCAGCACAGAGCCTGACATGGGGCTTGAACCCACGAATCATGAGATCATGACCTGAGCCGAAGCCAGACGCTCAACCAACTGAGCCATCCAGGTGCCCCTAAAGGGCCAGTATTTAAACCCAGATTTCCAGCCCTTGTCCTTCTGTTCTCTTTGGCCTCTCTTATGTAGGGATACTCCATGAACGAATCTTCTATGTTTTTTTTTTTTTATGTTTTATTTATTTTGAGAGAGAGAGAGAGAGAGAGCAGGGGAGAGACAGAGAGAGAGGGGCACACAAAATCTGAAGCAGGCTCCAGGCTCCGAACTGTCAGCACAGAGCCTAATGAGGGGCTCGAACCCACAAACTGCGAGATCGTGACCTGAGCCAAAGTCAGACACCCAACTGACTGAGCCAGCCAGGCACCCCTGAATCTTCTAAGTTTAAGCTGAGTACAGGGTGACCTTCTGTTATGTAAAAGCTAAAATATTAAACATAGAATATTTTAAAATTGAGCTTTAACTTCCATTAAAGCCTGAGATTTGGCTGGGATTTTGACTTAAGTCTCCATCCTGAGTAAGTCATTTTTAAGGACTATTCTCCTTTGTCACTTCGGTCTATCAGACTCCATTGTGTGGCTGTGCTTCTCTTGTAAACTTTATGTTCTGTGCTACTCTGTGTGCATGAGATGCTGTCACTGCCTGGGCCAGCACTTGGAAGGTTCTCTGCTGAGGGGCCAGCACCTGTGAAGGACGAAGACCACAATTCTCCCTCCGCACCCCTCACTGTTATTCTACTTTTTGGGAGGCTCTGTGAAGAGACAGAGAATCTGGGGTTTTCCCGAAGTCTGGAGGTCGCTGAACGTATTTATTTATTTCTTTGTGGTTCCAGGTTAGTGTCTGAGGAAAGTTGGCCATCAAATAGGACCAGCCCAAGCAGGTCTGAAGATAAAAATCAATCATTCCAGTCATAGTACTTTCTTCAGATTCCCATTGCTTCCAACTCCACAGAGGAATTTGCTAAATAGACGACCTCACACATAACGAAAGGTGGAGAGAGATTTTCAGTATGCATGGAGCTGAGGTTCATTAGAGAATATTTTATTGGATAGGATGGGTGGGGAGAAGTTTCTGCCAACATTCTCTGCTTGCTTCTCAGATTCTGAACCTTTAACAAAAGTTCGACTTGTGCCTCAAACTGGCTCACAATTGCATTTCTGAAAGGAATTTTGTTGGCTTTAACTTCACTAGAGCTGTGACCAGATTGACGATCCAAAGGCAAATCTTTATTAAAAAGTAATTTTAAAACGTAATGGTCTTTCACCTCAAACATTTGCAAGTTTGGTTTGTTTGTGGCAACGTGAAGATTTAAGACTAAACTGTCCCATTAATCACTTGCCAGATGTTTCCATGTCTTGGTATGCATTTTACAAGTTGTTTGTAATAAGAACTCTTCATATTTTCTGGCATGTTTTTGGAAAATGAACCTATGATCAGTGTAGCAATTTTCTCTAGAGCTTGTATCTCATTGTTAATTTGAGTTTCCTCCCTCCGTTGAAGGGCTGGGTATAGAAAACACATACTGGAGAGGTGTGCCATGTAGAGACTTTATTTCCATCGTGTTCTGGCTTAATGGGCTTTGGTCTTCTTTTCAGTCTTAAAGTTATTCTCTATGAAACGAAGAGGTAAATAAGAGCATTTTTGAGATGAGACAGGGGCACCAGAGAGTTTGAACTTTGTAGAAGAGAGGAGTATAGGCCAAAGTAAAGGAAGTTTTACTTGATAATTTCTAGCTTTCTATCAAGACCAGAAAGAGGGGGTTTGAGCAAAGCGTGTGTGTGTGTGTGTGTGTGTGTGTGTGTGTGAGAGAGAGAGAGAGAGAGAGAGAGAGAGCAAGAGAGAGCACACATGTATGTATGTACGCACATACCTAATTGTAGGATTCATCTCAGACATCATAGAAAGACCTCAATCCCCTTTTATTCCTGGAGTGGATGTGGGCTATCGACTGTGAATTTGTTCCTTTTTATTTTAACTTAGAATACTTAGGGTTACAAGCAGTAATAAAATATTTAGTGCCTCTATTAAAGAAATCACTTAATACTCAGGAGCCACCACTCTCCTTTTTCAAAAAGATAAGAGTACAGTAGGTTTCTGCTAAGGAAGAAACATACAGTCCGAATCACTGAAATAGGGACACAACATCACCGTATATTGTTCAGGCTGAGGAAGACTATGTGGGAAAATACCCAAAACTGTCCCTTATTCCAATATTCTAAAAAAGTGATTTGTAAGTCGACCGTAACATTTTCAGATCTGTTTAAATCATAAAAATGATCAATAGGCCAAGGAGCCAGCAATTGATGTCATCTAATGTTCGCATAAATTTTGATTTAAAGAATACAAATGCAATCAAGGTCGCCATAGGCCCCCCGTCACTTCATCACTATACAGTTTATAAAGTTAGAAAAAGTAGCTCAAATGAACAGTTTTTCTTTACATTTTCAGCGAAAGTTTTTCTAATATTTTTCTTCAAATGACCTCTTAATTTATTTTCCATCTCCTCACTTCCTCGAAGGCATAGGATCACTTTATACTCAGAACACCCTGTACACGCAGACTCAAGGGCGTCTTTTCTTTTGGCTGTTTTGCCACACCAGGAACACTTTCTCCTCCCGAGGGTCCCCTTCTAAAGATCTCCATGGATAGAAAAATCTGCAAACATTGGACTGTGCCTGGGTGCCGTGTGCTAGGAAGTCTCCCTAATTGAGGGACTGAGTTGCAAGTTGTTAACAGGCAAGATCAGTGCAGACTCGCAGCTTTCTCCCTGTTATCATGGCAGGGAGGACCTTGGGCCTGAAAGGGCAACCGTGTGCAAATCAAAAAGGGAAGTTATGGAGAGAGCTACATGGCTTCTGTCTTTGAGAGCTGGCAGGATGAGTGAGCTCGTGAGTCATGAGACAATTCCAGAATTGCCAGGCCACTCCTCTGTCCCCGACAGGTTGGATTTGGTACGCGTGGGTTCTTTTCATTAAGTCCCTCATTCAGTGGTTCAGTGTTCCAGAGTTCCAAAGAGCTGTTAACAGAGTTTCTTCCTGATTCTTGGGGAACCTGGCAAGCGGACACCCCTTTCTCATAAGCAACCATCTTGAGGAACTTTCCTTGAGATCACAGGTGGGGAGCCAGAGCTACAGGGACTCAGCAAGTCCTAGTGTTACAACATTTCTGGCAGCTTTTCTTCATCTCTTCCAGGCTTTTCTGGTTCTTGGTCATGTCTGAGGTGGTGGAAGGAGTTAAACTTTTTTTTTTTTTTTTTGATTGCAGAAGAGAGTCATTCTCACTTAGCCAGTTTCTGATCAGCTCCATGTCTTCAGATTCTTACCCATACCCTCTTTCAAATCCTGTCTGGCCTCCCTCTCTGCACTCTGAGAGGCTGTTCTTTTTTGTGTGTCAAGCCAGATCATGGCATTTATCTGCTCAAAACCTGTCAGTGGCTTCTCATCTACAAGATGTGGTTCCTGCCGTTCAGGCCTCCCTCCTCGCTGCTCTGGCCTCCCTCCTCACTGCACTGCCCCCGCTCAGCTCAGCTCACTCTGCCTCAGCCACCCAGGGTTTCCAGCTCCCTGCAGACACTCTCCCAAGGCTCCAGCCTCAGGGCTTCTGCCTGGGCCACTCTTCCCCAAGACCTCTATATCCTTCACGCCTTCCCCTTGTGTTCAATCATCCAAGAGGCATTACTTCTTTGCCACGTCTAAAAGTGTCTCCAGCCCCTGCGGCCACCACCTTGCCTGGCTTTTCCTAATTACCACTTGCTTATATTTTTATCCACCTCCCCCCCACCCCCCTCCGGAATAAAGTAGGGTGCCATAAAAGTAGGGAAGTTCTCTATTTTGTTAATCAGTCTCTCTAATAGCACCTAGCATAGGGCCTGGCATATTGTAGGGGCTTAGGAAGTATTTGTTGCATGTTGAATAGCAGATTTTTGCTTTCCATTTCTTAATTATGTAATCTCAGTCTCTGAAAATTACAGTAGGAGGGAGAGCCAGAGAAGACAGATCCCATAAACAAAATAAGGCAAGATAGATAAATTCAGAGTATGGAGGACCAGGCAAGATGCGTAATCACGACTAAGAAAAATATCTCTGCTTAAATATTATTGTTAGGTCTGAAAACAATAATGCATCTATTTGTGTAGCCCTATGCAATAAACACACACATATATTAAATTGTTAGATTTCCCCTAAAAGGCCCTATTAAAACGGTATTACATTTTTTAATGCCTTTAATTGTTGACCTTGTTTGAAGTAGGATTGCCTTTATTTTTTGGAGGGGAAGGAAGGGCTTTGGAAGTACTGGTAGGTGTTTAGAACATGCATGAGAAATGGGGCTACTATTACTGAGACTTGCATGTTGATATTTGGAGCTTTCTGATTTTTTTATGGTAATATTTAAGGCTGATATTCATCACTCCTCCTTCCCTGCCATGACTGGATTTACTTATGTGGAGAAAAGAAAAGAAAGGCCTTATTAGCTGCTTTCAAGGAAACTGCAAATCTTGTTTGATGGGTGGGGGGGGTCTTAAAGTAAAACTGTTTTATATTGGCCTTGATGATGGATCAAGAACACTTACATGCAGAGCAGAAGACTGGTGCTGGCTGGGGAGCAAATTTAAAGTTGTATTTTGTCTCATGAAAACATCATTAATTTTTAATAACAGGGTGAGGGAGGCAGCAAACAAAAATGACCCCCAAGATTTCCACACCCCGGTCCACACACATCTTATTCTAGTTATCTAATCAAACGTTAATGTGGATGCCACTTTGAAAAGATGATCACAGACGTAATTAAGGCTCTAAATAGCTGACCTTAAGACAGGGAAATTATCTCAAGTGGATCTGACCTAATCAGATGAGCCTTTCAAAAGGGACTGGACGCTTCCCTTAAGATAAGATTCAGGCCATGAGACGGATGCTACCACAGCGAGAGTCTCCACTGCTGGCTTTGAGGATTGGGGGTCTGAGGTGTGGGGCCTATGGCAAGACATGAAGGTGGCCTCTCCTGGCTGAGAGTGGCCCCTGACAGATGTCCAGCAAAGAGACGTGGACCTCAGTCCTACAACCACAAGGATCTGAATTTTGCCACAGCCATATGTGCTTGGAAGAAGCAGAGAGAAATTCGCCATGCTGTGCAAGGACTTTTGACCTACAGAACTATGCACTAATAAATTGGTGGTATTTTAAGTGCCTATGTTTATGGTAATTTATTACAATAGCAATAGAATAATAATATAGAAGGAGATTTCATTCATATTAAATTTTTTTAAAAACCCAAACATTTAAAAACAGAATGCAGTTTGCTCTCTGAAGGAAAGTACCTCTCTCAGGTACAAATAGCCAGCACACACAGCCAGTGGGATCAAGCTCACATCGATTGCCTAGTTCCTTTGGGTCCTGGTTGAATGAATAGATAAAACGTTTTTGTAATTAGTAGATCAACTGTTTATAAATTAATGAGTAGCTCCAAATTACTAGGGAAGACCTAAAATAATTTCTGCCAAGTGTTTTATCCATTCTTGGAACCAGCCTTATTCATGCATTATAATTTAACAGTTCTTTCTTAGTAGACAGTAAAAGATAGTTGCAGCTCTCCTCCTGTCTGAATACTGTAGTTTCCGAATTAGTAGGGATGGAATTGATTGTCTTGAGGAAAAAAAAGTAAATAAAGCACTTAAGATTCCCCGTGTTGCTGGTTTCATGCAGAGAGACAGCCCTCTTTGATGAATGTCATGATGTTCATAGATGCTTTGCTACAGAGGCAGGTTTTAAAATGGATTTGAGTAAATGAGGCCCCTTTCCTAAGACTTGAGCAAAGCATCTTTACCCAAGATTCTGTCTATATGCAGTCAGAAAACTCATGCAAATAGTCGTCTGTGCAAGGAAGCCACGGATGCAACTGCAGGCTGGCTTTTCATAAATGACAGCGCAGTAACGGACCCCAGACAGCCGCTCCCTGCCTCACCCCTGCCGCTGCTGCGCACTGCATGGGGCTGCCCTCCCAGCGGGAGTGTGTGTTTGTCCTGCCGACTGGGGACTGTGGTTTGGCCTTTTTGTTTACAGGAGGGAGGAAGGCAGCCTCTGTCCTCCAGCTGCTGTGAAAACGGGGTTGGAAAACCAGAGCGAAGTTTCCACTCAAGAACTTATTAGCCTGGAAAAACCCTGCCCAAACAAACAAACCTTTCTTAATAAAAGACCATCTGGGTTAAAACACAGCCCTCTGGGTTAGAACCCAGATGACAGGAAAGATGTAATGAGAATAGTTGTTCTCTAGCAAACTTTCCGAGCTGGAGTTCCATATATTAAGTTGGCAAAAGGCCCAGCGGTGAGAAACCGGAAACTGGCTCAAATGTGGTTTGTACAGTTTGTAATGAAGTTTTTTAGCAGTGGGATTAATTGTGCATGTTGGTCAAAGAATCCCCATCTCTGAAGGTCCCCCCAAAATGAAGTAGGTGCTGGAGATCTGGCTCAGTATAGCCTGCATTTGGTGGGGATTTACTGTGTCCCAGGAGTTAGGCTTAGGTTCTCGGGACAGGATTGGTAAAAATATACCACAGTTCCTCCTTTCTTGGAGCCAGTGCTCCCGTGGGGGAGATAGAAAATACCAATTATTTTAAATTGGAATCTAAATATAATAATTGTACAGTGTAGCCTTATCGTTTGAAATTTTGCTGTGAAATGGAAGAGAGTCACAGAATGTAGTGATACACAGTGTGCTGGGGTGGGCCGTGGAGAGAGCACAGTGACAATAAGACACAGCTATCAGAGGAGGCCTCTTTAAGGAGGTGGCATTTAAGCAGAGACAGGAATTCAGGGTGAATCAGCCCTTGAAGAGTTAGGGAAGAATCCTCCAGATGGAGGAAAACACATTCAAAGCCTGACTCAGGAAGGAGTTTGATATAGTCTGAGAACTCCAAGGTGGCTGGTGTGGCCGAGATAGTGATCACTAGGAAGATGTCACCAGACGAGGATGGAGAGGTAATCTGGGGTTCCTTGCACATGGTCTTCAAGAAGGTTTTGCTTTAGTGTCAGAGGGCTGGGGAGCCATTGAAGGTTATGCAGCAGGGGGAGTGCTATGCTCTGCTGTGCATTTCAAAGGTCTCTGCCTACTTTTATGAAGAAGGGACTATAGAAGGGAAGGAGAGCCACAAGAGGCGAGGTGACAGTGGAGGCTGATGGGGATGGATTGGAACAGTCCTGCAGAGGCAGGATTTGGTGATGGATGGCATGTGGAAGGTGGAGAATGGGGGAGGGAGAACGAAGGCCAGGATTATGCCCAGACCATTTTCCCCCCTTTGCCTTGTCCTTCTTCTTGCCTATTTGCATCTCAGGAAAATTAAGAATGGGCTTATTAGATCATTGCTTTGATCAGTCAGTGCCAGAATCCAGTGATCTAGAGTTCGGTGCAGAGCATCTTAAGGCCTCTGGACATTGATAATAGAGCGCCGATCCACTGTGAATTAATAATTTACTCACGCTATCATAGACAGGTAGCCACGGTCACTTACACCACCGAGCCCTCTTCATTTCAGCTTTGCTGCCTTGTCCGTCTTGTCTACAAGCTTCACATTAAAGACTTTGGTCCCAGTGTATCACCGAAAACACCTGCACTAACCCATGGGACTCTGGGGGAAATATTGAGATGCAGGCATATAATGAAACAATTTAGTTAAGTGGGAATTTATTCTTCCAGCTTTTGGATGTCACTCACTAAAGGTACAGTGGTCCACATAAAGGTTGTTTTGTATGTATGTTTCCCCATGGCACTCTGTTTTATTACAGAGCTTTGGAAAGATGAAAAGAGTCACTTAACTCATTCAGAGGTAGAAGTTAGGGGTGGAAATATGGAACATTTCATTGCAGAGATGATGCATTTACTGTTAACTATGTGTTGCCTGCTCTGGGTATAAAACTGTGAGGGGAGCTGTCTTTGTAATGTTCTTGTTATCCTGTTTTTCAGTGTCTTTGTGCCATAATAGTCTGGTGCCTTCCATTGTCTAGAATACATTTTTTTCTCTTCTTTGATATTTTTCAGGCATCAGACTCAGTTTTAGAACTTTTGCTACCTGTTTTAGCATGACTGCCCCCCCCAAACTATCATAAAAATATGCCCTTGTAATCAATAATGAAGGCAGAAATAAATGGCGGATGGGGATTGCACACTAAATGATTCCATTTGGTTTTCAACCCATCCTAGTAATGATATCTTCCTCTTGGGACCAGGGCCTGGGGGACTTAGCCTGAGATTGTGGGAGAAACCTGTGTCTCGGGGTCATTTCCACAGGGTCCAAAGCTGAGCTGGGCTGGTAACTCGCAGTGGGACCTCGCTCTACTCCGCTTCCTCACATGTAGTGTGGTAACAGCACCTGCCCTGCCTCCATCACACGGTTTGAGTGAAAAATCACCTGGGAGGGAGAAGTCCAGCATGAAGTGGCTTTTGTCAGTTGTACAGACCCTGTTAGCATCCGTGGTTATTGATGTCATTTCTCCACCAGTCATGGGAATGTTAGGTGTCACCCCCAACCAAACCTAGCCTTCTTTCTTCTGGTGGTAATCACTACGTTCAAACAAGCACCAAAAGGCCCAAACTGAAAGTATGAATAATGCAGTTGCAACACATTTGAAGGATAAACCTTCCTGGACTGTCTTGGGAACGTTTGGTTAATTGTTCCTATATATGTCATCTAGAGGAGATCGCTCCCCGCTCCTCCACCCTACCACAGCCTCATATGGAAACACGATCCAGTCTGGTTTTTTGTTTTTTTTTTCCTCACTAGTTTAGATAAATTGTGAGTTTTAGGGAGAACATTTTAGATAAGAAGTACTTTTACATAGTTGAATGTGACCTCTAGATTCTTTTATGTCTCCTAGCATTTGCATTAAAATTCCAAACGGGTGATCTACTGGCTGAGGAAGCTGACACGGAGGGGATGGGAAAAAGTCATTAGCTCATTACTCAGTTTTCATTTTGTAACCACTTAGAATAAGGCTCTGTATAAAATATGAGTGTAACGATGTGGTTTAAGTTGGAGCCAGATGTGGTTCTTCAGAAATAAGTGAGCAAAGGGTTGTCAGCCATTGACATTTCACTGGGCATCCTGTATTGTTGTTGTTTACGAAATCTTTGCAACCCTTGAAGAAAAGTGCAATATCTCCGTTTATTGCACAGCACCTACGCCTTTCCTCAGCAAAGGAGGCTCCTTCACGTCATGGGACAGAGTGGATATTGAGAGGGCGTGCATTCCACCACCTTTGTCCAAACAGATAAGGTCCTAGACACTGAGTTAAAGCAACTTCACCGTTAATTATTGCGGTCCGGCATTCTTTTCCTTGAAACGAAACTCCTATCACTCTATCTATTTCCTCATTTTACTCTTTTGTTGAATGGCTGGGTTATGCATAGCTCCTCTTGGCTAACTTCAGGGTTTGGTGTTATAGATTTGTGTCCTTTATTGTGTACCTATCAGGCCACCGATCTTGGATACCAAGTACAGAGCTGTTTACGTGGATCTCAGTCCTCTCACCGGATCCTTCATATGACCAGGGCCAGGCCGTGATGGAGAGGACCCCTAAACCCTACTGAGGGACTAACGTGTGCTTCATTTCATACAAGGATTTCTCTACCTCTTCTGCCATCTGTGTTCCTTGCCCTTTTTATACGTGTTTTTTGTCTTAGGTCTACAGATTTATAATGGGTTGTGGTCTACTGTGAGCCCCACATCCTCTTTGCCTCTCAAATTTACCAACTCACTCTAACTTCATCTTAACCTCAGGCAGTTTTTTTTCCTGCTGGCAATTTCTTTTACTACTTTGCCATACTAGCTGGTGTCCCTACTAAAGATATATGGATATATGAAAGATCTCAGGATTAAGGATCTTTATAAGCCCTAAAGCACTGTGTAACGATGGGTTGCCTGAGAGATCAGTCCCAAAAGATTCTGCTCACTCTATCTAGGGATGCAAACACTAGAATGTTAATATCCAGGGCCACTCTTCCCTTCAGGGGGTCACGCCTGGGCTACAAATTCCCTGACATCTTTTTTGCCATCACTACTCCACTCATCCAAGAAAGTCCCTATCCCTCTCTCCCCCAGGATCAACTCTCTCTCCACCACCCTTCTCCTACTGCACTATTTTAGGATCAAATCTCCCATTTGAGTTGTTAAGCAAATGTATACTTATTTAAACTTCCATTGAAGTGTAAACCTTATGAAATGTTATGCATGTATGCACCCATGTAATTATCACCAGATCCAAGATACAGAACATTCCCAGTGCACTGTAATATCCCCCGCGCAATCCGTTGATGTTTTCTCTGCATGAGTTTAGACTTCATACAAGTGGAACCATACTGCATGTACCCTTTTTGTTCCACCTTCCGTAATTCAGCCTTATGTCTGTGAGATTCATCCATGACGTTGTATTTATCTTGGTTCGTTCTTTGTTCTTGCTGAGCAGTGTTCCATTGTACAAATGTGCCACAGTGTGTTTACCCATTAATGTTATGGATGAACATTCTGGTGGTTTCCAGTTTGGGGCTCATTATGAATATAGCTTGTATAAACATTTTTATACATTATCTTTTGATGGAAACACTTTCCCCCCCCCCCCCGTTGGCTATATAGCCACAAGTGGAATTGCTAAGTAATAGGTTATTCATATGAGATTTTTAATGAGAGAAATTGAACTTGATATTGAGAATTATGCTGCAGAGTAAGCTTTGTGGGGTATGTTTTTTCATAAGTTGGGAAATCACCCTAATGGAGGTCTGAATACTTTTTTTGCTTGATACTTCTGGAAAAACTATTTCTCTAAGTTTCTGGTGTCATTTTGAACATGAATTGGAGTTTATTTGTTTTCTTTAAGTCTTAGCCCACTTCTTTAGCTCATGTGACTATTTTCTATAGTAGCCTCCTTTCTCATCCAGCATTCAGATTCTTTTTGAAAAATAGTAACATATGGGTCCAGGGTCAACGCAGTCAGAGTCTTTCTTGTAAAATTACTCCTGGGTTGACATTGAACTACAGATGACAAGTTTGCCAAATTATGTGAAGCAAAACTAAAACTCAAGTGAGGAGGTTAATTTTTCAAATGGATTTATTTGGGCAACAACCATTTATGGAGCATTGTATGTACCCATCACTCTGTCAAGTACCATAAAACATAGGCCATTATTTGTAAGGAGCTGACAGTTTGGTACTGGTGGGGGTGGGGGAGCATGCAGAAAAGGAAACCACTGTTTTTAATCTCCTTTATGTATTGCCCTGCATGTTAGAGGGGAGGGCTGGGGTGTGGGGGCATGTATGAAGGACATCTGTGTCAGACCGGGGACTCAGAGAAGGCTTCCTGGAGGAGGAGATTTTGAAGGAAGAGAAAAATGGAGATATTATGGGAAGATAGGGTGGAAATGAGAGACCTGTACTCCAGGCAAGGGGTCCAGACAGCATATTTAAAGAATTGGAGGCATGAAATAGTATTATCCATCTAGTAGCCAGTTTTAGGAAACAAAAGAAAACACCTAAAAAAAAAGTTTTTATTCCATTTATGGTGCTATTGCTGTATACATTTCTGGAATGCCTCTTTTGGAATGACTTTCAGAGCTGATTTTCAAGCCACATCAGAAAATCACCCTTGATACTTTATAGCTTTGACCCAAATGGTACACCCCAGCTGGATACTCAACCAGAGTTGTCTCCTGAACACTTTTGGCTCATTTCAAAGAAATACAATCTGTCTTCAGAAGGTTTTAAGACTTAACCACTATTAGGAACATTCAAAAGCTTGTGTGTCTCAGGACTCAGGAATCAATTCCAAAATGCCACTTGTGTGCAAAACGCACTTCTCACTGGAATAAGTCTGTAACCTTCTCAGGTTGAGGCTCAGTTTCCCAAAGACTCATGTTTCAACCAAATTTCTATTTTAGAATTTTTCTTGGTTAAAATTGGATCATTTTATATGGTGAGAGATGGGGGATGTGCCTTATAGTAAGCCCAGATGCTTTTTGAGGAAGAACTTTATTATGTAGCATTATAATTAGCCCTAGACTTGGTGAAATGGGCTTGTAACCAATGGGAACAAGGGTCACCTGGGACACAGCCCTGAGGAGCAAAAACAAAATCCAGGTGATGGTCATCGGTGGTTTCAGCTTGATTTAGGCCAATAGGCAGATCCTTGAAGCCATGGAGCAGCAGGGGAAGGATGAGGGAAGATAACAGAGCAAAGAAGAGGGCCTGGGAAGTAGGAGGCGGAGCCTGGAGAGTCCTGGAACCCGGTCCAACTCAGCAGTGCTCAGTTAGATGCCTAGCCTCTAGCTGTGTATTTTTAATTGACCTTTTCTTAGTTCATTGGCCCCTATGACATGTAAACACAAATAAACCAGATGATAGGTGTTATCTGTTATTTCCCATGTTTTTAATCAATCTGAGTTATTTTTGAAGATGGGAATAGTTTTATGACCCAGTGAGGTGAAAGGGGATGGGAAGAATGATAAATTTTTCATGTCATGTAAAGACTTTATTTAACGAGGGACTAAACATGGGAGTTGGTGCGCTGGTCTACAAGCTAACATAGAGTCCTGTCTGTCATTTATTCGTTTCCACTGCCTCAGCAGTTCACTTGAGTTGTTATCTTTAGCTTCACCAAAAACACATACACCATGTAATTCCGAGTAATTAGGTTCCCAAATCAGTTTTGCCAGCATCTTTCTTTCAGATGTATTTGCAGACTTTTTCTGTAAGGGGTAAAGACCCATATTACGCTAGCATAACTGTTAATATACAGGTAGCCAACAAGATACTTGGGGATGGAGATCCTGAAGGCTGCCAGAGTCTTCATCTATTTCTTCACACACGTTATAGATTCTCACACACTTTTGGTTAGAATGCCCCCGAGGATGAACCTATGCACCTGAGCTAAGACAGTTTCCAGTCGAGCGGTTGTAGTGGAGGAGGAGGGACTTACTGGTGATCCCCACTCTCCTGCCATTTTGTCTCCTGCCCTTGCGTCATGTGTGGCCATCAATTCATTGTTTCATGAGAGTGTCCACATCAGATCAAGGAGGAGCGCCAGCACTTAATTTCTTATAAAAATAAAGTCATATCCACTGGGTCTAAGAGTTCTCTGACCACCACCACCACCACATATTCTGAAAACATCATTAAGCCTTAAAGTAACACCAAACCAGGTCTTTTCTTGGTTTTCAGGATCTTTCTTTGGCTTCTGCTGAAGCGTTTGAGAACTAGCGAAGGAAAGTTACTGGTATTAGACTTTGCATTTGCCACTGTAGTATGTCTGCATGAGCGTGTTGTGTGAGCATATGCCTTCTTTTCTCCCCTGGAATAGACAAAAGGTGCTTGGAGTATAATGAAGTTGCTCCCCTCACAGCTCTTCACCTCTTCCTGCCATCGGAACAAGGATGGTTTCATATATTGTCTGCCAGCAATTGACCTTTCCCGTGTCTACCTGTTACCTACTAATTTTATTTGTGTCCAGCACCCTTGCCTCAAATTTGCTTTTCAAGTAGAAAACAGTAAATATTCCTCTATGGTGTTCTACTGCTCTGCAAAATAAATGGGCAGAGGTTATAAAACATGGCACACCACAAAATGGATTCTTCAACTGCTCTCCAGAAAGCCAGGAACCTCTTCTAGTGCCAAACTTGATTTAATTTTTCTGTTGTTCAGGTTGTTATGTGTTATGAATGGTCCTCCTGGTGATCCCGAACACGTTAGCAGAGACCTCAAGAATGTCTTTTTGGAAAAAATGAAGATGGGGGGTAGCATTTGCAGAAAGACTCAACCCAGATGATCATCAGGCATCTTTAATTTACATGACCATTCATTCGATGGCGGGGGGAGGGGGGAGCGGGCAGGGAGAGGAAGGATGCTGAGCGTTCTCTGGCCCTTCATCACTGATGTTGATTTCAATGGCTTCTTTCTTTCCTTGCAGTTAATCATTAATAATCATGAGGAGTCTATAAACTTTGCATATAATCTTCACTAGTAAGTGAAACCCAAGGAGTAATATCCTTTGACTATAGACAGTTTCTCTAATTTATCCTCAACACTGCCTTTCTCCCTTCAGGTTTCTGCTGTGGTCCCCTTAACTCCCAGAAGTAAATGCCATGGAATGATTTTGATCAGGAAACAGGTGTCAGTAACTATTCTGTGACTTTTAGCTCCAGCTGTGCTTTGTGTGGGTTGGCCAGAGTTTGTCACATAATTTCCACCCCAGGAATTTGCCCATTACTCTGACTCTGGAGGCAGGGGAAATGGAGTAGTATTGTGGAAAGAGTGTACGAGATGCATTTTCCTTAGACTTTCTATAGCAAGCGAAGTGGCTTGGTTTGAAAGAAGTTCAGGTGGTCACAGGCCCATCCCTTTCCAAACAGGACAAATTAAGGTCATTTTGCTCTTTCCAGGAGCCAAAGGCAGGTCTGCACAGGGGAGGACACCTGGGGGCTGGGACTGGGGCCAGGAAAGGACGTCACAGGGTTTGAAGACCTCTTGTAGGACAGACCACTCTAGGTAATCCCTCAAGGTCCCTCATCCTTCCTAGAATCCTGTGAGGTAATTCTTACTGGCTTTATTTTTCCACATGGAAAAACTGAGATAACCCATGATTCCGCTGCCTAGAAGTAACAGAAAATGGCAGATTTAAACCCTTGGTTTTCAAGTATAATCCACCATGTGCGTTCTCCCTCATGTGTGTTCATTTAAATCAGATTTGCAAGGAATTTTGGATCTATCTCAGTCAAGTTTATAATTGCTAAATCCTGACGTGAGCATCCAGATCACTAACAGTTTCAACTAAACCAGGTTCTCAAGTGTCATTGTAGACCACTTACCTTGAAATCACTTGGGAGGACCGCAGGGGGTAGGAGGTTGTCAATTGTGCTGATTCCTGGGCCCTGCCTCCGACTAATTAGATCAGAAGTTTTGAGGAGTGCGGCCCAGGTCTGAGAACTCTGGGTGATTCACTTGTGCACTTGTCAGAGCCGTGCAATACAACCGTCTCCCCCTCCTCCCCCGCAAAGACCTTGGGGACAGAGTATGTCTGCAAGCTGCCAGTATGTGAATTCTGCCCGAAGATCACCAGGTTTCATCTCCTCCTCTTACACAAAAGGAAGCTGTGGTTTACAGGGTTTAAGTAACTTGTTAAAATTCTCATGGCTTACTTGTGGTAGAGTGGAGTAGACTAGAACCCGTTTTCCTTTCTCCATGCTGATGCTTGCTGCCTCCAGCCTTTTAAAAATCAGCTAATCAAGGGAACTTGGATCCATTTCAATCCTGTCAGTGACCCTACACTCCACATAAAAGATGAGTCCTATGAGAACCACCGTTCTGATTCATACTCATTTGAATGTTGGAAAGAAAAAAAAACAGTGCATTTTCCCGAGTTCTCTGTAGGAGGTGGAAAGATTCAAATAAGCTAGCTAAAAAGGGGTCCGTCTAACACAGGCATGTGCACACACACACACACACACACACCCCTGCAGGTGGATGTATCATAACATGAGGTACACATGCAGAATTTATGCATGACTTCCATAGATTTTTTCAGTATTTGGAGATGATGTTTTTAATAAAACTGTTTTTAATGTTTATTTATTTTTGAGTGAGAAAGAGCATGAGCAGGGGAGGGGCAGAGAGAGATGGAGACAGAATCCAAAGCAGGCTTCAGGCTCTGAGCGGTCAGTACAGGGCTCGATGCAGAGCTTGACCCCATGGACCAAGAGATCATAACCTGAGCCAAAGTTGGACGCTTAACTGACTGAGCCACTCAGGCACCCCGGAGATGATTTCTTAAACTATACATTGAAATACTTCTGTAGAGATTAAGCTGGAATTTCATTGTGGCCTCAAAAGTAAGAGAATTTGTATCTCTGAGATCCATGTGTATATTTTAACGTGGGCAATTCACTTCTTGTTACACAGAGAGCCTCACACCATGGTTGACATTTTAGTTTACAGGGCTGAACGCATCAATTCCTGTACAGTCCTGGAGAAACAAAATGTGGAAGAGATTGCTTTGGAAAACTGTCCAATTCAGTTAAGAAACAAATTCCTGAGTACAGTTTATCTCTTATTTATGAGTTCTCCTAGAATGAATAGCATGAAAGATACATCTTTGAAGGGGGTCCGTGGGGGAAGACACTGAATCCTGCTTGTTTGCATTTTCTCTTGGGATCCCAAATAATGAGTTTTCTCATAGAAGGCTTGGACCCTGACCCCAGGCCTTCGGTAATAATGAAACTGCTTTGTTTTGCTCCCTCATTGTTTCATTTGTAAGTCTTCCCTTTCCATTGGAGGTGATAAACTTCTTTGGACTAGGTCTGCTTTTTGCCTTTTTTGGTTTATTCATCTACCATCATAGATACAGAACCTATTTTTGCTTAATAAATACTTTGGGGCACAAAAGGAGGTACGTATTTGTTTTTTCTTTCAACATGGTATTTTTGCATGCCTTCCCTGCTAAATGTTACTCTTCATCCAGATTACCAAACACAGCTGCACACATAGGTAGTTTATAGTCAAATATTGATTGCTTTGCATAAGGCAGAATGGATAGGGTTTAATTAAGAACATGCGCTTTGGGAAGAGGTGGGCTTTCTAGTCCCCAGCAGTGATTCTTACTGCCCCTTGTATGATCTCAGGCAAGTTGCTGAATACCACTTCACCTTCATTTTCTATGAGTTAGTAGTAACTCGGCAATGTTGTGAAGATTAAGTAGCAGAATGCATGCGTAAGCAAATGCCAAGTGTGATGGCTCTGGCTCGTATTATCATTTTTAGCAGGAATATTAACAGCAGTAGGTCCATTTTTGTTTTGTTGTTTAAATGTAATTTTTAAAGTTTTATTTATTTAGTAATCTCTAAGTCCAACATGGGGCTCGAACTCACAACCCTGAAATCAAGAGTCACATGTTCTACCGACTGAGCCAGCCAGGAGCCCCAGTCGGTCCATTTTTGAAGGGGATGGTTGTGCCAATTTACCTGGGTAGGCGCTTGTTTCATTTGACTTTTGACCTTTGGAAGGACCAACAAGGCTTAATTTCTGGGTCCCCCCCCAAAATATGGTGTGTTCATATCCATATTTTATGATGTTTCCATTTAAACACATTCTCCCAAGTTAACCAAGCTGAACGTCTAAGCATGGCAGTCTGAAGATGTCTTCTATTCTGAAAGAATTTTTTGTTGTTATTTGATGACTGTTTCCTCTCAAGTTTTTGGTCTGAGGAAAGGGCAGCATTTCCTTGGCTGTGGGCCCAAACAAAGACATAAAAATAGGAACGAGTAACTGAATAGAAATGGGGAGTTTGTGAGTGAAGAGTTGGTCATCCCAATAGCTCTCCTCCCTTCAGACATTCAGGTGCATTCTGGGAAAGTTAACTGAATTCAAAACACTCACCTTGACAGGGTCACCTTTAAGTGCCAGGCGCAAAACTATAATGAGCTTTCCTTTCTCATAATTCTTCTTTTCATGATTTTCTCAGCTGGATTCTTCAAAGGATTATTTGTAAAGACCTTTATGGTGTGTTATGATTTAATCAGATGTAGCTCGAATTTCCCAAGATGTGTTAATTATCATCGCCACACAAGTGAAACCGAGGAAGCAAAATGTTTTTCATTTGGGCAGGTTGAGGGTTTGTTTAAAACGTACTTAGGGCCATTAGGATCAAATCAAAATATAGTGCATGGTAATTATGCATGAAATAAAAGATTACCTGCTGTTTAAGTAGCCAGTTTCCTGATAATATTGCAATAAAGTCTTGAGAGAAAATTGGTTTCCCAATAGCAGTAGAACACCTTATTTAAGGGACAAAGTGAACTGTATTAGATTGAAAAATGAAGAAGAGATCGAGAAAAAAAAATTTTTTTACCTAAATTATCAGTGGATCTTATCATCAGTGTTAAGGAATAATTACTGTTTTAATCTTTCCCTTGATCAAAATGGAGAATGATTTGTTTGCGTTTAGACAGGAGTGAAGTTGGTATGTTTCAGATTTGATTAAATACAGGAAAGAATAAATGTCTCATGTAAGAAAGGAAATGCATATGCTAATGCCTTACTATGAGAGCAGTACAAAGCCGGAATTCAGACTGGTCCCAAAACTGAAGCCCAGTCCCCATCCTTACCCGCTGTGTGACCTCCTAACTTCTGTCCCTCATTTTCTTTATCGGCAGAGTGGGAATGTTAGTCTACCAGACCTTGCTGTAGAGATTAAATAAGATAATGTATATAAAGCACTTAGACACATTTATCATATAGTAGTGATAAATTAATATTAGATGTGGTTATCATGTCAACTAGGGTTGTGGCTGATTAAAGATAGTCCGGAGAGCAAGGGGGAAAAGTTTAAACTTTGGAACCCTAAACAGTCATATGATACACATAAGGTAGAGATCTCATTCTGGGTTGGAATTGGATGCTGTTTTGTGGACCTGTCATAATGAGGATGATACAAAGTTTACAACTGTGCTGATGTGAAGAATTTTCCGTATCCCCCATTGGATCATTTTTTACCTCTTAAGGGGAATTAAATGATGAAATAGACCTGTTTGTGGTAATTTGACCAGCAGAATAGCTGGTTTCTGTGGAGTTGTTGTATTTTGGTTTTTTTTGGGGGGGTTGTTTTTGTTTTTTTATATTTTTGGGGATTTTTTTTTTTTTTTTTGGTCGTAGATCTGCCCTTGATGAAGAAGAAATACTTTTCTTGGTTATTCATCTAGTGGGAAATTTGGACATTGCCCCTCTCCTCTGTTCATGGTGAGAGGAATTTCTATTTACTCCACAGGTCTGAACCATCTGTGTGAATAGCTAACACATACAGTTAAACATTAACTCGTTTACAGAAAATCTTTTTTTTTCTTCTAATTCTGAAAATGTGACTTCTTTTTGAGTATTAGGGAAAAAGTTCAAGTGATTGATTAATATTTATTGAGCCTATTACACAGCTGATGTTGTACTTAGTGGTTTCACAGTTTCTAACTTAAGCATAACTGGAAGGGGGGTTGCCTGGGTGGCTCAGTTGGTTGAGCGTCAGATTCTTGATTTCAGCTCAGGTCATGATCCCAGGGTCATGGAATCCAGCCCTGTGTTGGGCTCCATGCTGAGCATGGAGCTGCTTGGGATTCTCTCTCCCTCTGCCCCTTTCCCCCACTCCCCTGCTCATGTACTCTCTCTCTCTCTCTCTCTCTCTCTCTCATTAAAAAAAAAAAAAAAGAATAACTGGAAGGGAAGAGGAAGAAAAGGATTCTTACTCTCTGTGTATTAGAGAACTACTCTTCAAGTGTCAAGGTTTGTATATGGTCTTCTCAATTCCACCATATCCATTGAAACTCCGTAATCAGAGGCTTCTGACCCCAAAATGCCAGCATCATCTTTGGTGGACTTTGGAGCAAATTTCCCCTTGTTTCCCATGTAACCATTGAAAAACTAAATGGAGACATTTAGTGCTCTGCTGCTAGGGGAGCCCCGCAACTGGCAGCACTGATTTGGCTCCAGGTTGTTAATTGAACAGTAGCAATCAGCCCCTGTGATCTTTAATATTCTAATGCTGCCGACTGATGCCCAGGACACCGGACATCTTGTAATTAAATACGAAATCATTCTGTACACAAGACTGAAGGAAAACAGCACATAATTTAGACCATATTTTATCTTTACCCTCAAGTTCCAGTGGATATTCTGGTTGTATCTTTCCACGGTCAAGTTAACTCTCAAGTACTCCCTTACCTCAAGTACAAGATGAAGGATACTGAGAGTAAATTAGGGTGAATTCATTTCTTTCTGACTCTCCTTTTTGCTTCATTTGTTTAGCCAACAAATCCTTATTGAATGCCCACTGTGTGCTAGGGGATACACTTCTAGGCACCGGGAACGTAACGGTGAGGAAAACAAAAGTTTTTATTTGTATGAAATTCACACTCCTCCTGAAGGGAGGTTGTTGGGATTCTTCAAGGTGTCCGTCGCCTCCTGTGGTTGTATTTGGAATGAAGAATTAAACCAGAAGGCAAAATGCGCTGCAAATACTATGTTGGTAAACAGACCTCTATTCCCACACCTCCCACCATTTCCACACTTCTGCATGCATACCTTGGTAGGAGGAGGAGGGGAAGACAAGATAAAATACACTATACATGGCAGTGTTGGCTGTGATCATACCAAAAGTCTGTATAACACAGTCTCTAGTCTCAATAATTGGTATTTTACAGAATCAGCATTGACTCTCTTCTTTGTTGCCCCCAGTGGACAATTCCTCATTTTCCTGGTACCAAAAGTTCTACCTTCTCCATAAATTTATGATTATGGCAGTTTTTATTTCTTTCTCTTTCATGTGCAGTAAGTACTCTACAAGCCAATGTGATAGCTGACCTCAGGGGATCCTTATAAAAACTTAGCAGACAAGAATTGTAAGCACTTCATTGGAATTCTACTAATTCTGGAGTTTGGATCAACTGGGAGGGTTGTCTAGACTGAAGCTTATCTTTGCTTTACATTGCTATCTTCAAAGATAATGCAAATTAAGAGGATAGAGAGAGAAATATTTAAAGTATATAAGTAAACAAATGATAAAAAGCACTGTAATTCCCCAAAGCAGGTTCTTTGAGAATGCACAATGGTTTGTACTTAAAATTAATATTCCATATTTTATAGCTTTCACCAGCTTTAATCAGCATAACCATTTAGTCAAAATTATTGAGACATTCTTCAAATGAACCTGACTCCCCAGTGATGGGGAGAGGAAGTGGGTTGCATGTAATAAAATCAATTTATATTTGGGGTAAACAGCCGTACACATTATACTCTTGGGAATAAAATAGTTAGCAGTGGCTAAATTTGATTTGCCACATTTCCAGCAGCAACATAAGCAGTTTTTGCTTTTCACAGCACGGATTCCTAGAAAGAAGAGTATTCCAAATGGAGAATTGTTCCTATAACCGTGGTGTAGCCCGCAGTACATTCTTCTCCCAGGAGGTGGCGACCCTTTCAATTCAGGAGGCCGATCCCCTGACCAAGATTGAGATTACCTGGTAACCGAATGAGGGAGAAACCAGTGACCAAAACCGACAAATGAGCACTTTGAGGTGGTTCCATATAAATGGACAAAATCTGAGGCAACTGAAAGATGGAATTGAGTGTCTTGAGAGCTTTTTGCCCGCGTGTTGATCATTCTTAATTATAATCTGAGGTCTCGCTTACAAAACAGATATTGAATCACTAATTTACAGAGGCTACTAAGTGAAGAATTCATGGTTCACTCAGAGATTTGGGAGGATCTCTAAGACTTCCCCCTTTTTTAAAGTTGGTTTGAAGCCCAACATAGGCTTGAACTCATGACCTTGAGATCAAGTGCTGCACGCTCTACCAGCTGAGCCAGCCTGGCACCCCTCTACGACCCCTTTTCAGCTGTGGTTCTATGCAAGGCAACCACAAGGGAAAGAGTTTAGATACCCTCTTTCAAGGTCCCAGCTGCTCTGTCTGCCATGTAAAGGTCCTGTGGTAGCTGCATCTTGTTGTAGGAGCCTGCACTTGCTCTTGATGCTCTCCTGAGAAAGACCTGTCTTTCAGGTGCAAGACCTGTGCTTGTTTTCTGTGAGAATACTTGTCCCGAACAGAACACAGCTGAATCGCACTCTCTATGTGAATTCTGAAAAGAAGTGCATGTAAGTTGCATGTTTGCAAATAGCGTCCCGTTTGAAAACTTAAAAGCTTTTAGGAATCCACATAAATGTCAGCTCACTTCATAATGATTCCTTGGGTACATCCAAATTTTTGTACGTTGGGTTTGCTTAAATTCACTATAAATTTTAATTGCAGAGCATGTTCAAGTCAGTGATTAATGTCAAAGATATCTATTTATCCTCAGGCCTGTATGCTAGGATTCCCCCGGCCGCCTCAATTCCATATGCTCTTTCCTCGACATCTGCTGCTTCAATCTCAAGAAATTCTTTGGACAAGCAAATGCTCTGAAATTTCATCAGGGTTAGAGTCTCCTCAATACCAAAGCAAATGGTACTGAGATTATTTCCCTATAATGTTTTCTTGCTGCTAGAATCACCAGGGTAAGGAGGGCGTAGCATAGAACGTCTTGGGCATATCTCACCACCGTGGAATTCTTCCTCGTTATTATTTGAAAAACAAAGGATTCCTTGTAGCCCTTCAAATGCACTAACACTGCATAGTTTGCCCCAGGCTTCTCCTAAGTAGCAGGATCCAAAATTAAATGTCTAATTTCACCGCCTAAACATCCTTTGTCGGCACAGTATCCAGGATGCTTATTATCACTTCCCCAAGATGGCCGCCTTAGGCAGTCGACTCTGTCAAAACTGAATGGTAATTAAACTATTTTCATTTTTTACGCACCTGCCTTCACATTTTTCTCCATTTATTATGCATGGTGAAAATTCTTCATTGCACAGATCTGGGTACTTATAATTATGTACGAAAGAAATGAAACTGTTTCCTAAGATTCATTCATTTCCTTAATTTCCTTTTCTATCTAATCTTAGTGGAGTACCTCTAAGATGAGGTGGTGGTAGTGATGGTGGTGGTGAATAATTTGTTTTTGGCTTAGATGAATGAAAACTGGAAAAGGCCATTAGGTTTGGGGCTTTTTGTAAGTTTTTGAAGAAAGCAAAGGCATAGTGGAGATAAAATATGGGGGGGGGGAATACATTTAGATTACTCATACAAAATGGTTTTTAAGTTTAGCCATGGAAAATGCAAATTTTATTCAATTTGCAGATAAATCCATAACTTATGTTTTATATTGTAGTGGGTATCTATTATGTGTACTCACTGTGCTAAATCTAATGTCCTAATCAATGGTCATCATAACCCTGTGAGGTCATATCAAAGCTTTGAGATTCTAGGTAACTTAACCCATTTTCATAGAGAAAGTAAGTGCCAAAAGTTGGGCATCCAGGGTAGAGATGGGATATGAACTTAAACATCAAGGCTCCTTCAGTGTGGTTTCCTAACCTCTAATACCAGGCTTCAGTGCCTGGCTCAGTGTGGCTCGGATACCTGTATCATGAGGAAACATTGCAATGCGCTTATAATGAGCCTGGGCTCTGGAGTCAGACAAACATGGGCTTAGTCTCAATCTTTTCCCCTCTCTATGACCTCTCGTGTTCTCACCCGTGAAATGGGAACAATGACTAATTACCACAAAGGGTGACCGGGAGGTTAAGTAAGATAGTCGAAGGTGTTTATCTAGCACCTGCATCAAGTGGGTGATGACAGTGACAATGGTGAGGACCATGAGGATGGTGTAGGTAACTTCCTCAGTTGCACGTCTCCCTCCTGAGGAAGCACCCCCATCCCCGTGCTTGTAGCTTGAGGTCACTGCTGGCTCGGAAGGATGGGACATCTTCGGTGTATGGGGATCCTGAAGCAGAGCAGGATGATGGAAGCACCAGTAACAAGCCGGGGCAGCAGCAAGGCCGGGGAAGGAGATGGGAGGCTGGCAGGGCGGGCCCTGTGTGCCAGGCATGAGAGTCCTGTGTCTCCTCCAGGAAAATGGGCTGCCCACAGCCAGCTTCCCCCTACAAGTGCCGCTTCCCCACACACTAGCCATTCTCAAGCCATGCTCATTCCCTCACCCCAGCAACCAGCATGTTGCTATTTTCCTGGGTGCAAAGGGATGCTCGTTGGAGGAGGTGTTGAACATTAGACCCCAGAGTTCATCTGTGGGGCCCCCAGCTGATTTTAGCAAAAACTAGATGCTTTGATAAAGGACAGTAATGGGAAATCAGAGAGTGCAGATAAGCCCTTCCTACTGCTGGTTCTCTGTGGCTTCAGTGAAAAGACTTCCATGTGGAATACAATGGGAATGCTTAATAGAAAAGCCAGAGATGGGAAGTGTAGGACTTGTAGATGGAAATGGTGTGTTGGGGTGAGGGGAGAAGATCTTTGAATCTATTTTTTTAATGTTTATTTCGAGAAGGAGAGAGAGAATCTCAAGAAGGTTATATGCTGTCAGGGCAGAGCCCGATGCAGGACTTGATTCCATGAACTGTGAGATCATGACTTGAGCCGAAATCAGGACTCGGATGCTTAACCCACTGAGCCACCAAGGCACCCAGTATTTTTAGCCAAACAATTTAAACTTCAGCAAATCACTTACTTTTGACCAGGTGAATTGAAGAAAGGGTCTGGTTCTACGGGCAGGGATTAAAACTGGTGCGTATGGGTCATAGTTAAATGCCCAATATATATTTGCTAAGCAGTGAATCAAAGATTATTGTGTTTCTCTCAGTTTAGTTTATTATTGTTGTTGTTTTAGTTTGGAAAGCAAATAAGCAGCCAAAGAATTATGTTAGAGGTAGCAATTTCATTAGCAATTTCAGTGGAAGGAAAGATGAGTTTTTAGACTAGATTTGATTCAGAGAATAGTTTGATGACCCAAGTTTTGTCTTGGTTCATGAGTGGGTTCAGCATCCCTGTTTTTTCTTTACCAAAAACAGTGGGGCAGGAGGGGCAGTGATTTATGTTTGACTCAAGTGTGAGACACTTTGGAATTGGTTCTTTTTGGAATTCAGGTCCTTTTTGGAAGGTTTAAGGTCATCTCTGTGACGACCTGTTGCTGTGGGTTTCATCTTCTGGGCCCTGTCCACAACCTGGCACTGTTTCTCACTTTCCCTCAACTTTTGTTCTCTTGTGTACTTCAGCACCTGGAAGCTTTCCCGTGGGATTGGAATACCATCCACAAAGAACTCTGCCCTTGAGAAGAGCCTTGCACGATTCCCCTTCTGTTTTAACTTAGTCCCCATTTCAGTCCGACTCTAAACCTTTGAAATAAAGTGCACCCTATTCAGGACACTTGTTAGCAGAACCTCTTGAGGTCGTGGTTGGTTTTGTTAGAGGTATTAGAAGCTGTCTTGTTCCTTCCCTTTCCGAAGAAACCAGAATTCTGTTCTTGTCTCAGCTTTAGGATGAGCCAATTGTAATAGCCCTGGAGATAAGATCATTTTGATACCTAGTGGTGATATTCTACGGAAGCCCATTTCAACAGAAACACAGTTAAGTATCTTGAACTGCACAGATACACTTCCAGCTTAAAGCTGGAAATGAGCATTTTAATCTTCTTTAGAGACTGGGCAAAGAGAGAAGGAAAAGAATGAACTTTTTACGCTCCTTCTACCCCAACCCGTCCATTAAAAAATAAAGAGCAAGTACAGATATGCCCACATTCTTTGAAAGTCTGCGGGGTGCCATTAAAATGTCTCACATGTTTGCTCTGAGTGTATAACATGAGGGACAGGGTGTAGCTGTTTTGAAAACTTACACATACGGGGACCTGGAGGATTTTGCATTTCTATAACCATGCTCCCCATACACATACACAGATGTACATGGAACCGTCTCAGTCCAATCCCTAATCATTTTCAGATACAATCAGGACTCTGCAGACACAATTTCACAGTGAGACATAGTCCTGATTACAACAGTACATGGTAACATTACATGTTTACCTAGTAAGAACTTGCCCCTTTATTGTTAAGTTTGGATTTTCCATTCCACAGCTGTGGTTATATTCCATTCCAGAGTCATGGATTGCTAGAAGTGTATTGGATTTCTGATCTTCTGGGCGAGGAAACTGAGGCCCGGGGAACGGAAGTCACTTCTCCAGGGCAGGGCCAGGCCTCTGCCAGGGCTTTCTCCTTTCCTATTTCAGGGTCTGTCTACCGTTCAAGGCCCCGTAGGTAAGATCCGCAGCCGATGTAGAGCAGCCTTTCTGTTCTGAGCACGGACAGCATGAACTCATCGGCATTCAAGGAATTATTGGCTGTTTATCAGAGGCCCTGGCATCCCTTTAGACAATTTAATTTAGTGGCACTGTTTTGCTGGTTGAATAGTTTGCAATTTTGTCAAAAGTAATGGATTTAACCAATTCCCTGCTTTTATCTTGGTGTCTTAGCAGTCTTCGAAGAACATCTGCTATAATGAGGTGATGAAGAATACTCTTAAAACACTTACATGTGGGATTTTCTGTTTTTTGTGTTTGCTATCATTTTTCTGTACTTGCAGGCTTCTTCCCCCTCCCCCCATCACCCTCCTACCCCCAACGGCCTGAGTATAACTCTTTGTGACTGCTAACACACTGTTGTCGCCAAGACACAAAGCTAGGAGAACCACTTTTCCGGAGCTGTCAGATGGTTCAAGTTACAAAGGAAATTATGACTGTATTGTTACAGCCTGGCAAAAGTGAAACGGCAGGTTTCAAACTTGCCACTTCATTTATCAGGCTGGAGATTCCCTGGGTCATAGGATTCAGTTCAGCAGAACCCTTCCCGATTTGCGCCAGGCGGTGCCTTCCCCATGAAGGCAGGTATCTTGAGCCGGCTCTCCAGGGTATTTATACCCCCCAGACTCTCCTCTACCCCATGGGGAATATTTACCTGTTGGAACCTGGGTCAGAATGTCCATTGCCTTGCACTAGAGAATCTTAAGCTGAGAAAGCAAATTAGCTCTTTTCTCTGATTTAAAATACTTTCTTGGAATCCACTGTGTCTGTTCATAGGATGGGAGTTGAGGTCTTCCAACAGTAGCAAGGAAACACTGTTTTTACTTTTCCATGTGGCTATTTATCTTTTTAATGTTTATTTAGTTTTGAGAGAGAGAGAGAGAGAGCATGCAGAGAATCTGAAGCAGGCTCCATGGACTTGGGGCTCAAACTCACGAACCGTGAGATCATGACCTGAGCCAAAGTTGGATGCTTAACCAACTGAACCACCTAGCCCTCCCACCCCCATTTTGCTATTCAAAAAAAAAAAAAAAAAAATCCATACTTACAACTTGGGGCCTTTTTCTTTCTTTCTTTCTTTTTTTTTTTTAATTAACTTTATAGTTTATTGTCAGGTTGGTTTCCATATAACACCCAGTGCTCTTCCCCACAAGTGACCTCCACCATGACCATCACCCCCCTTCCCCTTTCCCCCTCCCGCCCTCAGTTTGTTTTCAGTATTCAAGGGTCTCTCGTGCTTTGTCTCTCTCCCTCTCCCTTTTCTGTCGTGTCATGGTTTGTTAATAACCACACTTTGCAGAGGTGCAGGAGGCTCAGATTATCTGTAAACAGCAGATACTCTAAAATCACTTTGCTGTACCTTTTAAATTCGCCGCTTTTGTTGTTCCTTCTATGACTCCATCTTCTTTGAGTTTGTTCGTTATAATGAGAGAACTGGTCATGCCTGTACACTTGGGATGGAACATTGTTCTAGGGAGGCTAGGGGTTGAGTGGTAGTATGCTCTTGGTAGCACCTGTGTCTTAAATAATTCACAGATGCAGACAGTTTGCAGAATGGAGTTTTAAATTATAACCCTGCTGGGCACTGGTGGGATTTAAAGTAAGGCTTGAGATGCAGGCCAAGGTTTGAAGCTCTGGTCCATTCATTGCTTGTATCATTTAGCAAGGACATAGGCTAATCTACCTGCACGGAGTACCGTGGTGGTGGTGGGGGGAGCCCCGGAGCTGGTTCATGCCATGGCTCAGGCACGTCTGTGGCTTTCCCGGCACTTTGCACCTTCCCACCTTTGAGCTCCAGCTTTGGTCACAAGCTGATTATTTCCCTCACCTCAGGGCATGGCAACTCCTAGTGGCAAGTCTCCTCCTTGGTCTTCTCTTAGGAGTAAGGAGACCTTTCCTGGGACCTCTTAGCCGATTCCCCGCCCACATTATCCTGTGACAGGCTGACCCAGTCTGAATCAGCTGGAGCTGGGGTTAGTCTTCCTTCAAGCAAATAGCCCTGGAAGCGAGTAGATATGCAATGGAGATTCTTCAAGGAAGAAAGGCCCAGGACAGAAATGGATAATCAGGATCCTTACCACAGCCTCAGTTTCCTCAGAGGTAAAACAAGGATAATAATAGTACCTAATAGGATTATTGTGAGAATCCAGTGGATTAATACATAGAAAGCACCTGAAAGAGTCCCAGGCACATTACAAACATTTAATAAATGGTAGCTATGATTATTACAATATTGAAAGCCTTATCATTCATTGGTTTCATAATAAATGTTAGATTTGAAAATGGAAGAGACAATGAAACAGTTGTGGGAACGACCCAACTGCATGGCTGCGTAGGAGACTGTAGTCTGGACTAAAAGCACAGATATCATTCAGGTTTGATAATTTGAGGCTCTCATCATATGGCATACTGAGCCGTAGGTATTGGGGGCTTTGGGGAAGTCATTGTCAGAATAAGGGTGTCCCACCAGGATAGAAGCAGCAGAAGCAGAGCAGGACAACTGAGTGCAAACCCAGGGCATTGTTTAGGCTGTAGGTTTTATTGGGGTTCACAGTAATGGGAAAAAACCATTCTCAGTGTCATGGGAGCAGAATGACTGTTCCTCCCATAATCTGGGGACCCAAGCACAGCTATGCCAACTGGATGGTTTTATGAGGAAAGATTAAAGCAGCAATACGTATATTTGTGTAGCTTGGCTAAGTGACAGTAGAGGGGCCAGCTGAATTAGAGCTCAAAATAAGATCATAGTCTACAAATCCCTGGAGGGCTTGAGAAACAAACGAGAGAATTGTTATTTGGGGACACAGTTGGGGAAAGTGGGTAGAAACCCGAAAAGCAAATTAATTAAAATACACACATCCTTGCCAGTATTAAAAGCTATTACATATTTTAGTTTTCTATCTATATTATTCAGCCCTGTACTAAATATGGCTTGTAAATAGGTCAGTCAGTGAAGAGCATATTACCGTAAAGTTGCCGAATCTCTCTGGTGCGCACAAATCCATCTCTTGTCCTTCTGCGACTTACCTCATGTAAGCCAATGCAGAATTGAGAGGGGGAAGAGAATACTGAGGCTTCTTTAGAAAATGTCTTCTCACCCACATTTTCTTGAGAGTTGATTTTGTTTTCCTGCTAAATTATAGATTCCTTCAAGGAATTGTGTCAGCCTCATGTTTTCCTCCCCTTTAGCAGAGTACCTGGAATGAAGTCCTTACTCTCCAAATGTTGGCTGAGTAGGTGTTGAACGTGTGAACCAACTCTATTTCAAAGGTAATATGACACTTAATTTTGTATTCAGACAACATTTTAGCATTTCATTCTTTATTATCTATACTACTAAGGCATGTGCTATTTATTTTTTATTTTTTTATAGTTTATTTATTTTGAGAGAGAGAGAGAGCAAGCCTGAGTGGGGCAGGGGCAGAGAGAGAATCTCAAGTAGGTTCCACACTGTCAGCATGGACCCCGATGTGGGGCTTGAACTCACAAATCATGAGATTATGACCTGAGCCGAAGTCAGACACTTAACTGAGCCACTCAGGCACCCCAGTCATGTGCTATTTAATAAAGACAGAATGTGGGAGCACCTGGGTTGGCTCAGTTGGTTAAACATCCGACTCTTGACTTTGGCTCAGGTCATGATCTCATGGTTCGTTAGTTCAAGCCTGGAGTCAGGCTCTGTGCTTTTAGCTTGGGATTCTCTCTGTCCCTCTCTCTTTGCGCCGCGCCCTACCCCCCACGCTCTCTTGCTCTCTCTCAAAATAAATAAACTTTAAAAAAAGGGTCTAGGTTTGTCTCTTTAAAAAAATAATAAATACAGAATACAATTATGTACATTAAAAAAGAACAAAAAGGATTCTTTATGACTGATTCGGGGTGGGTCCTGGCCTTGTCCTAGGATGATCACAAAATAAGCTTCAGAAGCTATTTAGGAGCCATGTTTTTTAATTTTACGATATTAATAATTTCTGATAACGATTTAACTTACCCTTCAATAAGGCCCAAAGCTTCTAGACCAGGGGTCAGCAAACTTTTTTCTTTGATAAACCAAAGAGAAAATACTTCTGGTTTTGTGAGCCATATATACTGTGTCCTAACTATTCAGTTCTGCCATGGTAGCATGAAAATAGATCATACTTAAATGAATGAGCATGGCTGTGTTCCAATAAAACCATTTATGAACATTGAAATTTGAATTTCATGTAGTCCTCTTTTTTTGACTTTTATCTTTTTTTATTCCCAACTATTTAAAAGTGTGAAAATCATTCTTAGTTTGCAGGCTGTACCAAAACAGGCAGCAGGCCAGATTTGGCCAATGGCTATAGTTTGCAGACCCCTGATGTTGACTGAGGGCATGTACTTACTAACTGTGCCGTTAGCAGAGAAGGTGGTCTATATGAAGAGCCTAATTTAAAAATTCAGGAGGAGGCAGAAGAATGGCTTACAGGGAGCCATTTGCACCTACCTCAATTGCAGTCCTAGTTCCACTGGTTCTTCACTATCCTTTCTTTTTCTTTAGGCAACAGATACCCCAAGTAAGGGCAGAGTCCTGCTTCATTCTTCCCTGTAGCCCTGGGGTCTAGTGCTTATGAGTGAATGAGCAAAAGAATCAAAGAATCAGATTTACATGTCCCAGGAGGGACTTATGGTTACCGAATTACAAAGGATGAAATTTCTTTGGAAGAAAAACAAAAACAGGAGACCCACCAGGCTATCATTTTGTCTGGAGACATTGCACCTTCATAAATAGGCTTTGTAGAACATCTGGAGGAGTGACCAGTGAAGGGGGCTGTTTTCGTTGGGAAATATGCAAATCATTTTTAAAAGATTTTCATTCCTGGGTGGCTCAGTCAGTTAAGCGTCCAACTTGGTTAAGCATCCGACTTCGGCTCAGGTCATGATCTCACGGTTCGCGGGTTCGAGCCCTGCATCAGGCTCCGTGCTGACAGCTCAGAGCCTGGAGCTGCTTCAGATTCTGTGTCTCCCTCTCTCTCAAAAATAAAATAAAGAAAAAAAAAGATTTCTATTCCTACTGACTCAGAGTTGCCACGGTATTTCGGTTCTTCCCCTAAAATGATCTCTCATTAATGATACTCTAAAATGTTACCTTTTCTCCAGCTTTCCACTTAAACAGAGGGTCTGATTAACCAGCCCTCAGGAAAGGTTTCCATAGTAAATGATCTCAAATGAGATTTGATTTTTTTTTTTTACCTAGGAACCATCTTTTTATATGTATTGATGCTCTTACTTCTGGCATTGATTATCTAATTAAAGCCCAAAGTTCAATAATGTTTTCCCCCAAATACAGATTGCCCCCCTTTGTTTAAAAATAAGGAAACCCACATTTTTTTCTTTTTACATTTTTGTTTCTACACCAGTGTAGAGAGCCAGTAAAATTCTCCCATTAATAAACATGATAGATAAGGGTATGTACTCAGTATAGTTAAAGCGCTGGGCTAGTTTCCACTAAAACAATCAAGGTGAACTTGAATATTATCTTTGAGCACAATTCATAGGCCATCCATTTAATGGTCCAATATACAGATTTTTAACTTTTTTCACAGCCTGTCTTTTCAACCTTTTTACCCTCATGTGCTTATACCTGTTTCTATCAGGTTCATAGTATATAAGCCCAAGAGGGAAGATTCAGACTTGACTATGATCCTAGCCCGAGACAGCTTTTGTTCCTATTGTGACCACTTTCATTTAACTATCACGTTGTCCTATTTGACCAAGTAAAGTTTCACCGTGGCAGGAGATTAAATAAACAGGAATTGGACTCATACCCCATTTCCAGGAAAGAATGGGAACAGCAAGCATTATCTGATGTAATTAAAGTGTGTTGAACCCTGAACAAAGTACTACGTGTAAATCCTCCTCTGGCCCTTAGAGCCAACTGGCTTAGAATCAGTGATATGAATTACCTGCTGGGTGGAAGGTCTGTGGCCTCTCCAAGGTCATGTTGTAGCTTTTATGGCCAGCCTACTAGAAATTTCCTTGGTAGTAATTTTAGAAGGAGACTCAGATGTCCCCTAGTCTCCCCTGTCTGAGCCCCAGTTACCTTGTCTACAAAATGGACATAATTTCATTTCCATGTGGGATTGTTGTTGGGCTTAAAAGAAGTATTTTTAAGTATTTAGCACAGTTTCTCAGATTAGTATGTCCTCAAGAATGAGTGACTGTTACCTATTGTTCTCTTTCCTTTTCTAAACATCTCCCAAAAATGTCTTAATTAGTAAAAGATCTTTTTTTTAACCAGGTTTAAATCTTTACCATATAACCTACTTCCTATTTTATATTATTGGGACTTTCTATCATATTATTAATGATGTATAAAGAAGCTGAGTTCTAATTTCAATTTATTTTGTTATTTTACACAGTTGACTCCTAAGGAAGCCTGAGAAAATAACGTTCAGATGTTTAGATCTTTGTGCCTTGATATTTGTGTCATTCATATGCATATACATACATATATATATATATATATATATATATATATATGAATACAGGTATTGACAGTAAAAATACAGGTACTGACATTAGTTTTACCTGCAAATTATAAGTGTCAGCTATCTCTCCAGTCCACTGTGATTTTTTTCTAATGCTGTCAAATATTTACAAAGCTATAAGTATGTAGGCTTATGATAGATCTGTTGACCTCAAATGGACATTTGTTATTTAACCTAAATGCTATTTAGCCAGTTTCACCTGCCTTTTCTTTTATCCGGCTTAAATTTTTCTTTCTTCTGAAAATGATCTTAACAAATTTCTGACATATGTAAGAGAATAAAGATTAAAAATTGATTGGGAATTTGCAATATGATCTGGTTCTGAGGGTGGGAATGAGTGTTTGGGATATTTGTCTCCCAAGGATACATTAACCTATCTTAAACACAGTCAAGGAAGAGTATTAGCGTCATTAGACAACATTTAAAATTCAGCCCTATCCGCCCTTCCAGTTCCAAGTTGGAATAGAGTTGTCTTCCACTGGGGAATAATTTGTCTCCATTAATTGAGAACAAATGTGCATGGGTGTTTTAATTACACAGTAAATTAGGGGAATTTAAGATGCAGAATATGTGAAAGCCAAGAATTCAAAACCAACAACTCAAAAACATAAGTAGATAAATAGGGAAAATATCTCAGCATACGAGTGCAAGCAGGTCCCAAGATAAAGAAAGAAAGAAAAAAACAAGATAAAGACAAATTACTAGGGTTTTACTAAAGCTCCCTTCAAGTGGAACGATTCTGATTTATGATTACAAGCCATTGTTGGCTGTTACATGGCAGGTGGAAGAAACCGTATTCATAGGGTTACTCCAAGGTGTCTGGCTTCAATAAGTGGCCTTGTATGCCTTCAGTGAAGAATAAATATTGAGGATTTCCTATGTGAATTTAAACGTTACAGAGAATTCCCTTAGCAAATACATCGCCTAGGTCCATGGAACCCTGAGAGTGTATGCAAAACTATATGATTATGAGCTGATGCGGGAACAGGGTCTAGAACTTTCCTTAGGTTCTCACTGGAATCCATGATCTTAAAACATAAGAGTCAAAGCTGCTGATGAGCAATATGGCCACTTGTTAATTTTGGTCTCTGCCATTTAAATGAACTAAAAGTTGTCTTCTCATAAACTTACAGCTTTTATTTATTTTTTAAGGCGAGGAGAGTTAAATGGCTCCTCTCCTGTCACCCCCACCCCCATTGTGACCACTAGAATGCTCTCAACCAAACTTGGTGTTTTCTAGCAAGACCAACTAGTTTGTATCTGGCTCAGAGGATCTTTCTCTCTTCTTACCATATACATATTTAGGTATTTCATTTTATTCTTTTTCTTTAAAAAAATTGCTCTGGACACATGTGTATTTATTGTAAGCCACTGTCAGTCTTCTCTGGAAGCAGGAGGAATAGAAATAAGAGGCCTCCCCAAGGTCTCAGAGTGCCTGTTGATTGATTACAGAGTAAGGGGGGTTGGAGGCTATTTGTCTGTCCCCCATGGTGGTGGAGGGAATACCTGCATCCCCTGATTGTTTTGATGGCACGTGGGAAAATTTCTCTTCGAATGAGAGGCCCGGGAAGGGAGGAACGGGGACTTTGGCTGACCTTTGAAGTGAAACAAAGATAATTTCTGCCTTCCTGGTACTACTTCAGGCTACTTATTCAAATATGCTTACTTACACTGTTTTCATGCTTCCATTAGAGGTTATGTCCTTGCTGTTGCTGGTTCATCTTGTGTCCCCCAGCCCTTCCTCACCCCCACCCAAGTAGACCTTGAGCTCCTTAACAATGAGGGCCTTCGTTCCTGTTTTTTGGTTGTTCTTTGGGCAGCGTTTCCCACAGAGTAGGCAAGAATGTGATCAGTTAATGATCAAGACACTAATCTCTCACCAATGCAAGTTATCAGCTTTGGACTTTCCTGCTGGGAGCCTAAAGATGTCCGCCTGTGGAGGACCCTAACATGAGCCGCACTGGCTGGTTTGCTGTCCAAGTGTCATCAGCTTCCCAAAAGTTTCAGAACTTAGTGATGACCTGTGCTTTCCCAAGACAACTTGTTGCTGCCAGCGCTTTAGAAATGTTCCCTTTCAAAGAGAGGTGATCGACTCTTAATTCATAGTAGCTGATCCCTGAAAATTATAAGATGCAGTTATGTATTTTCCATACAAACATTATCTCAACAGAAATGGAAAGACAAGGGTGAATTTAGGGAAATGTCAAGTACAACTTAGGTGTTTGAGCCCTGAACTAACTGCTAGATCTTGAGGCCCCTGAAATATAGAATTTTCTACCCCTCTGTAATTGGGATGCAAGTGTATTTACCCACAAAAGTGGCTTATTTTCCTAGTGTATATGCATTAAGCACATCTGTGTATAATCATGTCTGCCCTTTCCTCTCCCTCAGATCCTAAGTGGAATTAATAACTTATTATGGTCCCTTTAAACAAGACAGGACAGATCTCTGCTTAAAGCTTAGAAGGTTCCTTTATAACAGTTCTTGGCTCAGGTGCCCATATACTTCTCAAAAATATGTCCCATAAAAGTTATGAAATTGGCCGCAGAGTCCTCCCTGGTTTCCTCTGTGAAATGCTGATGAAGCAGTTGTGGAAGAAGGAAGGAAGGAGCGTTCTCAAGGAGGAGCCAGAAGTCAGTTCTTTTCTGTTCCCCAGTATAAGTTTCACTTTCCCCAGAGAATTGTGGAAAATCCCTGAGGACAGTGCCAGGTGGCATAATGGCCAGTGGTGAAGTCCACCTGGAGCTCGAGAAGTTAATAATTACGAAGCCGTGGGCCTCCCGCCCTCCCCTGGATCAGTGCCTGTTGTTTGCCGAAACACGCTGCAAGCCCGCTCCTGGTCCTCATGCCAAAGCCCCATTGTTGACGAAGCTTTTTGTCTGCTTTCTTATGATCCCAGTCTACGTGCTGGCTCCTGGGTTGTTCAGCTCCCTGGTTGTGTCTCAGCAGGCCTTGGCCTGTCTGCACCCTCCTTCTGTGTGACTGGCTTCAGGAACAGTCCCCGCAGGGTGCCAGGATTAAGCACCACACAGCACTTAACATAGGGCTTTCCTGTGTGCTAAGTGATTTGCCTTCCCTTTTATTGGTTCTCACTGACAGCACTGATGTAAAGTGAAAAATCGTTACTCGGGCTTTAACGCCAAAGGGGAAACTGAGATAGGCAAGTCACATGTGCCTCACAAACATGTCCTGGTTAAAGTGGGCACCCACTAAACCCCAAGCGTGCTTTTTTACATGACATTAGTTTCCTCAAATATAACCCAACATAGGAATCTTCTACCTTGACCCTTGTCAAATACTCTGCAACTCTAGAATCTCTGGGGAAAGGCCATTGTCTGAAAGAGGAGGGTAGAGCTCTCCCAAATCCATTAAACTCAGCCCCTTGTGTGGCCTCTGAGGGGACTCTCTGGAGTGAAGCTTGGGAAAAGCTCCAGGGCCCCTAAGTGCTAACACGGAGCCTCACAGAGGGAGAGCATGACCACATGGCTGAGGAAAGGTAGCACACAGGGACTGAGAGCTCTGGTGTCAGTTTCCCAGCTTTGCCAACTCGCTAACTGTGTGCCCTTAGGTCCTTAACCTCTCCAAGCCTCAGTTTCCTCATCAAAAAAGTGGGGACAGTGAAAGAGATCATGCCTTTTATGGCCCCGTGCATGGGCCCGGTCCACAGAAGTGCGCAGCGCGTTCTGACAATATTATTTCTGTTGTTATAAAAAATCAATAATTGTACTTTGACTTTGGGAGAATAGGTTTAAGAACAGAAACAGTATCACTAATAAAAATTGCCTATTCTTGTAACAGGTGTCTTCTTAGTAGGCATTCCAAACACGGTATGAGTTTTTCCAATTGAAAAGTCTGGAAGTGGTTCTTTCTTAAAACCTACCACGTATGTCCTAAGTAGAACCTATATGCACAGCGTAGTTGCAGCTGGGAAAAGCTGGTATCTAATGAATTTTTACTTCCTCACAATCATCAAGTGGGAAAGAAATACCTAACAACTATAAAGATTAGCAAGAGAATAGTTAAAAGTGAGCCCTGGGTCAGCACACAGCCTTAAGGGCTTTCTATTCCCTGTACCCATTTCCTTTACTTTAGTTAAAGGTAGAATTAGGGAGAGATCAACAGATAAAAAAAAAACCACACCCTCCTGATCTTCCTTGTACCCATTATACAGAAATGAAGAGCATTTCTGAGGAATTGGAATCCAACAGCCAGTAGATAACGGGACAGTCACCTAGGGAACAGACTGTGGCGGTGAAGCTTGGTGAGGTTTGCCAGGGCTGCCTGCGTGACCAGAGCAGGGATGCCACCAGGAGTAGGAGGCGACCATCAGTGGACATGGGGATGCCGTGCCCGAGCTACCCATTACTGGCCTGGTGTCAGGAAGTGATTTCAAACGAGACGCAAAATCCACACGTTAATACACATGTGAGAAATATTAGTGTTATTCACCTCAGATATTCCTGTGCATTTTGACTTGTGTGCCCACATGCACACCACACACATGCACACATACATACACACATACTTTATTTTGCAAGAATACCACCATTGCTTTTTGACATGCTTTTTTCAACCAGCATGCTGTCCACTGTAAGCAGGTTTCCATTCTAGCCGATATTCCACTGTAAACATAGTTTTTTTGTATGTGGCCGTGTAGTGTTCGTTGGCATTGATGGACTATTATTTATTGAAGTATTTATTGTTGGGCACTTGGTTGTTTGCCATATGCATTGTTATAATTGGTGCTGTGATTATAATAAACATAGGCCTTTTTTTTTTTTTACATTCCTCCTTAGGGATTTCTGTAGGATACATAGGCAAATTGCCCTCCACAAAAGACCTCCCAGTTTACTTTCTTATCAGCAGCTTCTAAGTGTCTATTTTTTCTCACCCTTGCAGGTATCAGGCAGTCATCGTAAGGGGGAAAAATTCTTACTAATTTGTTAGACTAAAAAAGGTACCTCCCTGTGGCACCTGGGTGGCTCAGTTGGTTAAGCATCTTTCTCTTGATTTTGGCTCAGGCATGACTTATGGCTCGTGGGATCAAGCCCTGCATCAGGCTCTGCACTGACTGCATGGAGCCTGCTTGGGATTCTGTCTCTCTCTCTCTCTCTCTACCCCTCCCCTGCTCATTCTCTCTCTCTCTCTCTCTCTCTCTCTCTCTCTCAAAATAAATTAATATTTTTTTAAAAAAGATACCTTGCTTTAATTTGTATATTTGTGATTTCTGATCAGTTTGCAAACCTCTTCATTTACGTGCTGACCATATGCATTTTTTTTTTCTTCTGTGAGGTGCCTGCTGATGCCCTTTGCCTAATTTTCTATTATGAGGGCTCTATTTTTCTTACTTTATAAGAACTCTTTGTATATTCAACGTATTTTCTCATTGTTGGTCATAAACCCTGGCAGAATTTCCTCACAACTGGGACATGATCTTCCAGGAAGGGGAATATCCTAGGTGCAGTATGATTCTCTGTAGGCAGGAGAAAAAGAAAACCCAAGTATGGCAGATTCCTGGTTTCTTCACAAATGGGAAGCCCCAGTTTGGGGACTGTTTAGGGGTTGGTTGCCATAAAGAGGCGATGCTTTTACATGAATTAGTTATAAGTGCTCACCTGACGTACTTGAGAGAAGACAGGTAGTAACTACTTCATTATTAGATCATTAAGAGCAGCTAGGGATTCTCTAGCTCTACCTTTTAATAAAGATGGAGTAAGAGAAGGCTTTATCTGCAAAGCCATCCTACAATGGTGCTGAGATATTCATGGCTTCAATCTGGATGATTCAGGGCAGAATATCATGTTTACATTAAAGATTTTATAAAACCACTTTTAAAAATTGCCTGAATAAATGTTTCCTTAAATACTCTGAAAAGAAGAAAGTCAGGCATTCTGGTTAAATCGCTTAGGGCTTCTGCATGAGTATTTTCCACAAATACACATTTAAGAGAGCTGCTAGAGAATTAGAGATGGGCTTTCTCATTGTAGCATAAATGTGTATATCGATTAGATAGGAACAGATCTTTGTAATCACTGGGGAGTTTCTAACCCAGTGCACTCATGTTCCTGTGATCCACTGGTCTGGGGAAAGTCCGTATATTCCCATGATCACTGATTACCATGTGCCGGGTGAGGAGGAGACCCCTAGACCAGCTGACTTTTTACCACCTTTAATTCTTACTACCTGAGACTGTTTGATAGAACTAGGTGGAGTTTTGAAATTAGAAGTTTCCTTATCATGTATGCCTTTTATACCAACTAGTATGATGGGCTCTGGGGATGTAAAAGATATGGGCCAGGTCTACCCCTGCCCTGTGCCAGTATAGTCTCCTAGGGGAGAGGCCCAGGAGAGTCGTGTTAAAGAAATAAATGCCTCACGAATACAGAATACAGGCGTGCACGAGGATACAGAGAGGGTGCAGAGGAAGGTGTGGTTCATTTGGGATGAAGTAATAGGAGTGAACCATGAGCTGAGTTTAAGGGGGTGAGGAATTGGGATTTAATCGATCCGTGTGTCCTCCGTGTTAAAATTAATGAGTGCGAACATTAAAGATGCTAAGGAGGCAGCATGACATGGAGGAAAGGTCGTGGGCTCTGGAGACAGTTAGACCTAAACACATAAAGAGGTCGGTCTGGCCTCTTGAACAGTTTATATTTTCTGTGTGAGCTTCCATTGTCCCATCTAGAAATAGGATGAGAGTATGTATTGAATGTGTAGACACTGGATTGTGGGATTAGCCCAGGGCCTGGCAGGCAAATGGCAAGTAGAAGTGGCAGAGAGTGACCGTGGTGGCGTCAACACTATGGAATGACCTGGCCGGGGTGGGGTGCGGACCACTCAGCTTCTCACATTTCTCACTGTCTCATACACTGGATGGCATGAGGCTCAGAGTCGTGATGTCTGCCCTGTGGTTTCACGACAAAACAACTGGTCCCCTGAAGAAAGGGGACAGTGAACTCAGCTTTCCGAAGGCCCTGTTCTGGACTAACGGAGGATTTCGTACGAGGGTGTGAAACGTGTAAGAACAAAGCCCTTCTGTACCAGTCCTTTTAGGAGGCCTGCATGGCGTCTGGATGGAGAAGGTTCGCTTACGATCAGCCCTTCCTACGCGGTATGTGACGAAGGCCTTGGGCTGCTGCTGCCGCGGCTGGTTCGCAAAGTGTGTTTGTTGCTGGTTCTCAAGCTGCCCCTTCTGCGCCCACCCTCCTTCCCGGTCCCCATCGCCACAGCCCTATATCCAGCCCACCCGGAGTTTGCTCAGACCACCAATTTGTAAAATGACGGGCCTAGCCAAGGTATTTCTTCCCTCAGTAGATAATAGTAGCCAAGTTGTGGCTTTCAAATTTTGCAAGTTAGAGACTCTGATGGCCCTCTCTGCCTCTAAAACTGTCCAGTGGCTTTGCATTGCTGTCATAACAAAATGCCAAGCTTCTAACCATGGCGTTTAATAGGCTGCCCATAGTCATCAGATGGCTATCACCCTGCCTTTATCCCCTGCCCACCACAGCTTCTCTCTCGGCTGCCGTTTCCCCTCCCTGCCCATTGCCGTGGGTAGGGTGCTTCTAAGAGATGAGATGGTGATTCTCCTGCAGAGACACTGACTGAGGGAGCATGCCTTATGGAAACCAGTAAAGGCATGAAGGAAACAGGATGGTGCAGGGCAAGAAGTGAGGCAAAGATGTGGGTTCAGCTCTAGTCTGACTGCAGCCTGGGGAGCTCTTACAGCCTTTAGGTTCCCCCACCAGTCAGTCCCTGGCTGTAGGCTGCCCTCTGGGTGGGGGAGGTAACCACCCAGGCATTTCCTCTGGAGGTGACAAGGCCAGCTACTGGGAGAGTTCTCTGAAGACATTAGCAGCCAGCACTCAAGGCACAGGAATGACTGTGCTGGTCCAATGAAGGGGATCTGGGTAGGACACCAGCAGCTTCCACTCTTCTCACCACTCAGACTCCTGATCCATCAAGACCCAGGCAGATTCCACCTGTGTAAAGTTTCCTCCGGCCTAGAAATCCTCATTCTGAATTAATGACGTTCTCGTCTCTGCTTTTGCTTATCAAGCTCTACCGTGTATCACTGGATTGGCTTAATGTCCAGCGCCCTGCTAGACTAATGAATTTCTTGAGGGCACAGTATGTTTTAATTCACCTTAAATAGGTACTCTCCAGACCCCAGGACTGTTCCTATGTAGCTGTTTAGTAAAGGTCTTTTGAATTTAAATGAGCTAGAACATTCTTCCAGGCTGCCTAGTGCTTTGGCTCCAAGGAAGTATTCCTCCAAGCCGTTCCAATTTGGGGTACGTGGGTCTTTTCCAGTAATGCTAGCCCAGCTTGCTGCCCTTTTCTCTGCAGAATTTAAGAGCCATTGAGACTGTACACCCCTATCTAGGTTTTCTTTCTGGGCCAGCCTTTTCTTCCAGCTGCATCCCTGCATGTCGCCCTACTTCAATACCAGTCAGCCCAGGCCAGTAGCTTGCTGTCATCTGCTGCCCGCATGTGCTGGACCCCAAGGGAGAGGAGTGGAAACAAGCATCACTTCTTGGATGACGCTCTGGCAGCCACTCAGAATCTGGCAGTCGGTAAATCCTGGCTTGTGTTGTAGAATGTCACGGCTTATTGGTGCAGCTATGAAAATTGTTCAGAGGACAGTTGAGACCTCCTTGGCATGCCCCTTTGGCAAATCATCATTTCTGGCCATGGAAAAGGGCTACCACTTTGTAGTTTGGTCCAGAACTGAATTCTGAAGGATGCAGTCATAGTCCGATAGTCAAATGAAAGCATTTGTTCACTCATTCACTTATTCAGTCTTTTATTCCTTGTTTTCTGTTTTGTGCCGGGTGAGGGCAGAAATGTATCAAGTGTGGTCTTTGCATTCAAGGGATTTCTAATCCCAGGAAGGAGATGGGATTGAGGCAGATAGATACACAATTTTCAACATTCAAAGTAATAATAGAATATGCTCCACAAGAAAAGAAACATATAAGGCATTGGTTCAGAATTTAGTCTCTGAAGCTGGAGGGCCCTGAGGTCAAATCCCAGCTCTTTTATTTATTAGCTGTGGGACTTTGGGTAAGTAATTTTTCTAGGCTTCACTTTTTTCATCTGTCAAATGGAAATAACAGTAGTATCCACCTCCTAGGGCTTGGGAGAATTAAATAAGATTATCTGTGTAAAGTATTTAGCTGGGCACAATTGATAAATGTTAGCTATTATTAAGAATGTTATTGATGGGCCAATTCTCACAGAGGGGAGGGGTCCATAGAATAGGTGGCCTTTGAGTGAAGTCTTAAATTTTCATAGGCAAGAGAGGCTTTCAAGCGGAAGAAACAGCCTGGAAAAAGAAGTGAGGGGTAATTTATTAGGGAATTTACAAGTGGTCTGAACTATCTGGGATATACTGACGAATGTTTGTTGGGTTTCTGTGGGTGCTGAAGCTGTAAAGGTAGGCTAGGGTCCATACCTTCCAGACAGCGAATACTCAATAAACATTTCCTAAATTTCTTTGATCTGTAAACTTTGAATACTTTTTTTGTTCATGCGTTAACTAATATTCATTTATGTTAAAGAATGCTAGTAAGCATTGGGTCCAAATTTATCTTATTACAAAATGAAAATACTTATGAGTATCCCGCCTTTAACAGATACGGGATTTTCAGAGATTGGCATGCTGCTTAATCGGGGCTGTCCAGTGCGCCAGCCATAAATCACATCGGGCTAGTAAGCACTCAAAAGGTGGCTTCTATGACTGAGAAACCAAATTTTAAATTTTGTTTAATTTTAAATCATTTAAATTTAGGTAGCCCCATGTGGCTAAGGGCTACCACAATGCACGGCACCTGAGTCTAGAAGTTATTTGGGGTATCCATAGAGGGAATGTGGATTGGGGTGGGATAAGGGAGAGGTCACCTATTGAGGCTTCTGCTGCTATAATTCCCAAAGGGAAGGACCACAAAACTAGCTGTTTATTTTGATTAGTTTTGTTTTAGAGAATATTCAGGCAATCTATGGCTAGGGTAAGCAGTGCTTTAGTAGAGTGCCTTGAAAAATACCAGGCTGATTATGGAGCCACAGGAAGCAATTGTCATAATCAGCCTCTGTTAATAAACTATAGACCGCAAAGCAATGTGTGCCCCCCCCCGCCCGTCACAGCCCTCCCCTCTCCCCCTCTCCTCTCTCCCTCTCAATCCAGTGCTCACTCTGGCACATAGTTATTTTTCTGCCCAGCCTCAGCTTTTTTTTTTTTTAAATTTTTTTTACATTTATTTATTTTTTGAGAGATAGAGTGAGACAGAGCATGAGCAGGGAGGGTCAGAGAGAGAAGGAGGCACAGAATCAGAAGCACCAGCCTCAGCTTTTAAACAAATGGGAAAATGCTCTGAAACACATAGAGTATGGGGAAAACCTTACAGCCTTTATTATGCATGAACAGCTAATGAGGAAACCCTTTGACAAGAGCTCGCTTTGTGTCCTGGCTTCTGGCCTCCAGCCAGTTTATTTGCTTGCTGGGACAACGATATTTGGGCAGGCAGAGTTGAGCAAAGGGGAGGGGGGCGTATGAAGAAGCACAGACTTCATAAATCAGGACGATTCAGCAAGATTCCATTTGAATTGAATATGGGCCAGGGGCATGAGCACCATGGAGTGTCTGCACGGAAGCTGACATTTTAATGATTTGATTAGTTTAGGAAGAATATTTTTATGGGTTGTGTCGTCAGTTATATTAAGTACTGAGTGAAGCTGTTACATGATGATGAACCTCCATTACCTAGGTCGGCTGTGTTCAAGTTCTGTGCAATGATTTCAGCCCAGGACCCTAAGGGTAATCTCGTGCAATCCTCTTAAAGAAAGCACTGTTTAATGACTAAAGCTGTTAATCATATTAAATACACACAGCCACTCTGGGGGAAAAAATACCAAATAAGCATAAAGTTAAAAAAGGTTTTTTTAATTAGCTAAATGGGGTTTTCTGGGGGGGGGGGGGATGTTAGGCAGGTGGGTTGTAATGGGGGAAGGGGACAGATGAGGAGATGGAGGAAGACAGTAATAGTAGTTCCAGTAATGGTGCTGTGTATTGATCTCCTATGTGGCAGGCACTGGCTTAAGCGAGTGTATCAGAATGCTTTGGGCCACACATAAGAGACTGTCCAAGTAGTTTAAAAATAAAGTTTTGGGGCGCCTGGGTGGCTCAGTCGGTTGAGCGTCCGACTTCGGCTCAGGTCTTGATCTCATAGTTCGTAGGTTCGAGCTCCTCATCTGGCTCTGTGCTGACAGCTCAGAACCTGGAGCCTGCTTCGGATTCTGTGTGTCCCTTTCTCTCTGACCCTTCCCCGCTCACACTCTGTGTCTCTCTCTCTCTCAAAAATAAATAAACATTAAAAATTTATTTAAAAAAATAAGAAAGTTATGATCTCACCTAAAAGGAATTGAGAAGGTAGACAGCTCTAAAGGGGTGTGTTTCTCATGTTTTGTGTGTAAATCAGCAGTCCCCTGTGTCAGTATTCCAAGTTGACCTCTCTGTGATTCTCTTGGTTTTCTCTGCATTGGTCTTATTGGGTGAAGTTCAAGTTGAGAAGTAAAACTCGCAGCTGCCTCCATGCTTCTTGATGCATGCAGATTTCATTGACCAGTGAGGTGCCTGCATTGTGAGAAATCCCATGTAGAGATCTCCGAGGTGTCAGTGACAGGGGGGATTTGGAGATTCTAGATCCACACCCCATTGGAGACCCTGATGAACAGGCTCCAGCCCTCTCCTTGCCGGAAGCCAGGCACGGAAATTCAGTCTCAGAGGTTTTGTTTGGAGCAGAACATGGATATGGAGGTAATCATGATTCATCCCCCCCCCCCTACCAACCTGTTTTGGAGTTGTTGTTGTTTTTTTCTTTACATAAAACATTAGGATTAGTTTGCCAAATCAGACCACCATTCTTCTTGAGTAATATGGTGCCCGGTTTTCCAAATAAAGAAGTTCTGTGAGGTGTCGAGCTGAACAGAAGAACAGTCCGGCTCTTTCCTTAGCCCTTCTGTTGATCAAGGCAAAATTTTATAAAAGCATCTTCATTCATTCCCTCCCCTTGGTGTTCTTCTATAAATCAGAAGCAGGGAGCCTGGGACGTAGCATTGAACTGTAGAAGATGGTTTTCATTAAATATCATACCTGCCTGCAAGGTTCACAACCTCGTGTTCTGACAACCCGCACTCTCTCTACACTGTGAGTTTCTGTGTTGAAACTATTACAGAGGTCCAAAAATGAAACATAAAATAAAGCAAGAATTATAGAATTACATATTTGTATTGGGCAGTATTCAAGAAAGGAGTTTGTTTAGATGGCACGGGATTGTAAGCGTGATAGTGACAAAACAGCATTTTATGCAGAAGACAGATCTGGGTTTGAGCAGGTGAGTAGAAGTGAGCAGCCTGACCATGGCAATGATCAGGTCTCCTGCTCCTCCAGCTGCTGTGTTTTCTTGAAAGGCCATTTCTTTAACCCCCTTGTCACTTCATTGTGCCCACAATCCTGGAGAGTCCGCAGGTCCTCATTTTAAAGATAAAATCAAGGCAGAGTTAAGTAAGCAGTCATGGATTTTCAAGCCCAGGTCTGTTCTGATAACCTAGGCTCCTGTGTGTTCTCCCTGGGGGAGCTCTTCGGAGGTCCAGCCTGCTGGCTGCCTGTGAGGTCACTGCATTCCAGCTCTCTTTCTGTAGGAAGCCTAAAGGAAGGGGCCCTTTGAAGAGATACAGGGAAGCCAGAGAGCCATCAAGACAAGAAGGAAGAGAAATGGAGTGTGACATTCCTCAGAGGGAATTTCCCCAGAGGGCACTGCCTCCGGAATGTCCACACTAACGCTTAATGGGAAATCCGCTTTCTGCTTTCTGGCATCTGCTGATGCCCTGGGGGGCCTCTCCCCACTCCCTGCGGACTCCCTAGGCTCCTCCATCTCTCCTTACTGGAGGCCCAGAAGCTGGCCTGCCTCCCGGCTCTCTCACAGAGCCAGGCGTGTCTCACTGTGTCCTCATGCCTTCTGGATCCTTCCTTCCTCCCTCTTCTGGAAGGCAAGTCACAGGCCTTGTCCCTCATTCACAACATTAAGCCCTGCAGGGAACCACGGAAGAGAACAAAACAAGCTCTCCTTGACTGTGCTCCTCGTGTGCGTGTGTGTGTGTGTGTGTGTGTGTGTGTGTCAGTGAAAACTTAACAGGTGTGTCGTGAAATGCAGTGTTGCCGCCTTGCCTGCTGAAGGAGAAGGCACAGGCTGGGACGGGCCAGAAGGTACCCTTTGTCCGGAGTCTGAGACGGGAGAGGACCGTGGCAGAGGCTGTCAGAGCTGGGGCCTGGAGGGGTGGCTTCAGTGGGGCAGGGCCAGGGGGTGGGACCCCAGCAAGCCTGCCATCAAGTCTGGACTTGGTCATTTGGGAACAAAGCAATTAGAGGAGTGTGCTGTGGCACTCTGAGAGTGGGGGATAGTGGACAGAGTCAGAGAGAGGCCCAGCTGTGTCCTCTTCCTGTGCCTCGTGCTTCCTCCTTCCTGTGTTCATTCAGCAGGTGATTATTGATTACTTCTAATGGGAACCGTGGTCCAGGAGCATGAGGCACAGCTGTACATAAGACCAAGAAGGACCAGTTCTCACAGGGCATATATTCTGGTGGACAGAGAATAACCAAACAAGACAATGCTCAGAATACAGTATCCCCAGGGCGACTGGGTGGCTCAGTTGGTTAAGCATCGGACTCTTTATTTCAGCTCACGTCATGATCTCACAGTTTGTGAGTTCTAGCCCCACATGTGGCTCCATGCTGACAATGCAGAGCCTCCTTGGGATTCTCTCTCTCTGCCCTCCCCCTCCATACTCAAGCACATGCTCTCTCTTGTTCTCTTTCTCAACATAAATAAACTTAAAAAAAACTTTAAAAACCTTAAAAAATTTTTTTAAAACTTAAAAAAACTTTTAAAAAATTGAACAAAATACAATATCCCCAGAGAATTAAAATAGGTTTATGGTATGGGGCACCTGCTTCATTGGTATGGTGGCTCAATTGATTGGGTGTCTGACTTCAGCTCAGGGCATGATCTTGCGGTCCGTGAGTTTGAGCCCCGCGTTGGGCTCTGGGGCTCTGTGCTGACAGCTCAGAGCCTGGAGCCTGCTTCAGAGTCTGTGTCTCCCTCTCTCTCTCTGCCCCTTCCCCACTCATGCTCTCTCTCTCTCTCTCTCTTTCTCAAAAATGAATAAACATTTAAAAATATTTTAATAGATTTATGGTAATGCTAGGAAGTAACTGATCTACTAAGACCAGGAGGCCTGTCTGAGGGGGACTTTGAGGTAAAACGTGAACGTAGAACGGCCCCAGTCTTGTGAAAGTTGAGGAAGAACATAACCAGTGGGTGAGAAGAGGCAATGCAAAGGCCCTGAGGCAGACCAGACGAGTAATATGTTTAAGGAACAACAAGAAGGCCAGTGTGGCTGGAGTTGAGTGAGCAAGGGTGAGAGTGTTAGGAATGTTAAGCTTTGTATCCCTGCCAGGTGTCCTTGAGCAAATTACTCAGCCTCCCTATGCTGCTATGCCCTCGCTGCCAGCTCTGGGCCTCACAGACTGGATTTCGGGTGTCCACAGATGTGAATCCAAGTACTCTTTCACTTTATGTCTTCATTTTGATCATAATCTTAAGAAGAGTCATAAAAGCATTTTCTGGGTCATCTTGATGATCCCAGGTCTGTGGAAAGCTGCAGATTTCATAACTATTTGTGCTTGTTTTTGCAATTGGCTTGTGCCAAAACAAAGGCCCAGGAAGTTGGGGCATGCTTGGTGCAGGAAGATTTTTGCAGTTACTTGACTAGAAAAAAGGGACAGGGCAAGTGAGCCATCCTAGATGCCAAGGCGTGCCCAGGCCTCACGCAGGAACCTGGGCCGGGCAGTCAGGGCATGCATGTGAGGAGTGGGATTCCACTGTCACCTGTCAGCTTGCCACATGAGTTCAAAGCAGGCTTAGCACTTGTACCCTGAGGCTTTGTCCCCCCTGCTCCCTGGCTCAGTAACTGGATTAGACCATTTAACACAGCTTTCAAATGCCTCGAGACTAGCCTTATCTTCATTTGAACGAAACACCTTTTCAGATTTACCCTAGTGACTGCTCTGTCAAATCAGCATGAAAGGATGAACATTTGGTGAAGTTGAAGTCTGATTGTCTTGAAAACCTGCAAACAAAACTTTGAAGTCCCTAATAACTTTTTGTTCAGTCTGCCTCCGTAAAAGGAAGTTAAAACACCAAAAAACAAAAAAACCCTTAAATACAGAACCCAGCCAGCGCTCTATTTTTCTACTGTTAATACTCAATATGGACCGGTGGGTTTTAGCAAAACAACATGATTTCAATGAAAAGAATGTAAATTTCTCGGGTTTTTAAAATTTTTGGTATTTATGCATAAGGAGGAGTGTTTCAGTAAAAAAAAAAAAATAATTTAAGCAAATGCATTCACTTAATGCATTCTCCATTTGGACGTTTTCTTCTTCAGATGTGGTCCACAGCTACTTGAGATTCACTGCCCCAGTTTATAAACTAGCTACAGAGCATTTCAAGTGGTCCAGATTCTAGGACCCAGATGCGCTGAATGCAAAGCTTTGGGATTCTGGCTTTAGCTCATTGAGGGGTGCACAGAGTTACTGCTATGATGTCCCAGTAAAGGAATGGGATTTTGCAGTGTGTAGCTGTCATTCGCTGGTGTAACTGGAGTCAGGCCCCATTGGAAGCATATTTTTGAAAGTCGCCATCTTCAGCCTCTCCATGTCTCTTAACTTTGGGTTTCTGAAAGACTGATAAATGTAGTAAAAGTCATCTTAATTAATATCCAGCTGATAACCACTCCTAAGTATTTAGTTTTCCCTCCCTCCTTTCACACCCTCCTCTTTTCTCCTTCCGTTCCTCCTTCCCTCCCTCCTTTACACACACACACATCAACGTAGTTTGTAATTTATAAAGATTTATCAATTACTAATATCTCAGGCTGCCTTGTTCCTAATCATGCATCCTCTGGGGTTCATGTACAGGAAATGTATCCATATATCAATCTGCTTGGCGGTTGGAGAAAACTTTGTCACCTTGTCATGTTGCCTATATAAATATAGAAATATATATTTAAAACTCGATAGACGTTTTGTCATCACATTCTCTTATTCTCTCCCACATCCTCTATTCCAGTCCATTTTTAGAAATGGTTTTTGGGGGTGGGGAAAAGACCAGTTGTGGATAGTCAAAGATAAGTCTACCAATTTTCCAATGAAGAAGTCTGTGTGGTCTTTGACACCTGCATTGGGTGTATAATTGTCCGATTCTTTTTGTATGTATGGATAAAAGAATTAATTTGCATTTAATCGCCTAAGTCTGCCTTCATAGCCCGGGGGGAAATGATGGTTTGTTACTTGGTGTCGCTCTTCCCTGCCTCTCCCTCAATTTCTTTTGGTGTTTCATTTCTTCCTCTCAGTGTGTGAACATCTCAAGAAAAATGACGACTGGCCCACTGGTGGGGGTGAGAGTGAGTGACAGGTAGTCTCACACTTCTTGATTAATGACAGGATCGCCCACTTGGCCAGCTCTTCCACGTTCCCATCAAACATGTAGCCGCAGATAGATGCCTGTCTTGAGAGAAGCACGTTAGTGGCTGCACAGGCCTTGCTAGTTAGGAATTGCTGGGAAGATCCTCATCTTTGGTGAACTGCTCTGACCTCATCCCTGGAACCTAATAGGAGCATTCCAGGGAATCCGGCATGGACTTACCAGAAAAATCTGTTGAGCCTACTTCTAATTCTTAGATTTTTTTTTTGGTCATCATTTGTCATTGGTTCATTCATTCAACAAATACTAAGCTCTGACTCCATGTCTCTTAACTGCTTTTCTGGGTGGTCTGTTAGCATGACAAGAGGAGGTCAATGGGCATTGTTTGCTGTTGGTGTCCCTGTGTCTCTCACAATGCATAGGCGCTCATATTCATATCTATGCACGGAGTGATTGGGGAAGTGCTCAGAGAAGGTGATGCTCCCTATATTTAGGTCACCTGCCTGTAGATCATCTTTTTTGGAGCATTTGTCTGGTGTCTTCACCACTCGTACGTGTCTTCACCTTCCTTGCAGCTCTCTCTCTTGAGCTCAGCATCACACACACAACGGTACAGAACACTGTGTGGTCAGGCTTAACCCAGAAACAGACACTTCTCGAGCACTCTTCCATGCACTGCGTATGTCCGCATGCATTTCCTTCTCTCAGAGACTTACGTTAGCACCCCAGTTGGCAAAGCCAAGGATCAGAAGGCATTCAGACTTAGCTCACGTGACCCACCAAACTAAAGGAGGCTTAGTTAATCAGCCAGTGGCTCCGGTATTTCTGTTTTTGTTTTGGCCTTAGGCTTTGGGGTTGTTTTAATGGGAGCGTAACTCAAAGTTTTTGGCCTTTTCAGACCCATTTTAATCTGTGTCACTTGCTCCATAAAGAAACAGTCTCACTTTTACTTCAGTCAGTCTTAAAAAAAAAAAAATCCTACTCTAATGCATCGGCTTAATCTTTGTGTTTCTGAAATAGCGACCAATGTGCCAAAAGACTCTGTGGACTCTGAGTACGTGCATGTCCAGATGGGTCTGGTAGACCCTCAGTTCCTGGCCCGAGGTCTCACTTATTCCAGGGCTGTCCGGTGGGGAGACTTGATAGAGCTCATTTCCGTTGGCTGTGAGGTCTGAGCTGTTTGCCAGCGAGGTGTCCCAGCCACCCTCAGCTGTCAAGTTCCAAATAAATGTTACTGCTGTAATTATCATCATTATTATTTTGTGAACCCTGCTTGATATTTTTCCAGAGGGGCATTCCTTCCTTGAAAGATTTAAAACAAACAAACAACGACTTAAGGTTTTCAAGAAAGTTTAAGTAAACAAAACATCAGAATTCTTAGATTCTGTGCCCAGTGGGATAGAGTTTATTTTATTACCTTTTTTGTTTGCTCTTGCCTGCATATATACATGCATGCCTTCAACCAGATACTTATTAACTACATACGACGGTGTGCCAGGCACTGTTCAGAGGTGCAGATTTACAGTCGTCAGGCAGCCAGCCAGACTCCCTGCCCTGGCTCCTCCGGCCCATCAAATAGAACTTAAAGTAGTCAAAAGAGCAGTGGCCTTGGTTTTATGCTATCTTCCAGGAACTTTTTATTCTTTGGTGAGTCACCCGAATGTCCAGGCTCTTTACCTGCAAAACGAGGCTGTTGGCCTAGGTGTTCTCAATCAACTCCCAAGGTCTCAGGGATTTATGACGAGGGATGTGCCCACCCAGTGAAGATGAGCAGGCATCGTTCATATGAGGCGTGTTCCAGGAGGAAGTGGGCCTGTCAGCGCGAGGCTCTCCTGAACCAGTAACGTTCCCTATTCTGCCTGCGGTAGGGTTTCTTATTTGACCATGGTGGCTAATGTGAAAGGGAGCTGTTCATAAGCCAGCGAGACTAATGTTTGCAGGTCTTAGCCTGCAGGCAGGACCAGCTACATAATTCACAGGGTCTTACACAAAAGGAAAACATGGGCCCCTTGTTCAAACATGATTACGAACGTCTAAGGCTCTGGAGAGCATTAAAGCAAGCACAGCATTGTTCTGGGAGTGCAGGGTGCCTGTGTCACTGTGTTGGCCACACACCCATGAAGCTAGCCCTACCTGCACATGAATCCAATTAAAGACAGAAGTATCTTCCCATTGTGGAAGCTGATTAAGGGGGTATGTACTGTTTTACCATGTGTTATTATTTTTATTCTTGCTATGATTATTTTAAATGACACCACCCCCTGCCTATCTTCTCTTACAAGAGTATAAACTCAGACAGGGTCTGCAGGTTACATAATGTATGATTTCCTCCAGCCAGGTGACTGGGATGATGTATGTGTCCAATGCAGTGAATGCAATGTCCATTTGTTGTAAGGAGAAATTGTGATTTTTTTTTTCTGCAGAAAGACTACTTCTTCCCCCAGGGAAATGGATTTGAAAAATCAAGTTGAAAGGAATCAGAGTAACGTTTAATTAGGAGTTTGTAGGAACTGAGATGGGCCATTTGGCAAAGTACTATGAAATCAAACTGGGCCTATACATTGTAAAAGGGAAGAGACTCCTATCACAGTGGGTTGGAAAAAAAAAAAAACCTTCCCAAGCAACACAAATCAGTATTTTTGTTGCTAGTAGGGACTTTATGAAAGATGGTAGCCCGCTGAGGTAGAGCTAAGAAAATCCGTGAGCGAAATCTACAGGCTTGTAGATGTTCGTAATTCTGCATTTATTCTGCGTGATATTTTAAATAAATGGTTTTCTTGTGTAGGGGATAGTTATTACTGTGTATATCCCACATAGCAGAGAACCCAAAAGAGGGCTCACCAAAGGAGTTATAAATTGCACATGTAAACGGCCGGACTTTTGAGTGCTGGTAAAGCCTCTGAGCAGAGATTGATGAAATACATTGTGACATTTGGGGCTTTAGTTGCTAGCTTTCTTTTAGAATTTTTGGCAGGTCTTTAACCAGGAGACATCAGCAGGGCAGTTATTTTCAATAACCTGTACTCTCCAGGCAAATTTAGAAATCCGTCCAAATAGAAGGTAAATAAAGATGTTTATAGGCAAAGCCTTTTCTGTAAAGCATTTTTGCTGGGTGTGGATCTTCTAAATGGACAAAGTTGAACTGTCTGCCCTATTTTCCATATTCTCTTTGACCTCCTGCGTTGTGGCTTTGGCTTCAGTGACCTTCTCCCCCCAGTTTCCTAGAAGCAAGTTGTCATTATGGGCTAATGCATTCAGGTCCTTTGGATTTACTCAGTGATTTTGGCAATTAATGACGTTTTATGGCTTCGGTCACCAGGCCCCACCACTGCATCACTGCGTCTAGCCATGACCATGTACATTTAATGATGAAGCTTGAAGAAGGAAACAGCACATATAAGAAACTAGGGGACTGTGTCTAAAGAGCAGTCAGTTAGGTGAGCATTGATGAGGAGGGACTGATCTGGGCTTTCACCTAATCTGTCTTTTTTTTTTTTTTTTTAAGATTTTTAAGTCCTCTCTACACCCAACGTGGGGTCCTAACTTAGAACTCCGATATCAAGGGTCGTGTGCGCTACCAACTGATCCAGGCAGGTGCCCCTCCCCTGGTTTGTTTTAAATGGAATTCACCTGAAGTCCTAATCCCTAGGATTGCAGGCCATGAAGCTGTGGTCAGCTTAGGTCCATTTGGGAACCAGTAAATCTTCCTAAGATATTGTGACTAGAGGGAAGGGAAAAGATAAAGAAAAAGAGAAGTTCTACCACCTGAGTGATCTAAAGGGCAGGGTCAAAGTCTGCTGTGCTCTGACCCTTGTACTGGGATTGTACTGGGCTTACAGATTTATGTTCCTCTGGGAGGCTCGCAGTTCCCTCTTAGAGCAGGGGCATCAGCATGCCCGAGTGAAAAGAAGGCTGTACTGAGCTGGGGAGCTGGCCAGCCTGGGGTCTGTCTGGTCCAGGCTCTTCCTTCAGACCTGAGATAGATCACTTAACCCTCTGGGGCTTGGTTCCCTTACTTTTGAAAGGAAGGGGCTCAAGGATACAACCTATGAAATGGCTAGTGCAAGATAACTAGGGTTTTAGAAAAACAATTACTTGTTTGTTTTCTCAAAGTAGTCTCTACGCCCAGTGTGCGGTTCGAACTCACGACCCCCCCCCTCCCCGAGATCAGGTGTCACATGCTCTACTAACTGAGTCAGCTGGGCGTCCCAGCAATTTCTTGTTTGTAAGCCCAAAGTACGTCAGGTATATTCTGATATACCCAGAATCCTGTGCCTTCCATAACTGGAGAAGGCTTAGGCAGTGGCGGGAGGTTACAGTACCGTTTGTTTGCAGGCTTTCTGAGAGCAAGATACTGCTCTCTGCAAACTTCCACTCTAACTCCAGAACATGCTGCCAAGTTTACCCCTGTAATAATAAGTGTTGTTGTTGTTGTTGTTTAATCGATCTGTTCTCTCTCTCAACACTTAGGTGCCAAAGACTATATTAAATGGTCTAGAAAGAATGTCAATGAGACAGACACAGCTTCTGCCAAAAAAGCTCGTACAGCCTTCTGTCATGTAGGAAAGCAATGGACTATAGTGTGGGGGGGCGCGGGGCAGGTACCATGGTCCCCCATATCTGAAGTTTCCGTTTCCGTGGATTCAGTTGCCCACAGTCGACTGCAGTCCACGAGCTAATGATGCTCTTTCTGACACATCATTGGAAGGTCCACAGTGACCTAAAGCTGGGTCACAGTGCCTACATCATGCCCTTTACATCACTTCATCACGTAGACATTACATTGTTTCCCACTGTCACAAGACAGAGGGTGAGTAAGGTAAAGAAAGGCATTGCAAGAGGTAGACCATTCACCTAACTTTACTACAGTATATTGTTATAATTCTGTTTAATTATTAGTTATTGTTAATCTCTTACTGTGCTTAATTTATAAACTTTATCGTAGGTATGTATGTGTAGGAAAAAACATATTACTGAACCCTATACTGGGGATACCCCCAGTTTTGGGTATCCACTGGGGGTCTTAGAATGTATCCCCTGTGGATGGGGGAGTGGGGGCTACTGTATTTATAAAACATTTCAAAAGCATTCTTAATTCCAGTCTAAAGATATCTACTGTGGCATTGGGATGGCTTTCATATGGTTCCTAACTACCTGAAAGATTTCAAATCTATCTTTTGCGATATTTCCCTCCATGGAAACATGTCTGCATGTATAATAAAAATCATTTAAGAAACAAAATTAACAGAACACCTACTTCGGAGTTTTTGGATTATTAGAGAAATAGGAAATAGGTTGCAGTTTGGGGCATCTAATAGCAAATCCATTACATATCAGAAATTGTATGTATTTCAAGGGCCGTTTACTTAAGTGCCTTATTAATAACTCCTATCTATGATATGAAATCGCCTTTAAACCGGCCGACTCCAATATGCAGAATAAGGGGATGTTAAATTTGCAAAATCTCTATCAAGCTTGGGTTAGGTTTTATGTCCTTCTAAACCTCACTGGACCAGATTCTCCCCCAGCCCCTACCCTTCTTCTCTCTAAGTCTGCTGTGTTTCCCTGGATTTCCTACTTACTCTACCTGTTTTGACCTGTAGTGGTAATTGTTTTTCTCTAAGATGCATGATGTAACCAAGGAGGCCAGCGTCAGGTCAGTAGTATCCACACGGCACAATCATTACTGGCAACTGGTGATTGCCTTTGTGCCCAGAAGACTTGGAAAGATGTTGCATAAAGGTGTAAACAGATAATTTTCTTTTAGCTTCTGTTACCGATACAACCTAAAGGGATTCCACTCATTTAGCATTGCTCCCATTGGCTTTTGTAGCAGCCAAAAATACCTCCTCCTCTCCCCCCAGTGCTACTTTGGAGGGTAGCTGATGACATATAAAGTAAATGTCTTAATTGTATGTGCACTATAGACCAGTTCCTTGTATATATTCCAGTAGCTCTAGCCCCAATACCATGCACAGAGGGTCATTTAAGAAATGTCACTAATAAAGTAGAGGAAGAGAAAAGAATTGTTTCCAAATCAGGCAGTTTTAGAATTGGCTGTATGAATCACCTATTTAATTTCTTAAAATGAAGGTTGCGATTCAGTAGATTTAAGGTGGAGTCTAAGAGTCTGCGTTTCTAACCTGCTACCATGTGATGTCAGTTCCTCTGATCCAAGGGCCTCCTTGAGTACAAGCTAAGTGGCTCTGAGACCAGAATCCAGCTGCTGTAACTCCCAGTCTGGGAGTTCTTTCCCCCATGTCAGTGGTGGTGAATACATGTCCCCGTGTTTTTCTTCTCCCTCTTACACAGCCCTTAACCCCAGTTGATTGGTGAGCTCATTTCCCCCGACTCCCCAAGATGCAGTGTCAGACTCATTCTCAGTGGGGTGTTTCATCCCCAACTACTGGTTGAGTAGAGCTTTGTTCCAGATCATCCTTGATGGAGGCATCAAAGAAGGTCATCCTTATATTCCCCGTTTCTTATGTCAGTTACACATATGATAATCCACAGCCCCATCTGGCATTAGCTTTAGAAATGTTGCCTCTGTCCCATAATAAGTCCAGTGAAGATTCATTGCAACGAACGATAGAAACTGACTCTAGCCAAATTCACCAGAAAAAGAAATTATTGAGGAAAAGTAGACAATTCACAGCATTGACAGGATGGTAAGGATGAAGCTAGAAATGCCATTTAGAACCCTGACCGGGTCCTTCTCAGGAAATGCCAGGTACCCTGGATCCCGGGCAGTGTCACAACTGGATTCTAGACGCGACGTCTGGCTGGCCACCTTAGTTTCCATACCTGACCCTATCGGGACAGGGGGAAAGAGAGGCTGGCCTTTTCCTGCTTCCAAAATGAGAGGCAAACCCTGCCCCCTCCCAAAGCCTCTCAGTGGAGAATTCCTCAGTCAAAAAGATGGGTCAGTTATTAGGAAGTCAGAAAAATGATAGATGTCCACAATCACTTTTATGCTCGTGGAAAGTTACGTAGCAAAAGTTTCTTGATGGAACTAAAGTTGGCTGCCAGCCAGCTCAAGTCACACAACAACTTGCCCCTCTGTTCTTTTGAATTCTGACTTCTACTGATAGTTTCTCACTACACTGTCAACCCCTTGGGGAAGTACTGTATGTGTGTTTGAGCAAATTGCTTGGTTTCTTTTTGTTAGACCTTGCGAAATAAAATCAGTTGACTTCTTCAAATGGATGGAGGCGTGTCCCTTTCTCCTTTAGGAAGGGAGGCCCTTAGGAAATGCAGGAAGGCATTTGGGGCTAAGTGCTAAGGGCCCTATAGTTGAGGTAGCCATGACACTTTTGAGAAGACCTGTCTCCTTTCCAAGAGCAGCCGCCTCTGAACTAAAGTGGATTATTTCCTCCAGCGGCAAATCCAATTGGCAATTGAACATTTGCAGTTCTTACAGGGATTTAAGTGCAATTTTAAAGCTGCAATTTTTGTAACTGGGGTGAAAAAAAGAAAACAAATCTGAATAAGGCAAGCTAATCCTATGTAGACTTTGAGTGTGTAGTTCTATTTCTTCTATCCTGAATGTTTTCCAGACAGAGGAAAAAAAAAGTTTTTTGAATGTTGAATATATGCAAACATTACAATCAAGGATAATTGTTGTGTCTGTATGCTCTGACTCTGATTTTGCTTTCTCTTTTTCCTCTCCTGTATCCTATAGGGATATGATCACAGACATAGAAATAGAATTTGCATTTATATAAATAATGCCCAAGCGTTTCAGAAGAAAGGCTCCCTGTCTAGGGCAAAATGTTTAGAGATGGCATTTTCTGCCTCAAATCTAGGTTTGGCTTAGATCATAGAAGTAAGGCCTTTTATTTATAGGGCATCGGAGTTTACTCAGCACCTTTGCATCTGTTCGTTGACTTGAACTTCACTCTAACCCGTGAAGTTGGCTGGTCAGACATTATTATTCTCATTTTGCCAATGAGGGAATGAGGCTCAGAAGAAAGCTTCCAGATCAGAGATTTCTAGTAATGTTTATAATGACATCCTCCAGTAAAATCGTTGTTATTCTGTCTAGTATAGGAACTGGTTGCTGTTTTTTCCCTCTAGTGAATGGGCTGCCTTTTATGTTCTGGTTGGGGCTGGCTCTGAGCAGCCTCATGAGACTTAATGAGTAGTACCTGCAAGGTGCATCGGGATCCTCAGATGAGAGGAACCCCTGTTAGTATCGATTATGAAAGAGCTGAGCTTTTCGAAGAGCTACTCCCTTGTTCATGACGCCGGCCGCATGTCCTGGGCTTTGCCTGTAGCCTTTACTAGTCATTACCATCAGGCAATGCACCCCTACCAGGATGGCACTTCATATGCTGTAAGTGCATTTTTAAAACAGAGCAAGGAAAACAGAAATCATCTTTTTGATATAAGAGGATAAAGGATAACCTGTTACTATGATCCTGTGTCCTGTGAATTTGAAGATCTAGGTTTGTTCTGAATTTTACATCTCCTGTGTTTTAGGGCTAGGAGGTACCAATAGACCCATGCTATTGGCAGGGCTTTGCCAAATTTTTTGAAGGAGCACACAGGGAGCACATTGGGTACAATTCTGAACCAGCCACTCCTAAAGTTGTGTTTGTTTGTTTAATTTGTTTTGAGAGAGACAGAGATAGCACAAGTGGGGGAGGGGCAGAGACAGAGAGAAGGAGAGAGAATCCCAAGCAGGCTCCACACAGGCAGCACAGGCCCGATGAGGGGCTAGAACCTACGAAGCCTCGAGATCATGACCTGAGCCGAAGCCAAGAATCAGACGCTTAACTGACTGAGCCCCCCCACCCCGGCGTCCCATGAACTAGCCAGTCCTATTATTTCAGGACAGCCGTGAATAAGTTGCTTAAGGCCATAGGCCTGTTTCTTCCTCCCTCGAGGAATCCCTGAGATGATAATGCTTACCTAATTCCCCAGGCATTTGGAAAGAGTAACTAGGGAAGGGTTGTAAAGGCATTCTGGATATAGGATGGCACACCTCGAACACAAACTGCAATAACTAATAAGACAGCAGTTCCTCTTCCCAGGAGATTTTATGATGATGATTTTCCATCCTGTTTTCTTACGGACATGAAAATGCTGCCCATGCTTAGGACCCAATGTGAGAGAAAAAAAACACCCTAGACTAGGACCCAGGAATGTGTTACGAATTGGTATATAACTTAGCTGCTAAAATCTCAGTGATGCTGTTAAAAAATCTAATGATTCACTCTTATTCCTTCCACTCCTGGTTCCTTTCCCTCCCTCCTTACCGCCACCACACCAGCCATCCACATCGTGGGGTCATCTTACCTCATATGAATCTGAGAAAAAGGAACCAGACTTTAAAAACTCTTGACACATTGTACATTAATTTTTAACTATATGAATTGTTTATAAAATACCATATTAGCTGACCTTCTAAATAACATAGACTGAGTCGTTCTACCGTGATTTTGAATTTGGACTTGGAATATAAAGCGGTTATTTCTTTAAAAGTTGGGTGTCTTTGGGGCCCCTGGTGGCTCAGTCGGTTAAACGTCTGACTTCGGCTCAGGTCATGATCTCACAGTTCATGGGTTTGAGCCCCGCATTGAGCTCTTTGCTGTCAGCACAGAGCCTGGAGCCTGCTTCGGATTCTGTGTCTCCCTCTCTCTCTGCCCCTCCCCTATTCGTGCTCTGTCTCTCTCTCAAAAATAAATAAAACATTAAAAAAATTTTTTTAAGTCCGGTGTCCTTTTATTTTTCACTTTAGTGAATATGAAAATAAAGAAAAATCCTTTCATTATTTTTCTATAAAGTTGCATTCTTGGTTGTCCAAGGATATGTGGGGCAAAAACAAGAGTCTCCTCCACGAGGGGTATTGAATTTAGTAAACCTGGAGATCTGTTTTTCCCTCGAGAATTTTAGATAGTTCACTTAGGGGAACTGATCCATGGATTTTGTTCTCATATTCTATTCCTATAGTCTGTCTAATGCATCACGTCAGTGATTAGTCACATGAGTATTAAGACACTCCTAAACATACAAACTTAAAACAATTTATAATTTATCATAATTCTGTACGTTGACTGGGTTGTTTGTCTACTCTGTGTGGTGTCAGCTGGGGTCACTCATGAGCCACGTTCAGCGGGTAGCTCAGCTGGGACACCTTGGTTCCCCTCTGTGCAACCTCTCTCCAGCACAAGAACTTGGACTTCCTTTCAGCGGGCCCAAGAGCAGATTCCTAGAGAGCAAAAGCAGAAATGCTAGGCCACTTAAGGGCTACACTCAAAATAGTGTCACATCTGCAGTAGTTCTGCTGGTGAAAGCAAGTCACAGGACCAGCCCGGATATAGGAAGAGGGGAAACAGGTTTCACCTCTAGATGGGAGAAACAGCATATGCATTCAGGGAAGGGAGCACTGGATGGAGGCCATCAATGGAGACTAGTGCATGCATTATACCTGTGCAGTGTGGTCATTACTGTGTCCACCGGACCACATTTCCAGGTGAAAATGACAGATGGGGTTCCCTTGGGACAGGAACCATAGTATCCTCTGTCGGGCAGGAACCAACAGTATCGTATGTTACTCCTAGGACCTGGCACCGTGCCTCATGCCTGGCAGAAGCTCACTCTCGTTGAATGAAGAGCATGCTGTGAAATTGTAGAAAGATGAGTATCATATAAATCCTAAGAAGTAACATTGCTGAGAAATAGAAAATACCAACTTCATGTGTCGTGTAGTGATGTCTCTTGTCCCACCATCTCATGCTGTTTAAAGCTGCATTACAGGAGACTTTGAAGTTCAGAAAGGCAGTCTTTTGGCAGATAGCACTGCTCACTGGTGGTTTAAGTAGCATCCCTGGAAAGAACGAGGACTCCCCTCATTACCATCCACTGTGGCAGGATCCGTGCTACCAGCTCCCCCAACAGTATGCTGGCTGAGCCTTGGTCATCTGTGTGTCTCCAGAAAGGCACTGAGCACATGTTAGGCACTCGATAAATGCCCAGTTGATGAGTGAGTGAAAAGAAATGAGGGAGTGGAGGTCCTGTACACCCGTACCGGCACCAAGTGAGGACTTCAGCATGGAATGTACAATTGCTTGTCCCGGCACACCCTCATATCCCCTTCTGTCTTCTCTGCCCACCAACACCATTCTTCTGGACAGACGGAAGGGACATCTGTACTCTGTGCTCATGGGAATGTGCAACTGTGCTAATCCTGCCAGGTCCGAGGAGAGCCTTCAGGCTATCGAATTAGCTCTGTTAGATGAGTATTAGACCATCCATTTTCTAGAAACTCGGGTGAGGATTTTATGAAAGCGTATTAACAGTGAAGCCTTAGAGAAGCATAAATGGGTTTTAGATTTTCCTATGAATATTAGGATGAAGATTTTTGAAAAAGACTATAACTACTAGTGAAAAAAGATGTCTTTTAGGTTGTGGTAGCTTCTGAAAATCCTTTTCCTCCTCTCCTTGTGTTCTTCCCATCAATACTATTGCTAAGGCTAGTATTTTGGTAACGCCCAAAGAGAAGAAATTGATTTTGATAAGTGTTCTTGAGTGAGGTGTATTCTCTTATTGATGATACTCTGAAATAGCGTTATTCTTAATCAGTATTATTAGTAACATTTGGACAGAAATCCAAATTCTTTGTTAAAGGTGCTAATTTCTGAGTTTAATTCTCAGTCATTTTTAACTTTTCTACTCTTTCATGCCATTTTAATTACATGCATATTGTCATTCCAAAAACTGTTTCAGGACAAATGAAGGGCTCCATCCTCATAACTGTAAATCTCTTAAAGAAAGAGAAAGAAGAGGTCTAGCTGGATTTCCAAGAAAGGGCTGTGGTTTTGTGTGTGTGTGTGTGTGTGTGTGTGTGTGTGTTTGCGTGTGTGCATACGCACGTGCGCATGCGTGCTCTCATAGGCGTGTGTGCTTGTGCTCTGGGCCCTGGGGACTGGTATCAGAGTCACTCTGACCTATAAATGCACTCTAGATTTTGACACACCTCCAGTAGAAGAGAGGAGAAAACATTTGCTGCGTGGAATTATCGGTCCCATTACCACACAGGAGTCAAAGAAATGAAGTTTTTCTATTACAAGATTGTGGTAAGTCACACAAGAGGATGACAGCCTCGTTAACATGGGTAAAGTTACTGTAATTTATATATAAATAACTTTTCTGTGTCAAGATGTAGTATCACTCAGTCCCTCCAGAATAACGTCTTTCCCTGAAAAAGTGAAGTGCCAACAAAAGCAGTTTCTGTCAGAAGAATCCACAGACGGCAATGGCTTCCTGCTATGAAACTGGCTCTCACACACCCCACGGGAACTCAGCTTTATAGTTTTAGGTTTTTATGTTCTGCATTAATGGAATATCTCAGGTCTTATTGCTATATTGTTGGCTTTGATATCTAAATTGGCTGGGAGCCAGTTTAGGGCCAGATCAGTTAAGGATCTCTTGGGTATTCTCTGGAAAAGGGGCCATGTTGAGTGAAGACTGTCTCCACTCTTGATTTTATACCCAACTCATGGTATCATGAAGAGGATCTTCCACATGGCTTAAGGAGAGGAAATTTTGCTCTGAGTCCCTGGAATGGTTGAAACATCTAAGAGAAATCCTGAACTTCCATCACGTGCTGAGGCCCCAAGACTGGAGGTGAGCCCAGGCACAGTTACTAAGGCATTCCCATGGTTTAAGTTTCCTGGTGAGGGAACAGGCAAACAAGGGGGACTGGGACCCTTATGTAGGCAGGGGTTCCCTTGGAATACCTGACACGTTCTAACAGATGCTCAGTGGTCCTGTTACCAGCGCAAGCTCTACCACCCGCATTGTTATCTCCCTGTATTGGGCTGTAATAATCTGGAAACTATCACAGCTTTCACATGATAGCCTGTCCACTGTTATTACCAATAGTGTACTGGTTTCCGATATTTATATAAATTCTGGGAGGAAACTATTCTTAACATTGGTCTTGACCTTGGGACATTATATTTATATACTTTCTGGTGACCATGTTGGTTAGTGATAGACATTTCACTGGTTGGGTCAGTATCCAGTCTGGTCAGAATAAACACATTATACTTTGCTGTCTCACCTTGGCCTCTGCAACCCAGGGCTGTGAGTGTCGACATGGTTAATTCAGGAGGCGCAAAGAACCTGGAGCCCAGGATTAGCGAACCTGCATCCTAGCCCTGATGTGGTCTTGCTTATACCCAGTTTTCTCCTCAATGAATGAGACCAACGAAATTAATCATTTTCAAGACCTCTTCTAGCCCTGAAGGAAGATTGTTTTTTCTTTCTAGTTATTTTTTCAAAAAAATTTTTAGTGTTTTATTTATTTTTGAGAGAGAGAGTGTGCGAGTGGGGAGAGTTAGAGAAAGAGGGAGATACAGAATCCAAAGAAGGCTCCAGGCTCCGAGCTGTCAGCACAGAGCCTGACACAGGGCTTGAACTCAATGAACAGTGATCATCACCTGAGCCGAAGTCAGAAACTTAACCAACTGAGCCACCCAGGTGCCCCTCTAGTTATTTTTTTAAAACCCCAATTTTAATTTATTTTTTAACACAAAACTATATCTGCTCATTTAAAGAAATGAATGAAATAAGGAATTGAACTGGAAAGGAATAAGGTAAAAAATGGAAGTCGTGTCCCCTCCTTAGGTCCTAGAATATAAAGGGGGAAATCTCTGGGCTTGAAAATTGTCGAGGTCATCTCGGATGATGGCATCATGTAGCCCTGTAAGGTTTTCTAAGGTATTGTGTACCATGCTCCACTAATAGGCAGAACCATTCCCAGGGAAGGGATCTTTGCAGCTGGTGCCTCCAGTGGTCAGCAACTGGCATGTCTCTGTTTCTAACTTCTTGCTTCAGTAGTCTTTCTTCTTCTTGTGTTTGAAATGTAGCTCTCTTACCTCCTTTCTCTCTCCTCCTCCTCCTTCTTCCTGCTCCCCCTCATTCATCCCCTTGTCTTTCATTTTTCTTTCCTCTTCTGCATTTCTCTAAGGATGTCCTAGAAATAACTCAGTGCTTGTACTCCCTGTGAAAAGAATGTTGATATTATAGACTGTCACTGTTTTTAAAAAATAAATTAATTCCATTAGTCAAATCCACAAAGTGAGTCCCAAAGACATCAAAGTGAGTCCCAGAAAAAGGTGTGATGTTGTGGTATTACACTCAAGTTTGTGGCTGGCCAGCTCGGATGTAAATGAAAGCTGAGGGAGGGTTCTGGGTATCCTGGAAGTCGGCACTCTTCGCTGAGAAGACAAAACAGATGTTAAAGATAATGCTTTTTACAAGTTCCCCCAAACTGATCATGTTCCCCCAAAAGCATATAGGAAATGTACAGTTTGTATCCACCATGTGCCTTCTTCCTGAGGCTGATTCCCTGGGAGGGATCCCCATTTGCTCTTGGCTCTTGATTTGCTTCTGTTCAGCTTGTCTGGTGTTGCTTTTTGTTGTCAGTTGTAGATTTTTGCATCTCTAAGTGCTTCATTCGTGGCGTTTAGACTCAGTTACGCATCGGGTAGGGAGTGTGAGCAGGCCATTCAGACTGAGTGGATATCATCTCTCAGGGTATTGTGGTTGGAGTAATCACGCTTCAGAGTCTCTGCTTTCTTCTGATGGTTAGTGGTACATGCTTTCCAGCCAGCCCTCTGGATACCGGGAGATAGAAAGCGTTGGCCTGTGTCTACAGCCTATTTTGGGATCCTCTAATCTGTGATCCTGTCCTGCCCTTGGTTTGATTACATAACTGGGGAAAATTGACCACGGAAGAACTTACTTAGTAATTCTAAAGAACCCACTGTGTGCCAGGCTCTGTGCTAAGCACCTGCTTGCACCCAGAGGCAAGTACTATGATGCCCATTGTAGAGATAAGGAAGCTAAAGTGTAGGGGGGACCAGTGACTTGCCAGAGTCACTCAGCTCGTGAGTCTTGGAATCAGAAATAAGACTTGGGCACTTGACTTCAGAGTCCAAGCTCTTCTCCTGATGCCTTCCGACAGCGTCCATCCCTGTTGCCTGACATCTTGCAAATTTACGCCTCCTAGGTATGTCTGTGGTTTCATTATGTACAGGTGGCACCTAACAGCAAAGCCCTTTCTCACACACACAGTGCTAATTGACGACATTGTTTTGCTAGTCTAGGATCTTACAGATCTTGCCACAATCTTAGAGAAAGGGTTCTCAGGGTGGAGCCCAAACAGCCACATTGCTAGACTTCTCTAAGCCGTGGTCAACTCATCTGTAAAACGCTGACAATGCCACCTGATGGGGTTGTGGAGATGGGGAAGCTGCATAACACGGGAAGCAGGGACGGGCTCACACATCATTGGTTCTCAGTTCATCTCCTTTTCCCCACTGGTTCGTCTCTCTCCCTGCCTTTATTTCTTGATTTTCTCCCTTGCTGTCACAATAATTCAGCACATCTACTGCCAGGCGTCACTTCAGGTCGTGAGAAAACAGAACTGGCCGTGTTTACAGCAGTCTCAAGCTCTCCGGGAGAGAACTGGTTGCGCTGTGAGCTGTGGTCAGAGTGGCACCACCTGAGCCCCGTCTCTCCTGGAGCCCCGGAGAGGCAGCGCCCGGGGGCACACACGCGCATCCCAGGGGGGAGGTGGCCTGCAAGGGGAACACACTCCACTTCCCACCTCTCTCTGATGTGGGAGTGATTCTCATCTTCAGCAGCAGCTCCGTCTTGACCTCCCCAGGCTTGACTCATGGCGATCCAACAGGGCTTGGGAAAATGTTGGCTCTTCTGTCGCAAGCCTCGAGAGGGGCATTTCACCTGCTTGTGGAAACAGCGTCCTAAGAGGAAAGGGAATGCAGATGGCACTCGTCCTAGGGAAAGTGAATGAGACCCCATCCTGGACACCCTGTAAATGAATTCATTTATAAATTTTCTCCAGCAGGAGTTTCCAGGAAAGGAAGATGATCTTAGAAATGACGACAATGAATAATACCTCCTGCTGTGATATTTTTTCCCATGTTGAAATTATTAACAGCATAAAGTTACCGACATAAGAAATAAAAATAGTAAGTTTTTAGGAGATCTGTATCACCAGTAATTATATGCCACAAATCAGCCTTTCCTGTTTTAGCTTATTTCGAAATAATTTTTTACTTACAAAAAGTTCTAGAAGTAGGATAGAGAGTTCCTTCATAGCCTTTACCCAGCTTTCCCTAAAGTTCACATGTTACATAACCATAGTATAATTATGCAAACCAAGAAATTAGCACTGGTACAATACCATTAATTAAGCTACAGACTTTATTTGGATTCTATCAGATTTTTCACTGCTGCTCTTTCTGTTGCAGGGTCCCATCCAGGATCCCACATTGCATTCAGTCTTTGTGTCTCCTTCAGCTCCTCCAGTCTGGGACTGTCCATGGTCTTATCTCTCATGACATTGACAGTCATTAATTCATTGTAATGCTCCTTTTCAGTCCTTATCTCTAATTTGTTTTACAGTCAACATTATTGTACTGTAGCTATATTTTTCCATTTAGCATCCCAAAGTAAGACCCTTTCAATGTATGACATGGTAACTGGCTGGAATTTCTGTCTGCAGTGAGTGTTAGGTTATGGTTTAGATTCAGGTCTTACACTCTAATAATCACAGAATGAGCGAGAAACAAGACTGGTAGTTTTCTCCAACCACCCTGGTCTTGCCCACAAAGAGACTGAGGGCAGTGGAGTGAGGGGACATGCCAGGGACACACAGACTGGGATGGTTAACGGAGACCTCAGCCCCAGTTTTTTGGTATGTGGGGAACTGTCTTTATCTGTATAGGCATGATCACAGTCATGGCCCCCATCTCCAAAGCTGGAGATAGGTTCTAAAGGATAGGAAAGGCTGCCATTCTCCTTGTATTAAGAGCTTTCCTTGGGGCACCTGATTGACTCAGTCAGTTGAGTGTCTGACTCTTGATTTTGGCTGAGGTCATGATCCTGGGGTCATGGGATCAAGCCCCAGGTCAGGCTTCCTGCTGGGCATGGAGCCTGCTTGGGGTTTCTCTCTCTCTCTTTCTCTCTCTCTTTTCCTCTCTTTCACTCCTTCTGCCTCTCTCCCCTGCTTGTGCTCTTTCTCTCCAAAAAAAAAAAAAAAAAGGCCTTCCTTAAGACTTGTAAAGTTTTCGCATTGTACTTGGAATTAAATCCAGTCCTGTTATGTACAAGGTCCTCAGAGACCTAGCCTTGGCTTGCCTGCCTACCGCATCTGCACTGTTTCTCCATTTCCCTCATTAGTTTCTAGCCACAGTGGCCTTTTCTCTCCCTCAGACATTCCAAGCTTATTCTTACCTCCCACCACCACAGGGCCCTTGCACTTGTCATTCTTTCTGCCAGCATAGCTTTCTGCCTAATCTTCACCGGGCTCCTTCCACCCTTCTTCCCATTTTGGCCTCTCCAGCATTCAAGGATAGTCTCTTCAGACAGGTCTTCCTTGGCCATCCTTTTTAGTTTGGGATGCCCCCATATCACTTCCAGTTTCTGTACCCTGATTTATTTTCTTCCTCTCACCGTTTACTATTGCAGGCGACCTCTTGCTTGCTTGCTATCCCCCAGTAGAACATGAGCTCCATGAGCGTGGGAACCTCCTCATGCTCACGACTGTATCCCTGAGCCCAGAACTCGTGCCTGGAGTCCAAGAAGTAGCTCAATAAATACACTGACCAAGTGAGGACATTCCCTGAGAGCAGTGGTTACAAGAGGAACACTGTCCTTCCCTTTCTTCTGGAGCACGTGAGAAGCCTTTCCTGAGTCCCAGCCAACGAGGAGTTATTGGAAGTCTCCACGCCTGGAACCCTAATAGCACTTTTGTGAAAGCTGCCCATCCTTTCTTTTTTTTCTGTTTAACTTGAATAGTAGAAGAGACAGCAAAAATGATGAGCATTTCAAAGGCATTTAAATTAATGTCAGCTCCGCCCTAGGCCTTTGGTATGTTCTTTTCATTGAGAAATCTCCCGATCCCTTCTAGGACACCACTTTCCCAAACATTTGGAGTAGAATTCGAGTCCTTAAAGGATAATAAAATGCCGTGGTTTAAACACATTTCTATTACTTTTGACAGCTCCGTTTTTACTGCGTTGCACTGTCGTAGGAGTGGCCATGGTCCTTGGAAGGGCCTCTGGCCTCTGCCTGCAGATCAAAGGAGTGGAAGTCCTTAAGGCACCTCCGGACTCTCAGCCTGAAACAAAAGGGCAGCTCTTCTTTTCCTTAGGCCTGTATCTCACCCCCAGGCTACGCTTTTGTTCCCTTCCATCTGGATAGAGACCTGTTTTATTTGAGAGCTGGACAGGCTTTTATTGTTTATTTATTTATTTTTGTAATGAAGTTTACAGAGCCAACTCATTCGGAGCCAGCTCATTCGGTGTGATTTACAGGAGACTACAGATAACCCTCCTGCCATCGACTAGAAATGAACAAAACGTAGGTCATTGTGAGCCATTCTGAACTAAGACTAAGACATTAGGAGATGCCAAATGAGGCCATTCAGATGCAATTAGAAATGTAAGACTACCCTTTTCACTTACAAGGAAAGAAACTTCACTTCTAGCCCGCCATCTTTATAATGTTACCAGTCCATTTTATGGATGAGGTCGGCGGAGTTCCAAGAGATCAGATAATAAATAGTAGTCAATGAAATGTGAACTGAAATTTTTTTTAATATTTTATTTTTAAGTAATCTCTACCCAGTATGAGGCTTGAACTCACAGCCCTGAGATCAAGAGTTGCGTGCTACACCTACTGAGCCAGCCAGGCTCCCCTTTTAAAATTACAAACATAAATGTATCTGATCCTGTTTGTGGAGCAGCAGGCATTATACTAATTTATTTAGTGAACAGTATGAATGATGAATACGTTCTAAAAAAGCTTTTTGGTTTTTGTTCCCACTTTGTTTTGTATGTATTTCAAGTGCACAAAACCACCAAGCAAGAGCTCCTTGAAAAGGGGGACCAGATATGGACCCAGGAAGCCTGGGTACTATCTGCTCCCCCTTCTTCACTAACTAAACCATTTTTGAATTGGGGAGGGGGGGCACTTAGCATCTCGTTAGACCACAGCTCCCTTTAACTAGATGGTTCTGAGTTTTTAGTCATCTGATCCTATTGTAAAATGAAATCTTCAGAAACTGGTTTCCTAGAGCTATATAACAGTTTTAAGTTTCATTTATTTTCCTCCCCAGATTTGGAACATTGTTCTCTTAGCAGAAAAAAATACCATCTTCCTTAATTCTATATTATTGATAGCATTTCTTTGTATAAAAAGACTAGGTTCGTTTGTGGGTATCAAATAAATGTTGCCTACCTTAGTGGAAAAGTAATGTTGGCTAAAATGAGCCAGAAAGTGTTTCTTTCAAGTTTAGACTTTATTTGAGCAAGAGAAATGTACTCTGTCTTGATAGATAGTCCCTCAATATTATACATGATGAGGGAGTTGGTGTTTGACTTTTTCAAGAATGTTTTAAAACCACGTCTGTCTTACTCTTCAAGTGTGTTTAAAAACAAACAAAACAAACCCCATATGTGGCTGGTATGTTTAATAGGCATATAAATACCTGAATTTACTAACAGGCTGATCAGCAAACTTTCTAGGTTGCTTTAAAAAGTGAGAACTTCCAAGAAAAAAAAAAAAAACAGTGAGAACTTCCTGATAGTGGAAAAATGCCCACCAGTTGTTTAAAAAATGTCAGTTTAATCAGGAAGACCAAGTTAAGTGTGAAATGACAGTACACCTCACAGCAGCTTTTATTAATTCATACATAATACGGCAGAACTAGTGGCTACTAAAAACAGCAAAGCAAGAGGCTATTTCTCATTCAGAGTATCTCATTTTCCATTATTAATAATTAATAGAGCTTTTCATTTCTAAGTGTCAGTACTGAAAGCGCCAGTGTGCTCACAGTAAGCGATTACAGAATGTTATTTTAAGGTAATGGTATTCCTGCTAACAACGAAAGTCAGAGGATGGGCAGGAAACACTCACTATCAGAGAGGGCATCATCCTGAAACAGACAGAGGCTCTGTGGATTGCACAGGACTGTGTTGGTAGGTGCCCAGACCAAGCATATTATAGTTTTCCAGACCTCTGAAAAATGGGGATGGGAGGAGGGGGAGACAAAATTCTTAATGGTAAAAATTGCTAGACCCTTAGATGGGCTAGTGGTACTGACTACGAAAACTCTAACTGTTCCTTGTCACCTATTTGTGTTTGGGCAAGAATCTGCGTACTGGTTGACTTGCCTCTGTGAAAGCATTTGCTTTGCTGAGGCAGCCTTGTTTGATCTGAGAATTGTTTGGGACAGGGGGTGTGGGGAGAAGGATATCAAGAAGGAATTCTATGGGGAATGCTATGTCTTTTACTAGAATTCAGGGCTGTTGATGGGTGAATATGTAGGGTCAGGCTTGGTCTGGGCCATCATGATACTGAGGGATGAGGGAGATGTGTTAAAACAAGCAATTTGTCTTGTCTTGTTTGTTTTCTGTACTTAGAATTCTTCACATTTTGAACAATGACAGTTTCATATCAGCCAAATAATTTAGAATGGGTTTGTGGAGTAGGATAAGACCTGTATGACATGACCTCTGTCTTCTGATCTTGTAGATCTGATACCTGCTAATGTCATCATCATTCTCCTTAAAATAGATGTAAAACCTACACTATTCTTTCCCAAGGAGACAAGTGTTTTCCGTGTAAAGTATTTTTCATTCATTAATTCTTCAGGTACCCATGGTATATACCAGCTTTGGGTTGTTTTTTGTTCTGGTTTTGAGGTGTACCATGTAAGAAGTTTGACATACAAAGTATGAATGTTTTGTGCTATACGGAGTTACATAGGAAATGGTACATGTATTAGGGCAGATTTTGAAAATGTGCTCTGAGGTTATAAGGTCTTGGAGAGATGTCATTTGGGAGGATATTTATTTATGGGGATAATTAATAGATTTCAACTAGTGGCTACTCATATCACGTGGTAGTGGCTTCCTGGACTGCTGTGTTGAGAAGGATTCTGAGGGCTCTTGAACTTAGTGGGAAAGAAATCCACTACTTATATCTGCCACAGGAATCAATCTTGTCATGTGTTTTGCCATTGGTGGTTTATATATTTTCCTTACATGAGGCAGATTGAGTAGTGATTTCATCTAAACCAATATTTAGATGGTTCTTACTAGTGTTCCAAGAATTAAGTCAGTCAAAACTAATTATTTGTCGAGCTCTTTATCATGTGTTACTTGCTATGAAGAAAATAGATGTGCAAGGTTTAAAGTGAAAGCATTAGGTAAGATATTGAATGATGCAGAATGGGCAGACACCTGCCGTGGGAATTGGGGAGGAGGAAATACCAGGCCAGAGTCAGGAGAATCCTGGAATCAAGGACACCAAGGAATGGCAACGGGAAAGGGGCTCCTGCAGGGAAAGATGGTTTTATGTAAGCAAAGGCTACTAGCAAGAAGTGTAGTCTTTTCAGGGGAATGTGAGAACACCAGCCTCTTTGGAGAGATTGTGTTTTGGAAGAAAATGGGAGCCACAAGCTCGTAGAGGGCCTTGAAAATGAATCGTTTTTATGGACTTCTTCTTGCTACTCTGTTCTAGATTATAAGTCCCTAGAAGGTAAGAAATGGGCTCTCAATCACATTCTTCCATGCAGCAAAAATTTATTAAGCTGCTCACCATGCACTAGGCAGCCTATTAAGATGGCAGGACTTGGTGTGGACTCTGACCTTGAGGATTTTTCAGAGTAGGAATCAGGAAGGAAATTACTGCCCCCGTTCATACCTACATGTCTCTTTAAGGAGCTTATCATTAGCTCCATTATACAGAAGGGAAAACGTAGTCCCCAAAATGTTAACTTGCCTAAGGCCAGCCTGCAGAGCTAGATTTGAGTCTAGATCTCTTGCACTTGAATTCTGGCTTCCTGTCACAGCAATTCTTCTAAGTACACTTGGATCAGGTGGTCTATTTATGGGCCTTCTTGATTGAAATTCTCCTTTGCCTAGAGCTAGAGATAGAATGTTCTTGTAGTTCTTTTTGAAAGACATTTAAAGGAAGCATTTTTATTGAGGTATACATATGACTCATGCAAAAAAGTCACAGATCAGAAGTCAACAACTTGACCAGTTTTCACAAAGTGAGCACACCCTTCGTAACCACTGCCTAGAGGAGTGTAATTCTGTTCCACTTGGAATGAAGACGATCCACAGAGTAAATTTTTTCTCTGTATTTCTTTCTCTCTCTTTCTTTGTCTCCTTCCTTCTTTCTCTGTCTCTCCTATTCCCCTCTCCCCTGCCTTTTTCCCACCAATTCCTCCAGGCTGAAGTGTGATCCCTTGGACTTCTTGATCACAGAACTTTGTCCCAAGGACTTTGCATGAAGCTACCTGAGGGACTGGAGGGGACAGTGCTCTGAGGTGCCCCTTGTCTGGGAATCACTTAATTGAGAATGAATATGAGAAGTAATAGGAATCATGAGTGCTGATTTAAATCTACTTCAAGTCACATTCTACTAACATTTATCATATACTTGGAATATATTAAAGAATATAGCCGTGAATGGCTATATATTCTTCATAAATATACCCATACAAAGAAACAGAAGTTCAAAGAGCTTAAGTGACTTGCGCAAAGTTATAAACTACCTCGTAAATGGTAAATTTCTTTACACTCCTCCATTTTTCTTTAAAATACACCATAGCTGCCTGCTTTTACCTTCACTCTTTGCTAAACATAAGTTTGCATGCTTAAGAATAAAACTCAAGAAGAGCGTAGACACCAGGTTTGTTACCTGGTTTTTTTTCTTCCCTTTCTAAAGTTTTAGAATAAGAACTCTGACTCCAGATAATTGTAGTCCTGGAAATAAGACGAAGTCCCGTATTTTAAGGAGCTGTTCTCACATTTCCAGATCTCTGTAGGAACTGGTCTTTACAGCCTTGTTTACTAAAGTTGTTGTCTTAAAGCTGTTGCAACTGACTTTCTTAGCAGAACCAGACGTTCCTAAGGAAATACCAGCAAGAGATAAATCCGATCTCTTTGCCTTCTAGTTAATTAGAAAAACAAATTTTAAGAACTCAAGTTCAATCACTGTCCCTTGAGTAACCCAGGAAATATTTTACATGCCCTTTGAATTGATACAAATGAAGTTCAAAAGAAGAGCATCTGAGGACGTAATTGTTTCCACCTTTCATCATTAGAACAATCTCACAGATTAAGTTTTGTGGGCTGGACTCTATTATTTCTAGTTCTTTCTCATGTCTTTGCAAATGTACGAATACCGACCGTTAGGACTGAGCCTGTTGTCCTTAGATTCTTGGCTGTAGGTGCCATCCAGTTTGATACTTTGGTAAACACTCTCTGTCAAGTTGTAAGACTAACTTCTCTGTGCAGGCAGTGGTCTCTGCAAGGAGGAAATGGGAGTTTCAGTACAGGCCATCAGAGATGGACAATAATTTTTAATACTGTCCAGGTCATTTCAGGAATGCCATTTTGATTCATAAATCTTTAAACATTAGTGTTTTTTTAAGAGTCCATTCTAATTTGAGTGACCCAACACTTTGGAAATTTATAAAATGCTATTATATATTCATATATATATATGAATAAGAATAAGAATATATATATGAATAAGAAACATAGAGTTCTTAAAGTGGAAAAGGAGTCTTTTCTTTCTCCCTATTACTCATCAGGGAGTTTTGGCTCATCCGCGAAGTGTGTTCTGCAGGTGTCTGGGGAATCCTCGGAGCCACATGAACATGCCTCTCCTTCCCTCTGTTCCTGTCCTTAATATCTTCTGGAGTATTAGAGTTTTTGCCTTGGCAACTTCCTACTTCCTCCTTCTCAGTTTGAGCCTGCAAATATAGCCGAACTTAATAAAACACCCCTCAAATAGGCAAACACGACAAGGAACGATACATGGCCTTACGCTTCCTTTCCTTACGCTTTCCTAGGCATAGTTGTAGACAAACACAGTGGCATGTACATATTAAGGGCTTAACAAATACCCTTAAAGGAGTGAATGAATGAATGAATGATTCGACACTGAAGATTGTATAGTTCGGTGGTGATATACGCAGATCCTGGTTTATATCTCTCATTGGTGGAATGAAAACAAACAGTTCCCTTTATAAATCTAGAGATTTGATGGGAAAACCAAGGAACACCTTAGTGAAGAAAGAAAGAAGTTTCTTATACTCAGATTGTTGAATGTATTTGTAATATCCCTCCCATGTCTGACAATGACAAGGATTCTATTTAAGGATGTGTGTGCTAAATCAAGAACCTGAGCTGCTCCTTGGCTTAACAGAGAAGAAAGGGAAAAGTGAGTGGGAGACGATATGTCATATATTGTTTCAACCTTAGGAGTCCCTCCCTTCCCCACTTTGCACAGGGTTACCCGAGGCTGTCGCAGGGCGTTGTGTTGTTTTCTTTATATGTTTTGCTATGGCACCTTGTTTGACTGGCGAACCCTGTAAGTGCTGGGGAGCTAATTATCATAACAGTGCTGGGCCAAGTATCATAAAATGCTCCGATCTCGCCAAGTAGTGCCTTGGAAAATGCTGGAATCAACACTACTGGATCTCATTTCTGGCAGATCAGAATTCTGGTTTCACTGGGACTTACAGGGTCCTCTGCTCCTATATAGGACTAACTCCTTGCAGAGGCCACGCAGTTTCTACCTCAGTAGGAATCAGAAAAAATTTTCTTAAATGTTTATTACTTTCGAGAGAGAGACAGAGAGACAGAGCGAGAGCAGAGTAGGGGCAGAGAAGGAGGGAGACACAGAATTCGAAGCAGGCTCCAGGCTCTGAGCTGTCAGCACAGAGCCCGATGGAGGGCTCAAACCCACAAGCCATGAGATCATGACCTGAACTGAAGTCGGACCCTCAGCCACCCAGGCACCCCTCAGATAATGTTTTTAATGGTACAGTAAGCTTTCAGATCAGGCAGACCCCTGCTTGAACCATGGATGTTCCACTCATTAACTGTACGTCCCTGGGCATATTCCTTAATCTCTGAACTTCATCAGTAATTAATTTCAGGGGTGGTACTATCTACTTCCAAATGTAACGAGGACTTGAGGAAAAGTAACTCCCAGTAATGGTAGCTACCAGTTTACTGATATCAACTTTCCCTTTCCTTCGGCTTTCCTTTACCCCTGGTTCCAGGACTATGGAATCTATCGCTGCTGAAAGTGAATCACACAAAGGTTGTGGGATCCCCGGGCTTAGAGACACTAGACTGTGTTGTGGAGGTGGGGTCTCCAGCTAATTCCAGGCATCTGCTCCTCCCAAGCCAAAGGAGTTGAGCTCACTCACCATGGCGTCTACCACTGAGCAGATGTGGTGTTTTTCCCTATTTGTCAATAATGGGAGTGATTTGGGGTCAAACACATTTCTGCTCCTGAAGAGACTGGCAGTGAACACCCACCATCAGCCGTGTAGCCAGCCTTTCTGAATCTTGGCCTGGGATGAACTCCGTAAGCAGCCACGTGGAGGTATTCTCTGCCAGACACAAAGAATACAGTGCAGTTGTTTTCAGCTTGCTTTTATAAACAGACAGAAGAGCTTCCTCACATTTTCTATGTATAAAAAGCATGTAACATTTCTAAAATTCCATGTCTGTGAGGAGTGACCATGTTCATGTTGCCTTAGCCAGCTTTATTGTTCTGCTTAGCTGGGTGCCTTGATACCACACTCAACTCAGATGTCACCTCTGACATCTTCCCTCACCTCCAGGTAGGCCTCCGTCCTCACCATGCGCCCACGGAACACTTCTGTCAAAGCACCCATCACACTGTGTAGCAAGTTGGTTTACCCCACAAGACTCAAGCCCCATGAAGGTAAAGATCTTGCTATAGCCATCTTGGGGAATCTACCTCTTAGCCCAACACCTCGGATGAAGTGAGCTCCGTCCACTGTGCTGGTTGATCTAAACCCCACCAATGCAATAGAGGGCTCCATTCCTCTCCTAATTCCAGTTTGGATTTATACTAACACTTCTGAGCACAGAGTGCAAGGGAAGATATTGTTACTTAGAGCGTCCTTTGCTCAAATTGTCACATCTAGAGAACCATTTTCCTCAGACATATACTTTCCTGCTTCTCCAGCCCCAAAAGGTGGCATCAACTACAAAACCCCAACAGCTGATAAGCTTTGATTTTATGCTGGTTGCATTTATCTTGCTGCTCCTTCAAAACACGGGCCTATATTGCCTCTGAGACATAATCTTTAGTCGCCCCTTACCTCCAGATTGGATTAATAGATTTGTGTGGCTGTTGAACACAAGCTGTCTCAGAATGCTTGTGTTTTAACCCAGTGGGAACCCAGCTGATCCTTTCAAAAGCAACTTTTAAGAGAAACTGATGTCCTGTGAACACGTTAGCAAGCTGTCATTGTGACTCTGTCAGCGGGCTCATCTCAGAGCAACTGCAGACTCATTTTGCGGTTGCCTAATTATTTATACACCCAGATTTCTCTCCTTTCCAGTGGTAGGCTGAGACTGAGCCAGCTGTTAAGTACAAGAAGATATGTTATGAATGCTTTGTTGTTAAAATTGGTCACTTTTTGGGGAACCTGGGTGGTTCAGTCAGTTAAGCGTCCGACTTCAGCTCAGGTCATGATCTTGCGGTTTGTGGGTTAGAGCCCCACATCAGGCTCTGTGCTGACAGCTCAGAGCCTGGAGCCTGCTTCGGATTCTGTGTCTCCCTCTCTCTCTCTGTCCCTCCCCCACTTGTACTCTGTCTCTCTCTTTCAAAAATAAATAAACATTTTTAAAAATAGGTCATTTTTCTATTATGTTTTCCAAGTTCTTAAAGCTGATATTAGAAAACTGTATTTCTACCAGCTTCTAAAGTTGTAAAACTGTTCTTTAAAAAACTTTCCTTTCTAGTGTTTGCAAATGTGAATGCAACACTTTCCACTCAGTTTAAAGTGTGTGTGTGTGTGTGTGTGTGTGTGTGTGTGTGTGTTTAGACAGTGGATGTAAATTTAATCCTAGTACATGCCTATTCAGAAGACAGTCTTCTCTCCATTGTGTGCGTTTATCAGTATGGAATAATCGTATTCAAAAAATAGAGTAAATGGCTTTTACTCAAATTGCATATATGTGTTTTTTAAATCGCGAACACTTTATTATCAATGACTTTATTTTTCTCCACCTACAGATTTGGAGGTTAGAGAAAGAAAGCATGTGGGGGCCGGTTTTTTTGGAATCAAAACAAATCAGGAATTTGCACAACTGTGGTTTCCTGACTACTGACCTGATTGGTATCATTTTCTGAGCTTGGGAGAGCCATGTTCATTCATTTTTATTTCTCTTCTGCAGACTGAGTTTAGTAGGTAATGTTAAAACCATCTACCACAAATAAATTGCTACAGGATAACAAACAGAACCGGAATCCATGCTTGCGTTTGTCTGGGTTGTTGTGTTTTTTTTTTTTTTTTTTCCCCTCCCTTATATCCAGCTCTGCCTGGGAAGGCCATTAGTGTGCTTTTTAGGATGTTTACTGTTATAACTTACAAAGCTTCATGTGGCCCTCAGCTGTTCACACATTTCACAAAACCTGCAACTGTGGCAGTGGGGGAGGAGGTTAGAAGTCAGCTTGTCACAGAGGTATAATTTAACAATAGCTGAAAGAGGTGATTAAAATCACACTTGAAAATGTGAGGACACCACGATACTGTTAAACAGACTACGTCTCTGAGCCACCTCATCTCATTCAGCATTTCCGTGGCTGAAAGTTCTGACCTCGTGTATCCACCAAACTTGCAAGACTGAAGCCAGGAAAAAGAACGAATCTTCAGAACATCTTCAAGATAGCCGTGTCTGGGACAGGGTGCCTGGGGTCCCCTAGGGAAGCATTTCCTTAGAAGAAGTGGTTCACCACACACTCCTGAGATGAAGGAGATCAATGTGGAGAGTCCAGTACGGGGTTATGGATGCCCGGAGATCATTCGAGGCTAATCTGAAGGTTGGATTGTAATAGAGCCCTAGGCACCTTCATCCTTGGTGTCTCTTCAGAGTATGGAGATAATAAGGTGTTGTAGAAAGAGCACACACACTTTGGAGTCAAGTCACATGAGGAGCCCATTCCTCAATTTGCTTCCTGGATAAATGACGTTACTTTTCACCTATAAAATGGATAATAATAAGAGCCACTTAGGAAGCACTTCCTATGTGCCAAGGCTTGTGCTCAGTATTATTCTTAGAGCCACCTTATAAGGTAGGTTCTTACATTCAAAGAGGAGCAAGCTTAGAGGCTTAAAATTGCCAGGTGACCAGCCAAGATGGCACTCTTAGAAAGCGGTAGAAGTGCGATTGAAACCAAGGCTTGCTTTCCATACAGGGCTCAGGTTCTTAACCAGTATGACCTTACAGACTGTTACAAGTGGTCATCGACATATTTGAACAGTGCCCGGCATTGGAGTCTGGCACATAGTAAAGGTGAACCTGGAGCTTCCATTCCTTGGGGAAAGCAGTCAGACCTTTAGTTTGGCCCTTAGAGTTAAGAACGCCGCACCCCCATTACGAGATGACCAGCCACTTTTGAAATCACCTCCACTTCGGTGGGTGATATGTATGCTCTGTACCCTTCTGGATACAGTTCAATATTCTCATTTATATATGGGGAGGGGGTCAACATGCCGTCCATTACAGGTAAAAAAGCCACAGGCAGCTACTTTTGTCCTGAACGGCGAGAACAACTGGTTCTAGTTGAATTGCCCAATTTTTAACTAGCTGCTGCTATCATAGAAACACAGCCTTATGAGCCTCGTATTCTTTCCAAGTGAAAAATATCATGTAGTTGCACAGCAGGGGAAGTGTGGACAGATAGCTGGCAAGTAGGGGCACTCAGTGGGGAGGAGGAGATGGGGATGGGGATAGGAGCTAAGTGGGTTGAGGCCAGTGAAAGACTTCAGCACAAAAGTTCACCATTTCCCTTGGGGACAAAACCTGCAAAAGTGAACCCTTTGTTTAAGGGCATTGAATTTAGAAAGCAGCTACTCTGTGCCCTGTTCTCTCTAAATGTAATTAAGGAGACTTTGAAGAAGCAATATTGTGCTAAAGCCTAGATAAGAACCCCCTCTATGTCCACTTCCCCAAATCCCTAAAGCCTCGTTTGATTTTAATATTTTTCTTTTAGATTCCACTCTGCTGCTGTGTTGAGGAGGCAGCAGGTGGGGAGGGTGAAGTGGGGGGGTTCCTGGGGAAGCAGAAGCCCTTACGGAAACCCATTTTTAATCTGGATGGTGGCTTGGTAATGTAAGCAGTGAGTTGGCAGAGGAGTGAAAACTGTAGGATTAATGGCCTTGAGCCTAATTCCCAGATACCTTTTAAAAGGCCAGCTAACCAGCTGGTTTTCTCCTTTTGCTCCACATATGCTCCCTCCCATATCCCCGGTGTTTTCTCATGTTCTTTTTGGCCGATTTTTAACTCCTCTGAATCTGAATTTTAGCACCAAAGCATGGGTGAGAGCGTTGTATGTATATGATCATTTGCACTACAACAAAATATGAGATGGATTATTTGCATTATAATCTGTGGGGTTTGGGGATACAAGTTTTTTAAAAATATAAACTTGGGCACCTGGGTGGCTCAGTCACTTAAGCATCCAACTTCGGCTCAGGTCATGATCTCAAGGTTGGTGAGTTCCAGCCCCACGTCAGGCTCTGTGCTGAGAGCTCAGAGCCTGGACCTGCTTCAGATTTTGTGTCTCCCTCTCTCTGCCCTTCCCCCGCTCATGCTCTTGCTCACTCGCGCGCTCTCTCTCTCTCTCTCTCTCTCAAAAACAAACATTAAAAAAATGTTTAAAAAATATAAATTCTTACTGATTGTGTGGTTATGTATACATATATTCATGCATATGCCTGCACAAACATGATTTTCGAAGTTTATACCCTTGAAATCTGTATTTTCTGCGTAAGCAGAAATAAAGCCCAACAAATGTCATCAATTCTAGCAGTGTTCCAGATAAAATATAAATATGTAAGCTTCACATTTTAAAATCTCACTACTTTACTTGAGTGCCCATTTATACTTCTTTTTTTTTTTTTTTGAAAGAGAGAGAGATAGAGTGTGTGCACACATGCGCCTGGAAGGGAGGGGCAGAGGAAGAGGGAGAGAATTTTAAGCAGGCTCCATGCCCATTGCACAGCCCACTCAGGGCTCAACCCCACGAACTGTGAGATCATGACCTGAGCCTAAAGCAATAGACACTTAACCAACTGAGCCACCCAGGTGCCCCTCTTATGTCTTTTAGAAACCTGGGCAGTCTTTAAGACAGGGAGGCCAATATAGAAGTAAACAGCTATGTTTTGGGATGTGCCTGTGAGCTCCTGAAGGCATGAGTGCCCAAGTAATGAGCATTACTTTGGGTGTGAATGGAGGCACTGGGCAGGAAGCAAAAGGAGTGTGGCTTACTCCAGCAGACAAGAATGTGATTAGTGTTTCCAGCGTGAAACCTTTGAAGTGGGTCAGCAGGAAAGGAAGGAAAAAGTAAAGCCAGTCAGATGTCAGAGAATAAGATTTCTTCTTGCCTGGGTTACTCTGGCAGATGTTGAAATACCAGTTCCTATTAGTTTGATGGGTAAACATTCTCATTATTTTCCATAATTTGCATTATTAACAACATGAACATTTTCATATAACACTTAGACCTGGATGGGTCTTAATGACTTCCTTTCAGTCTTGCGTGAAGTTGTTTACTGTTTGATTTTGGAGTGCTTGAAACTACTTATGGTTCTGCCTGAGAATGGACTCTGCTGGGCCTGCTGTATTTTATAATATGATTGCATTTGCCTTGCCAGTCACATTGTCTTCATTCTTTCTGCCCTGGCCTGATGTGTGGCCAAGGTGGGTGCTCGATAAATGATAGCCATTCTTATGATATTTGTTAACCAAAACATGGGAGCCTTTTATAACTCTTGTCATCATGATTGGTTTATGTCTATGGACACTTTCAGATATTTTTGGACTATAGAGTGCTTTTGCCAAATCACAGATAAACCCCCATGTAGACTCTATTAGAGCTGAGCCCAAGTGAGCTAGGATGTTATCAAAGCAGTCTCTGTAACTTCACAGCCTTCCTTGGTTTACAGCCAGTTTGATCATGTCATCTAAGATTTCCCATTGACAGTGGATTAGTTCACCCATCCAGAGGTTTTGCCAATTTGATACAGCAAGCCCATGAAGCTTACAGACCTTGTTTTCACTGGTTGATGCCCGATCCATTCAGCCTGTTTGTATTCAGTGATAATCACATCTACACATTTCCACGTTTATTTTTAGCTTCTTTATCACTTCCTGTTATTTTCTTTTGCTGCCCTCCCCTTTTCCCCAGATTGAACTGGACATTGTGATAAAGGAGGCAGCATCATTGGGAGTCTGTTTCTTATATTTTATTTAACTTGCCACCATCAGGACCAGCTGAGGCATCTCAAACTACAAGGGACAGAGATGGTGGTCTTGGGAAGAGACGCAGACACTGTCCATTCTCTGCTTTTGAAAGGGGGCCCTGGACGAGGTGGGAAGGATGTGGCATAAGTAACTCATAGTCACTTTAAGTGCATTTCCAGTGGGGACATGTTTCTCCTGTATTCCTTACAAAGAAATTCAAGGTGGGGGTGAGGGGAGCAAGCAGTCATAGGAATGTAAGTACAAACAGGGCTGTCGTCTTTGTTGTTTTCTCTCTGGACTGATTCTGTTCATCTTAACAGCATTGTGTGATCAAGATGGAACCAGGAACCTTGTTCCACCACCAGTCACCTTGCTCACCTTACTGCCGTCCTCATTCATAACTCCACCAGGACTACCATGGAGGGAACTACTCCAAGGGGTGTTTGCTCCATTGGTCACTGCCTGGTCTCAGTAAATGTAACCACCTGTTCAAAGTGTAGTTAGTACCATTCAGGGTGAGAGTGGAAGGCACCAGGGATTAGGGGCAGGCACAGATGTTAGGCACCACTTGGAGGTTATCAGCCTGCTGGAGTGCAAACATCTCAAATTTACATGCTGTTCCCCACAGAAGTCAGCCTGCAGGCCTCTTGCCTCACTGCCCAAATTCCATTTTCACCCAGCAATCCTCGAGGATTCCAGAAACCTTTTGTTTCCTTGTGCCATTCTCCCGGTAAGCTTCCCATATGGCCTTGGCATGGAAGAGGTTTATCTAACCCTGTGGCATTAACAGCACGACTTTGGCTGGTTTCGGAGACCTTTGGTTCGGCCCCAGTGGCTTTTCTGTGTCTCACCTCTTGAAAGATTAGAAAATGAAAATGGTTTTCCATTAACATCATTATACTTCTACTCTTTTAACTGTTTAGCAGAGAGTTTACTTAGACAAGAAAGATGGTATGTCATGGCCATTTTATTCAGAAAGAAATGACCAGCTCATGAAGAGAGGAAAGCATATCATCCATCCCTCAATCCATTCTTATTTTCAATACATATACACCTATAATGTGCACATATTCATATAAATATATACACACATATGTATATACACATGCATGTATGTATAAATATGGCTATCTTGTGTCAGATACCATTTTCAGGAATGTCCAGAAATGAGACAGTGAACACAGTTTTTAAGCATAGACGATTATAATACATTTTGGAATAACATGTCCAAAACTAAGTTCTTAATTTCTCCCTGTTCACCCTCCCAAATGTCCTGTGTCTGTAGGAATCCCATCTCCTTGAAAAGCAAGTCCTTTTGCAGTCACTTAGGCCAAGCCCTTGGTGTTGTCCTTGACTCCTTCCTTTCTCTCATAAACCACGTCCAACTCATTGAAACATCCCGTTTGTTGTAGCTTTGGGATTCAGTCCGAATCTAACCACTCACCGTCTCCACGGCCTTCTCCGTCGCCCATGCTGGGGTCACCACTCACCTGACCACTGCAACAGCCTCTAAGTCCATTTGGGCTCTTGTAGCAAAACACCACAGACTGGGTGGCTTATTAACAAGCATTTATTTCTCACAGTTCTGGAGGCTGAAAGTCTGAGATCAGGGTCAGGCAGGAGACCTCTTGTGGGTCACAGACTTCTCACTGTGTCCTCACATGGTGGAGGAAGCCATGGATCTCTCCGGGGCCTCTTTTTTTATTTTTATTTTTAAGTTTATTTATTTATTTTGAGAGAGAGCAAGAGCAAGTGGGGTAGGGACAGAGGGGAGAGAATCCCAAGCAGGCTCTGCACCGTCAGCACAGAGCCCAGTGTGGGGCTCAAACTCACAACTGTGAGATCATGACCTGAGCTGAGTACAAGAGTTGGACACTTAACCCACAGAGCCACCCAGGTGCCCCTCTGGGGCCTTTTTATAAGGACATTAATTTCATTCATGACCTAACCACCTCCCAAAGACTCCACCTCCTAATCTCAGTGAGCATTAGGATTTCAACAAGAGTTTTTGGAGGACACAGACATTCAGACCTTAGCAGCTTCCTAATGGCCTCCCATGCTTCTACCCCCACCTTTGCCCAACTACAAATTCTTCTTCGCACAGCAGCTCCCAGAGGAATTCTTTTAGAAAATCCGTCAGTTCTTATCCCTCCTCTACTCACAATCGTCCGTAATTTCCTCACAGGAGGATCCATGTCCCTTCATGTGACCTGCAAGGTGCTAAGCCTGATATCATCTTCCAACACTTCTCTTCGTCACTGGTCTCCCAGTTGACGTGTACTCTTCAAACAGTAGTAATAGTAGTAGTAGTAGAAGTAGGGGTAATTTTCTTACCAGATTTAGGCTGACTTTTGCTGGCCAGAATCCTCACATCAAAAATATCCTTGTAAGATTATTTGCTTTGGGCCTTTTCCTAGGTGGGTGCATTGCAGACCTTACCGAGCAGTCCTGAGGCAGCACCTAGCAGTGGGCTGTGTAGTTTAGGGTGGCCTGGAATCTTTCTTCGACTGTGCAAAGCTCAGGAGATGGTTAAATTGGAAACAGAAGCCACTGTCAGGGGTCAGCCTCTGTCATCAGTAAACTTGTGCTAAGAAGGCATTTCCTGCTCGGGACACCACTGTCAGCCTGTGTCACTGGGATGGGGAAAGCCCTTCTGAATAGTTCCTGTGTCTGGAGTAATCAAAAGCAAAATAAACACTGTAGCATTTGGTGCCGCCACTACATCCAGGACGCTCATTGACTTCTTTTGACTTCCTATGAGAAGCATATTTAAATATATTGGATCCAGGGCCATGATGTTGATCACACCCACTCCGTCTTCCTGACTTGGAGCCTTTTTTTTTCCTCAAGGGCATTTCCAACAAAGGAGTATAGCTTTCAGATTTGTAAACTGCCACCTTATTATCCTATTAGTCAATTACAGCTGCTGAAGAGCAGGGAAAGTGACAGTCTGGCAGATTACAGCAATTTATTTGCCGTTCTCATAGTCTTGTTCAGCATATCATCAGGCTGTTTAAATGTAATGATAAGACTTTCACATGTGTTTTAGAGCAGTTAAAGTTGTAATCAAAATGTTTAGGAAAACCCCCACTGACCCGCCTGAGAGCTGCCTTTAGTGTTGCTTGTAATGCCTTGTTGTAATCTTTATTAGCCAAGCTGCCTCTAATTAGGAAAGGCAGCCTACTTTACAAAGAAAGTAGGGTTTTTTGGTGTGCTTATGCACAAAGCTCGGGAAAGATGGAGGTGGTTAAAATGTTTTACTTCGGTTGGTCCTTATGGATAAATAAGTAACTCAGTCCCCCTCAGAAACTCGATGGAGTCTGTGGGCCATGAGGTCAGGACGGGTCTGCAGTGTGGGATTGAGAGTCACTTGGAGGAAGGTAATGGGGGAAAAAGAACTGCCCTCCCTTACGTTTGGTTCTCTTTCAAGCTTCTGGCGATACTTTTTGTAGTAGGGGCCACAGTGAAACAATGAGAAAATGCCTGTAAAAAGAAAAAAATATTGAATGTGTAGATAGAATCTTTGGCTCTTATGTGACAGGATGAAATATTGGAGGACCTGTTACCTTGAACTTGTTCTCACCTTCAGCTTCAGCTGGTGGACGTGAGGAACTGTTATTAACTGAATAATCAAAAAACTCAACATAAACGCTGTGAGGTAGAAAAACATGTGGACAACAGATTTGGCTCAGGGACTGTCTGTTCTATACCTTGCACTGGTATTTGCATTTTTTTAATCCATAACCACTAGATCATAATTTCCCTAAAAGCTGGGATTGTTACTCATGTGATTTCACGTTCCTGGAGGGCTTGCACACAGTCTGGCTCAGAGAGCCCCATAAATCTTTGAGGAATGTCAAAGGATGTGTATTTTATCTCCATGATGATATGCAAGTTCCTAAAAGTCAGCAACCACTTTTAATCCCTAACTCCATGGCTGTACATAGGAAAGGTGCTCTGTAGACCTGTTTTGATATTGCTGACATATTCTGTGTTCCCCCTCCCCTTCTATCCCCAGAAAAAAGTTTGTGGAAATTACCATGCATTCAGTGATCCTTTATTACGGAAGGAACACAATGTGTTGAAGATCCGAAATTATCATTAGGTCTAACTGCATAGGAAAGTTCAAATAACCCCACTGTTCTGCTTTACAGCTGCAGTTTTAATTAGGGTGATAAATAGCTGTGAATGACAAAACTCAAGGAAGCAGTGCCTCAAGCAAGATACATGTTTGACTCTCAATCACCTAAATTTAGGCAACTCAGGACTGGTAAGCAGGGTCCGTAATCATTAAGGATTCAGGCTCCTGTTTTGTTTTCCTATGTTATTCATTAAACACACGGCTTTTGCCTTGTGATCCAAGGGGGCTGCCCCAGCTCCAGCTATCACAACTGCATTCCATCTCTTGGAAAAGAAGGAAGGGGATCAGAGAAGGGCCCCTCTCTTAAAGAACATTTCCTGGAAATTACACCTTCTCTCTCTCTTGGACTACTGGAGCTAGCTCCTGGCAAGCCACTGTCAAGGTGAGGGATGTGTTTGCATTGACCATGTGAACATCATCAGGTTAGGTTTTGCCTCAGGGAAGAAGATTGGTTCATTAATAGTGGAAAGAGAATGGGCTTGGGCATAAACTTTGAATACAGTCTGTATTACGTACTAGTTAAGGGAACAGAAAGTAAGTGCTAATGGACAACAGATGTTACCAGAATTTAAACAAAGTGTGAGATCAGGGGCCTTGGCAGCCCAGGAAGGCAAAGGAAGGAAGTGGGACTTGAACGGACCTTGATAGAAAGAGCTTGGGTAAGCAGAGACAGAGGGAAGGAACCCAAACAGAGTCCACTAAAAAGAGATACACCAGTTTCTGGCTTCTTTAGAGGCCATAGTTCAAGGGCTTATTTACCTAAGACCTGAGAATAGAAAATGGACTTGTACATGGAGGTCCAGTAAGTATTCTGTTTTTTTTTTTTTTTAGACCACTTAAAAACCCTTAACTAACCCATGTTGTCTTTCCATATATATAATGACTGTGTGTGGTGATGGCCTTCAGGATTTTGCAGAATGAGAAATATCATTACTTGATTCAGCCTATTTCCCAAGCTATTAAGCAACCAATTGAGAAGGTCTGAGACTCATGCTGTTTCCATCTATAAGGATCATGAATCCATATGAATGTAACTGTATTATTTAATCTATTATTATATCATCTGTTATTTTTATTATCACCATAATCTTGAGACAGTTCATTATAGCATAAAGTGATAACCTCCGTGCAAATGACTTGGACATGTATTTCTACTAACTTCATATGTGTGTCTGAGTACCACAAGTCTGCAGAATTTTTGTTTTTAATGTGTTCTTTAAAACTAAGTATTCAGAGAAGTGGCATTTCATTTAATAGAGTAGTCTTATTGTTATCCACATTTTGACAGTAATCCTTCAAACTGGATATTTGATAAAAAGAGAAGTCAGATAAGCAATGAGAGAGAGAAAAATTATTGAATGAAAAGAATAGGAAAAAATTTGGAGACATTCTGAAAACATGTTCTGCTTGGTGCTAAGTCCTTATAGTATTTCTGGAAGATTGATTATGGCGTAGTCTGTCTTCGAGGAAGAATAAAAATTATCTGAGTCATATAAATATGTATCATTCTGAGTGAACCCATAGATCCGTCTAATGAATTGTTGGCCAGTAGATGCCTTCAAATATTAAGGTATGGCGTGGAAAATAGAACAATATTTGTTACAATAAAAGTAAGACAAAGATGATCACTTTTCATGAAAAGAAAGCTTTCTTGGTTGAACTGAAGAGCAGAAATGGTGTTATCAATGGCATGCTTCCCATGACTTATTTCATTACTGTTTAAGAGATGTGTAGTTGAGGCACAGAGAAATTCATTAACACGCCCATAGTCACAAACTAGTAAGTTGCAAGGCTGGGATTCAAACTCTGGCAGTCTAACCGGATCCTAAGCTTTTATTTTTTTATCCTGAAATTCTTATTTCTGTGTTAAACGGGTTTCCCAAGTCGGAAGATTGAAGCCCTTGAGTTATTCTGCCCATTTAAGCCCCACCTGAGAGCAGGTACATTCACCTTCTGAAACTAATAAGTGATATGAACATACTTGACTCGGTTAGTCTGAGCACAGAAAGAGAAAAGGGAGGGTAAAGCAGAGATCTAGGAGTCTCTGCAGGGTCTTGCCCAGTGACTGGGAGAGCATCTAGTTCCTGAGGTGTTAACTTTCCTTGAGATTTCACATTTTTGTGCTCAGCCAGTTTTCAGGTGAATCAGTCACCTATGCCGAGTAGCGCTGGCCTTTCGGTTTAGTAAATGTTTATTAAGTCAACAAGCTACCTACTTTGTCTTTGAGGATAGGAATGTTCACACTCCTTTTTGTATGGAGGACACAATAGGTAGCTACCAAATATTTGTGGAATCAGAATGACGAATTGCTTAGGTAGCATTACTGTTGGAGCTCATTAATATGAAATGGGAAGAAATTAACACTGAAGAAACCCTCATGACCAGCATTCACCATGGGACTGAATGCAGTACAAGGTGGTCCATTCTTTGCTACACCCAAGAAGATTTAATTGCTGAAACATTAAAAGCACTTTATTCTGAGGCAAGCTTACTTAAAAGGTATAATTTTACATTTAATGTAGTTGCCATTTTTTTAAATCTCTATATTATATGCCAGGTTTTTAACAAATATATCCTCTCACTCATGGCTAATAACAACCTTATGAGGTGTGTATTCTTAGATCATATAAACATGAAAACTGAGATCCAGGGTCACACAGTTGAATTTGTACACAGTTACACAACTTTTTTACCTTTTTTTTTTTTTTTTTTGAGAGAGCACACGCTCTCTCCTCAAGCATGAGGAGGGGAGGGGCAGAGGGAGAGAGAATCTTAAGCAGGCTCCAGGCCCAGTACAGAGCCCTATGAAGGGCTTGATCTCACCACCGTGAGATCACAAACTAAGCCCACATCAAGAGTCGGATGCTTAATTGACTGAGTCACCCAGGCACTCCAGTTACACAACTTTTAACTGGTATTTGAAACCAGATCCAATGGACTCATAATTCTAAATTCATTCCACCATTCCCTTGGTGTCTCCTACCAGTGGTAGATTAAAGACCAAAGAGCCAGTATCCTGGAGAAGACCTTAGAAATTGTGTCCTTCAGGGAGATTGTGGAATAAGGAATTCCCCAAGTATACACTGGGTTAGAGTGAAGTGTGAGGCAGATTAAAAAAAAAGAGTAAGTTCTTTCATAAATTAATCACTAAGGAGAAGCCCTGAGCTTCTTTCAATATGTGATTGGCTATCAAAAACGCAGAGTCAACGGCACCTGGGTGGCTCAGTCCTTTAAGTGTCTGACCTCAGCTCAGGTCATGATCTCGTGATTTGCAGGTTCGAGCCTGCTTTGGGTTCTGTGCTGACAGCTGGGAGCCTGGAACCTGCGTTGGATTCTGTGTCTCCACAGCTTTTTGTATAGAGGACACAATAGGAATCTCCACAGAGGCAGATTCTCTGCCTCTCCATCACTTAGGGTCTGGCTCTGTCTCTCTCTCTCTCTCTCTCTCTCTCTCTCTCAAAAATAAATAAACATTAAAAAAACAATAAAAAATTAAAAAAAAAACAGAGTCAAGACAGGAAGGAAAGTCTTGATGGTACCAGTTAGTTGGGAAAGAACTCTGTCAAGAATTCTAGCACAGCCTTTTGAGCCAAAAGATGTATCGTCTTCCCTCTTCCTGATACACCCTCTTTAGCCTTTAAGAGGCACTGAATGAGTTGTATGAGTTGATAGTCTAGATTTTTTTCTTCTGTTTTTCATTTTCAGAAAAAAATATTACAGGGTTTCTTTCCCCCTCTTCCACCAATACTAACGTCAATATTGCTGCTACAACAACTTGAGATGATAGATATTAAGAAACAGGGAGTTAATATAACAATTTGATTTTACTGTTTAATTTACATGTAAATCTCTAGGCGAGTTCTCATCATTTAATATTTACTTAAAATATTTACTTTTATACATATACACAGCACTTGGTGGGAATGCATTTAAGATGAGTATTGATTTATTTGGTTTGTTCTTTACTAGATAATGCCATCTGTATTGGAATGAGTTAGAAGGGGGTCATTATATACACTAACTCTTCATCCTAAAGAGTATATTGATGCTATGCCTTGACACCATTTTCTCTACTTTGATAGTGTAAGGTAGCTGGATGTTTTCAAAATAAATGCTTATTTGTAGCTGCGTTTTTTTTAGATTCATCTCTAATGTAGCACTCGGGGGACAAAAAACCTCAGGAGACCTGTATTAGCTGGGAAGCCACTTTTGTGTTGCATTTCGATCCATTTAAGCTAAAGCTGATTAGCACTTTTTGAAAAGTAAATCTAAATCCCTGTGCTAATCAAGGGAAATTGAGCCATGGTGTTACTTCAGAAAGCCAGAGAGAAGAACAGATGGAATAGTAAGTTTCTTTTTTATTAATCATACACATACAGCTTGATTCCATGCCCACCCCTTTCCCCAACAAACCCCTCTCCTAAGTGCTTGTTTAATAAAGTAACCCAGCAGGTGAATATTTAGTGTTAGTGGGATGCAGGTAGTGTCATTTCAGTGCAACAAGGAGAATAGAAAAGAATGGGGGCAGGGGCTATTTCCCGAGTGCTGTTAAGGAAAGTGTGTGGACTCTTACACATTAAGGACACAATGGTAATTTGAAGCATGAATTGTGAATCTGATGCATGTGTTTACTGTAATTAGTGGCTATTCATCCTTGGGAACTGTTTTATTTTATTATTTTTTTTAAGTGTTTATTTTTGAGAGAGAGAGAGAGAGAGAGAGAGAGAGAGAGAGAGAGCACAAGTGGGGGAGGGGCAGAGAGAGAGGGAGACACAGGATCCGAAGCAGGCTCCAGGCTCTGAGTTATCAGCACTGAGCCCAAAGCAGGGCTCGAACTCACAAACTGTGAGATCATGACCTGAGCCGAAGTTGGATGCTCAACTGACTAAGCCTGCAGGTGCCCCCTGGGTGCTGGTTTAAATTTTTTATTTAATTTATTTTTGAGAAAGAGAGAGAGAGAGAGAAATGAGTGGAGGAGGGGCAGAAACAGAAGGAGACAGAGGATCCAAAGTGGGCTCTGTGCTAACAGCTGAGAGCCCGCTGAGCTGAAGTCGGATGCTTACCCGACTGAGCCACCCAGGCGCCCCCCCACAGGTGCTGTTTTAAAATGCACCTTTTAGGTGCGCCTGGGTGGCTCAGTTGATTAAGCATCCGGCTTTGGCTCAGGCCATGATCTCACAGTTGGAGGGTTTAGCCCTGCATTGGGCTCTGCTGACAACTCAGAGCCTGGAGCCTGCTTTGGATTCTGTGTTTCCCTCGCTCTTTGCCCCTCCCCCATTCATGCTCTGTCTCTCTGTCTCTCTTTCCTTCTCTCTCTCAAAAATAAATAAACATTAAAAAAGTTTTTAAGTAAAATGTACCTTTTAATACTATTCAGGTACGGCTGGGCCAACAGGTGATTACAGTTGCTGTTAAAAAGGTAGTTTGTTACCATTCCCAAGGGGACATGCCTTGCCACTCAGGACCCCATGGGGAAGCACCTGGGTTGGTCAGGAGGCAGAATGAGGGGAAAGCCTGGACAAGAGTCTTTATTGTGGTTTCTGTTGGAAGAAAAGGATGAGGCAGAGTAAACAGGTTTAGGATTGGCTAATTTGATTAATTTCAGCAGACTTCTGGAGCACAGTGGCTACTGCTAGTTGTCTGGTACCCGGCCCTGGGGCGATTAGGGCAAGGGAATAGTGGCATGCACAGGGTGTAAGAGCCTGGTAAAGGAGGTGGTTAGAGGTATGGGCTCTGGACTAGTTGCTTTGCCTATGAAAGACACACTCAAACTGTTTCCTATATCTAGGAATTAGCAGGGAGCCCACAGTAGGAATGGGCTGCCCCACGAGTGTCTGCAAGACCCCAGACATCAAAAGCTTTGGAATAAAACAACTTGCTTAATACAGGTGGTGGAGCTGATGGCCCACCTCATACATTTGACATTGGTGATCGTATCTAGGAAACCCTCTGCCACTTCCAAGTGGGTACAAATGCCAGCAGCTGGGCAGGTGGAGATAGGGGGCAGTAAATTTGACTTGTGGCTAATTTCACTCGTCACCAAGAAATGATATCACAGAGGTATTTGCTAATCCCTTTCTTCCTTCATTTTTTTTTGGTGGGTGGGAGGGTGGGGGTCAGGGGTGGGGGATGTGGCTCTTGGGAATACCAGACCCCTCTTTGTCTTACTGCTGTCTAGTATGGAGACACTGATGCCAGGGACTGGGGTGAAGTGAGAGGGAGGTATGATAATATTTACTTTTATTCTTTTCATGCTTAAACAGATTTAAGGAATTTTCAGAGCAGAATCCTACTTCAAGCATATGGCCATTTTTTCAATTAGAGTCACTCATTAACCTCTACTTCCAAAAACAGAAGCTCAGGAGTTTCTTTGAAGATACAGAGAAAAGATTTACCACTCCCTCCCACCCTCTCCAAATCACCAGTGCTACTCAGAGCTGGTCAAGAGGGTTAAAAGCTCAGATGTGAAGACGGAAGCAGATTTGCCCCTTCATGGCATGAAAACCTTGATGTCTTCTTACAGAGAAAGTACCCTGTATAATCCAAAATTTTCAATGTATGTTCCAGACTGACTGCAATTTCCCTGCTCGTGCTCTCACAGTGATGTCTGATCTATACTCCAGCTGATCTGTGGTCCTTGAAAAGACAGCCACGTAAAGCCACCAGCATAGCTCCTTACCCCTCCGAAGGCCTCTCCAGGGCACACTCCATTGCAGCCATTGCTTAGCTAGGGGACCTTCCTAAGGATACCTCTGGTTTGAGTTTGTCTAGTTGTGTGCTGTGAAGGTAGCAGGGATCTTAGAAAGCCAGAAAGAGAAGTGATATGGAGAGAAGTGCCTTTGGAGGAGAGCCCAAATGACTCAAGAGTTAGCTCCAGTCTTTCCAAATTGCCAGTGTTTCATAGCTCTGATGATTTTGATGGGCTTTTATTGTTGCTCTCACTGATAGCACCATCCAGAGGCAATAAGAATAAGTTCTGTTTGGTGAAGAGCAGTCTCTGAAATTATTTGAAAGTGGATTGTAATCTCAGGAATGGTAGCAGAGGGTCCAGAAAGAAGTTTATAAAGGAAGTAGAAGTTCACCAGATGATACCAAACAAATGGAACCTTAAAAGTTGATTTTTTTTTCAAAGCCTTGGTGCCAGGACCACTTTTTAAATGTTCTAGTACTTAAAAGGAAAATTCAAGACCACTTCTGTGGACGCTTTTCTTTTGTGTGATTGAGGACGATATGCACACCTCTGGGGTGGGCCAAGTGGATTAGAAGCATTCACTAAAAAATTGAGTCATAGTATTTTGTCTTCCTTGCTTTTTTCTTTTTTTTTAGTCCTTGACATTTCATGGGCTTAGGTGTTTTGTTCTCTCAGACAAAACTAAGAACATTTTAAACAAAAGTATAATGCCATATCATATTTTTATACCCAGAGCACCTAGCATAGTGATCAGCACAAAGGACTGATTGTGAGACCCTGCCTTGGAGGAAATGAGTTGACTTACAGCGCCCCTAAAGCTGCTAAGTAATGATCCTTGTCCTTATTCTTCCTGAAGATTTTACTGAGGCTAATTGGGGATTGGTAGAACTGAGTATTAATGGGGTGGAGGGCCTTAATAGCAGTGACATTAACAGACAAAAGGAAATTAAGGCAAGTTGCTAGACAGCTCTCCCCCTGCCCAACAAACAAACAAACAAACAAACAAACCTATCACTTGCTACTTAAAATAAACTAAATAACTAACAGTGTTGTCTGGTTAGTTTCCTTCAGTCTTGAGGTAACTCTTAAACGGCAAAAAATTCCCGTTAGATTTATCACTTTTGGCTTTTCTTAATTGCATTTCTCAGAGAATAATGTTTGGGGAAGCTACTATAGGCCAGAACAATCCCAGGGAGTCTCTGGAAGAAGACATGTATTTTGTTGTGTGCAGCAGCAACTATAGTTTGGGAGGGACAGTGGGCGTGGTTTTGTGGTTTCTGTCTTTTCAGGGCAGCTCATCACTTCAACCACAAAATCAGTGCCAACCTTCAAAAGGGGAAAGAAATATATTGGCCAGCCTACATTTTCTTTCCTTTTTTTAAAGACAAGCAGTGACTCGGGATTTTAGAGACCAGCCAGCTTAGTTGTCTTTGGAGTTCTTCAATACCGTCTTTGCAGAAATGTGGCTTAGTTTCTACATTGGTACCAACCAGTCGTCTGCGCTGAGGTTGGCCGCTGTCCTGGAACCACGGAAGTGGTTTGCTTTCCCAGTTGACTCATGCTGCCTAACTCCTGGGTCACCATAAAGAACCAGCTCCACTCAGCAGACAGTGAACACTGAAAGAGTGGACACCGCTGGCCAGCCTGTTGTAAAAACCAGAAGTCATTCATTCATCATTCAACTAGTTTTTTACGGAGACCCTAAAATGAGCCAGTATGACTTTGGGGGCTGTGGCTATAGTAATGAACTGGACCAGCAGTTGCAGACTTTTTCTTTGAAGTGCCAGAGAGTAAATCAGGTGTTACCATTTCTGTTGCAACCATGCATTTCTGCTATGTTATGCATGAGAGGAGTCATCGCAGTGGGCAAAGATTGGCTGAATGTTCTAATGAAATTTGATGTATAAAATCAGGCAGTGCAAGGCCCATAGTTCACCACCCCTGAACTAGCCCATAATATTTTTGTTCTTGATGAGGGTACATTCTACTAGGGCATACATGCATTTGATTTCTACTAGGTGGTATGTTTTATAAGGAAGATCTGCTCCCAAACCCCTCACCTAATTCAAAACAAGAAAAATCCAAAACTTGACAGCTTAGCTTCATAGGTATAGGATTCCTGAAAAGATTACAATGTCAATAAAACAAACAAAAAGACTCAAAAATGAGTTAAAACAAAGTGATTCTTTTTTTAAGTCCTGCTGACTCATTTACTAATTATAATGAATTTTTAATTTTGGAATATATTTCCCAGATATTAAACATTCCAAAGAAAACTAAGTCATCTGTAGTTTTGGATGAACTGACCGTTTCTTCAGTGCTATGAAGACAAGATAGAAACTCATTATTAACATCAGAAATCTCAAGTTTTTAAGACTACTCCGTATGTAGTTTAAAGGATGGTCACAAATTTGGTGAATCCAGCAAAGTGGTTATTCAGCATGCTGTATTTGATGAAATGGTCATTCATTGATTTGGTAGCTTAGCATGCTGACTTTAGGCAAATCGATTTGTGACAAGTGAATCTAGAACAAATAAGTGTAGTTCTAGGTACATGTTGTGACTTAAAATGTTCTTTGGGTTTATCAGTCCATTATGAATACATGCATGGGACCAAACTTGCTAATAGAATGGTATTAGTTATTTAGGTTATAGGGCTTATCAAAAACTCCTATATGACAAGGAAATTTCATCTGTGATTGTGTACAGGAAGTATTTGCTTCTGGAGTTCAAAGGCTAATTCAGTTCTGGGCTTACTTATAATTTCCCCCCCAACATTTGATTTAAAAATTTAACATTTATAAATTCTCAAACATGTAGAAAAGTTGAAAGAATGGTCCAGTGAACACCATTCTGAATTTAAGTAATCTCTACACCCAGTGTAGGGCTCAAACTCATACCCTGAGATCAAGAGGTGCATGCCCCACTGACTGAGCCAGGCACCCCATAGATATTTAACCACAAGTGAGAAGCTCTATGCTTCCAAACTAGCTAAAAGAATTCCAATGCAGATCCTTTTTAGGACCACGTCTTTTCAGGAGTGATCAGAGACTGAACTGAACAATTTCTGGTTCTCCATTGTGTTTCTTGGGAAAAACCATGAAATATTCCTTCACCTTAGGTTGTATTTGCTCACTCTCACTTTCAAAGAGTTTTTTAAAAAAACAAGCAATCCCTCATGTCTACTAGGTTTCTTTGAGTGTCACAGAATCACCATTGCCCAAGCCTTGCAGTAACTGAAAACAGCATCAAAAGTTTTCATGCCGGGTATGAACCCAGGTGGCTGAATACTGAAGTGTCATTCCTCAGCGAGTTGCTAAGAAACCGGAAGGGCTACGATGGCCTTTTGAATTGTTAAGGTGTGTCTTTCTAGTCTCCCACTTCCATTTAATTGCCGCAGAAGGAAACTTCAAGAGGTGTGTGTTACCCCAGCCTGTCTCCTTCTACCAGGCAGTGTAAGGTATCACGTGGCTCTCAGGACGAATTTACTAGCTGCAAAGTAAAATGCTGTCTTCCACACTGTAATTTCTTGAGTTCCTTTTCCTTCGAGTGGAAAGGAATGATTGAGGGGAAAAGAAATTGTTTGACATCTAACCACAGAAGGAAAAATTGGTCTCCTCAAACTTCTCCGGGCTCTGTTTCTGTTCCATTCTGCATCCTATGTGCTCTGGTCTGGTGAGGAATCATGATGTGAAAGGGAGTTATTTCCCTTCAGAAGATTTGGCCACAATCTAATAGTAATCACAAGTTTGGGGAAATTGAAGGGTTTGAAATGTTTTCTACATCTTTTTTGCTGGTTGGCTGCATTCCGATAAATGCTACAACCTACCCATCATTGATTGTTTTGTTCGTCGCTCCTGCCTGTGGGTTAATAATATATCCTTGCCCTGTTGACCTCATACTGTGTTACCTGCTTTGGCCAATGAAATGTGAGCTCAAGTCACCTGTGCCACTTATGAGAAAAAGCTTTAAGAGCCATTGAATGGCTCTGCCATTCTCTGTATTCCTTCTGCCATGAAGGCAGTCATGTCCTAGGGGCAAGCTGCTCTATATCCTGGGTCCCCTAGTGAAGATGTGGAGCATAGAGCACAGCTGACCCACAATGGACATCTTGTAGAAAGCCATTGATCTAGATGCTGCGGTCGTTTGTTACTACAGCTGCCTAGCTTCACCCAAGCTGACTGGCCTGCCACCCATATGTGGTAGTGCCTGTTCAGACTTCTATGGTCTTGGAATGGAGTCATGGAAAGATTGGAAACCTGGACTTGCATGAATGTGGGAAGAAGGAAGGACTTTGGGACATTGCCTTTAGAACAGTGGATTTTTCTGTGTGGAATGATAGGTGATTTTAAAAATCCTCTTTCCTCTTCCCTGATTCTCCTCAAAGTAGCCCTTCAGAGACTTTAAACTGAATCACAAGCAACTTGGCCATCATTATGGTAGGATACCTAATTTGTAGAGGATTCTTTGTATATTTAATGATTACAGTAAAAGTTCCATGTGGGCAGGGCGCCTGGATGGCTCAGTTGGCTAAGCATCTGACTCGATTTTGGCTCAGGTTGTGATCTCATGGTTCGTGGGTTTTCGAGCCCCGCCTCAGATTCTATGCTGACAGTACAGAGCCTGCTTGGGATTCTCTGTCTCCCTCTCTTTCTGTCTCTCTCTCTCTCTGTCTCTCTCTCTGTCTCTCTCTCTCTCTCTCATACACACACACATACATACACACACAAATAAATAAACATTAAAAAAAAAGTTCCATGTGGGCAACAGCTGGGTTACAATGAAGTATCTCACGTACCTGGCATGCGGTGTAGCAGGATTCTCACACAGAGAGTCGTGACACAGAGGCTTTTCTTTCCAGGAAGCAACTTTATTCGTGTCAGCATAGTTGGCAGTTGGGTTCATACCCAAAGAACTGAGCTCCGAACGCCACGTGGCATAGTGTCTTATATATTTTCTACTTCTTTGTCTCCTGTATGTGGTAACACACAAACATGTAGTCTGATTAAGTGGTCTCTGGTTACAAGGTCGTGAGGGATGTTGTCACACACACGTGTAACCAGGTTGCCTTGAGGTTTTTTGTTTTTTGTTTTCCCCTTAGGGAGGGGACCTTACCACAACAATAGATGCTTACCAAATATTTGGTGAACTAATGAACTACATCATTTACTTCCAGTGGGTTTCTCTTTTGATTTTAGTGAGTGTATAGTCAAAATAATCACATTCCTTAACTATGCCTCTGTGCCTCTACTAGAAAATCAGATTCTGGTTAAGAAGCTGAATATTTATTTTTCTCAATAAATGAAAAATGCCACAAGGTTAAGTCACCAAGATTCATGACCTCAGTTTATTATAACCAACGTATCATCAGTTGCTTGAAATATTGTCTTTGCCTCATCTTGGCAAAAAAGTTTAAAGACTGGTTGGTAGTTTAAAGGAAGAGTTGATTCTGAATGAGTACCTTTCCCAAGTTCTGCATGACTTTGGTATTCCTGAGACTGAATTGGAACAGAAATGAAACATACGTCATTTTATTGGATTCATGGCCTTGCTAAGCCATGCCTGTCATTTAAGGGTGAGGGGCCGCTGTTTTTCCGCAGACTTTTTCACGCATTCACTCGTTTCCTCTGCTTTGTCATCATTAGGCCAGTTTTAAGTAGCATTACTGTAAAATTTCCCACTGCGAAATTTCAGCACGAAGAGGTTTTCGAATCTCTTTAAAATAAAATGGTTAAAAATAGACCTTGTGGGAACAGTTTTCCACTTCAAGAACGAAATCCTGCAAGAATGTTTTAATGCAGATTTGGGACCTAATTATTTTTTCTCACCTCAGCTCAGCTATAGTTGCGCTGCAGCCAAACAACAAGCCTCAGCTCTATAGGCTTCGGCCAGTGAGGCCCTCTGCTTCCTGGGGAGCCCCCCAGGGCTTGCTTTCCCCTCCCCTCCCTGGGGCTTCTCTTGGGGCAGGGGGTCCAGCTTCGAAGCCCTGGTGGGGGGGGCTCCTCATTACTTCGATGACCTCCCCATAGGAGGTGCACAAAGGCCCAGCCTCGCCAGCTGCACTGGCCTCCGGGGATTGCACACGTGGACATCTGCCCTGGGCACAGTCAAAGAACCGGAAGGGAAAAATAGTTGCAGAAGAGACTGTAATAAAGATTCAGGATCCCCCATTTGCTCAGTCATTAGGACTGCTTAAATCAAGCCTCTGTGACTTGGTTAGTTTGAGGCAGGTGCGGAGGGGCTCTCTGTGTACAAAAGTAGACTCCTGGCTGGCTGTATCATTTTCTTCTTTTAATGTCATCCCCTTAACCACAACCCAGGAGCTCCAGTATCCATGAACACTGGTTTTCCTTGTTGTTACTAGTATAGCTCTGCTACCTTAGAATAGCACCTGGCACTTAGTACACGCTCAGTAAATAGGGGTTGCATGAAGAGTGAATGACAAACAGATAATTGAATCTCTAACTCCCGGTGATGAGTTCTGCGTCTGTGTTCGGTACTTCACTGACTGTGGGGTCTGATTACTGACTGTATCAGGAAGAGGACTTGGACAGAGTTCAGATCTTCTGCCACAAGATCCTTCACCATGACCCACATGCATCATCATCCTTATCATCGGTAATTATTTACCCTCTGCCCTTACCTCTACCAACAGGTAGGAAATCCTTCTTGAAAAAGGGCAAATAATCCCAACTCTGTTTTAATGACAAGGACTGGAATACATTTCTCCAATCTCTCACTGGACCACATGTGTGGGGCATTTTTAAAAAGCAGTTTTTACGAGAATCCCTCTTCAGCCTGTGGGTCTGAAGTCTCTCTGACCATGAATTTGAATGTTTCTGAAATAAATTGCTCTCTGCTCCTGCCTGTTTCTGGTGCAGAGTTCTCACTTCTCTTGTGCTCTTTTACATGCTCTCCTACTGCACAAGTGTATTTCCTCCTTTCCCTGTCCTGATAGTCCTGTCCCTTTAAGATCCATTTCAAATGTCACTTCCTCTGGATACACCCCCTGTGAATTAGATGCTTCTCAATCTCCATGTACCCTGAAACACTGTGAGTACACTTCCAGCATGGAGCGTTTATCACCCTTTATTGTTGCTGCTTGATTAACAGTTAGATGGTTAGACTCTTAGCTCCTGTAGGTCATTGCCTGAATATGATTCATCTCTGTGTGGTGGGCATCTAGCATAGTGTTTGGCACCTACTGGTGCGCAGAATACTTGTTGCATGAATTGACTTGTTTATGTTCTAAAGAAAGCCTCAGGAAGGTGCTTATCATCTTTAGCATCTGTCTTTAGGTTAGGTAATCGCCTTCTTCACTGCATAGGAGGTTTGAATTTAGGGCTTGATTGTACTTGCAGCAGCAGAGCCCACAGCCACCGTCCACTGCTTGTGTGAGAAGAAGGGCCAGACAGGCATTTGTTGAATAGAATCCTGGGTTCTGATACACGTTTGCTCGGCTTCCAACCATATTCTTCCCTATCCTTTTCTTTTTTCCTCCTCCCCTCAACTCGTCTCCCCTTCGTGGGGCTTGACAGCTGATTATTTTGCTCACTTAAATGTCACAGAAATATTGCAAATAAAAGAGTGACCCTGACAAAGTCATTAAACACAGTTGGAATATTGCCTAAAACAGTTTTGCATGTAGAATTAATAGTCAGGGCTCTGAAATCCCAGCTTGTTGCTTTAGAAACAAGAGGCTGGAAGCAACACATACAGATGCTTCTTCCTTCTTCATCCTTTACCGTTAGCTGATCATTCTGGGCAGGGGATTCTCAGCCTTGATACCAAAGCATAGAGAAGAGGACCACCATTTCCTTTGATGATCTCCTTAGTTGTCTCCTCCGCGGAAAACCTGACCAACATCTTCATTTTTTTTCCCCTCAAGCCGTAATTTAAAATCTTTCCCTCTTACAGCTTCTATATGTAGAAAGAATAGCTAGCTGGCTAACTGTCATAGGAGCTCTACTGGACCGTTGGAGAGAGGGAATTCAGGAAATACAGCAGTGTTAGGAGTGGGTAAGGTAATTTTTAAAATGCAGTGTCACCTGTGTCTGTGACTTGACACTAAGGAAGATGGAAAAGGAACGTATTTACTAGTTTCCGTGATCACTAGTATTGGAATCCATTTGGCCAAGAGACCTTGTGAGGTTCATGTTGTCAGTGAAGTCTTGCCTACATTTTTATGGACACATGAGTAAGGGGTTAGGAGATCAATTGGTGGGGCTGTGTGATAGTTCATGTAGCTAATGACCCAGGATAATTGGGGGAAAGGTATAGGGTTTTTATTTTAAAGATGTAATCGAAAAATTCAGACTTGTCAATTTGCATCTACTCATTATGCATTATGACATAGTCTACTAAAACTATTTTGCACCTCTGTGTTCATTTCTGTTAGAAATACATGCTTACTTAAAATTTGGGAATCCCTCACAGAATAAATTGGGTGAACTCATATCCAGATCTACTCAGCCACTGAGGATTAACACGTAAATTCATGGTGAGGTTGACAAGGGTGAAGAGTACTGATGCGTCTGAAACAAAGCAGATGCCTGAGAAGTTGGCCCAGACCACCGGTCACCTTACATTTGCTCCCACTTGTCTTTCAAGATGGAGGGAGATAGGCTTTAGTGTGTTGTGTTTTCCTGGCATTCTAAACAAGCCAACCAGAAATGCAAACCAGAAATACCGAGTGAATCCCCTTTCAGGTACTGATGAACTCTTATCCATGTGGATGTCAAAGGTCACTCTGATCCTATGCACGTGCACATCTATAGATAACACGTTGGTTCTCTTTTTGCAAGTGAGAGAGAGATCAGTATTGGTCTTAACTGTGCTTGCTAGTTTTCTCCAGTTCCTTAACCTCTCCCAGTTTCAGCAGAAACTATAGTTAACCTTCATAAAGAGTTTTGTGGTCAGAGATTTCTCTTTGAGGGAACTATTTTGAACGACCAACCCAAGTATTTACTGTAAAAATGAGAAAACCCTCTTTCTTTAACTTCTCCCTGGTCCTTGTTGTACAAAATTCAGAATCTATTATGTAAAATTCCATCTTGCCTTCCTCAACCCTAAACTGGATATTCCCTTTCAGTTTTTTCAATACCTCAGTATTTGATTTTCATGTGCTTAGAAATCTTAGAAATTGAGTAAATAGTAGAAGAATGTATATTACAGAAATTAGATACCAAATGGCATCATATGATGTTGCCATTTCTTTTCCACATTGCTCATATTAAAAATAGTAATTTATCTTTTGAATAAAATGCCAATAACCAAAAAAAGTCAACTTTTTTTAAAATGTGGCACAATTAGTAGTATCCAGACATCTCATGGTAAACATGTTAAAAACCACACTCAGTATTTAGGTAACAAAATGTACATTGAGACACTCTTCATTTTGTAAATTAGGTAATCCCCTTAACATTTGATAGTGTTATTCTCACTTCTTCTCTGTAGCTATACAGTCATTGAACTGAATAAAATGTCACAATGTAGCAATTAAGAACACCTTATCTTTTTTTTTCTTTAATCCACAAGTTCAGTAAATCACGACTTGATTGTCTGTGTAAACAATGGAACCTGCTGTGGCTGCTTTGTTATAGAACAGAGTTCTGCATGCAAATTAACAACAGTCAGTTATTCCCAGTATGAGGGAGCATACTTTTTCTAGAACTTAAATTTCCCTTCTCCAACCCCAGGAAAACAGATTAAGACAAACACATCACCATATTATCCTTTTTCTCCAATTTCTTGGCCATAGGCAACGGTGCCCACCCCAGCACTACCCTGGGGGACACTGTGGAAACACTTTTCGGAAACCTGCTGGCGTGTGCTTTACCAGCCCTCCGCTCTCTCAGCGGCATTTAGCAGTGCTTCACCAAAACATACACAACTTAATCAGAGTGGAGGAAATGCCAACTTGCTTTCTCATTAGGGGATAGAAATGCTTATGGACTGGGGTATGCGTAGTCGTTCTTGCATTGGGGTAACCTGTGGTGTTTCAGTGAGGTCCCGCTCTTGTGTACTGCATATGGTTCACTGTCAGATAATTTAACACCCAAGAAAATCTTCCTTGAATAAATTAGAATATATTTGCAAATTAATTGGTTAATTAGATTTTAGACATCTCTGGGGGACTTGGCTGAAACAGATGTGTGCAAAAGCCCCTCACAGAGCAGGGGATGAGGGCTTCTTGCTGAGCTTTCGGAAGGAAGAGTTCTTCTATCACTCGATCCTGTTGTCGGTGCCAGTGTGTTCTGATATATGCATTTATGCATAAAGCAGTAGAACTACAATCCTGCCTTGGGAGTTAATTGTTTTAGGGATATGCTCAGAAGGTACCAAACTCTTCAAATAACTGTACTGTAAAATAAAGTACTAGTAGAGTGTTGATTCTTTCTTAATTATGTCAGGAAACCATATGGGGATCCAGTTACAACCAAAGAAAGGCAGATTAGAGGATGCTTTTAAATAATTCTGTAAGACACGGGCAATGCATGTGAAGATACCATTAAAAAGAGAAAGCTAGAGATTAGGACTTGGAGTTAGCAATCAGCTCGTATTTGTCATTTCACTTTTTTTTCCTTCTCTATTGCTTTACTACAGAACAGAAACTGAGTTGGCATTCCTGTGAGTACTGTTTATAATAAGTGATTTTAATAACTGAACCATTGAAGTAAATTTCATTTTATTCCTTTATTCATTTTTCTCATGACTCAGTTAATATTTATGGTGCACCTGCTGGGTGCTGAGATGGCTGATGGACACAAAATAGACCCACGTAGCCCCTACTTGCAGTGGACTCCCAATCACTTCACGCGTCCTGGATGATAAAATTGGTTTATATTTTCTAGCCCTTGCAGTGGGAAGACACAACCATTCTGCAGCACATTGCATGACAGGAAAAAATAATGTAGAACTAAAGATTGATCATAAATGAGTCATATGTCCACAATTACAGATGCATCATTAGTAGAGCCACCCAATGGGGACTAGTAGAGACTGTTGGGTGGTGTGCTAGAAATGGGGGACAAATGATATAGCCAAGCTATAAACGTCAACGTTACGCCTTTCCTTCTTCTTTCTATTTGGTGCCCACTTGTTACATTAATGGTCAGCTCCCAGAGGACTGACATCTGTGTGTCACCTGTGCCTAGAAAAGTCCCTAGTAAAGAACACACTGGCAGCTAATGTTGAATGTGAGCAGATGCTCAGACAGCGATTCTCAGATGCTTGAATAAAGGGGACCCATACCTGGAAAATCACATAGGAAAATTTGGGGTCAAACATGGATTTTTAATGGAACCATGCATCCCATTTTACAGAGATTTGAGAGGTATGTCATACTATCATAATTAGTTGGTTCAATTTTAGTTTTGCTTACGTGTTAAGAAAATGAGTCATCACGGAAATAATTTATGAATAGCTGGGTCATCTTTAAACAAAGTTTCCATTTCCTAAATCTGATTTTTTTAAATAAGAAGCAAAGCCCTCAATGACAAAAATGATATTCTCATTTGAAATAAGTAGTGCTTAAGTTTGTGGGCCGTTGTTTCCTGCAATCGGTGTAGTAATGTCACCTCATGCTATATTCTTGCTTTATCTTCCGTGGTAAATAGTTTTTTTTCCCCCTAAATCTTAGAAACTTAGTTCATAGTCTAAAGTACTATTATATATCTGGGGCACCTGGGTGGCTGAGTCCCTTAAGCATCTGACTTTGGCTCAGGTCATGATCTCACAGTTCGTGAATTCAAGCCCCGCACTGGGCTGTGTGCTGACAGCTCGGAGCCTGGAGCCCACTTCAGATTCTATTTTCCTCTCTCTGCCCCTCCCCCCCTCTCAAAAATAAACATTAAAAAAAATTTAAGTACTATTATAATTTTTTTTAATTAAAAAAAACTTTTAAGTAACCTCTACACCCAACATGGGGCTCAGACTCATGACCCTGAGATCAAAACTCATGTGCTCTACTGACTAAACCAGCCAGGCAACCCAAAAGTATTATTATATTTGATTTGATTTTCTCAGAGCTACATTATTAATAGCACTATTCACCTAGCATAACCTTATTTCAAGGAGAAAATCTCAACATGCATATATATATTTTTTAAATATGAGGGACAATAAATATTTATGGCAAAAGAATTTAAGTTCCATTCTTTTCCAAGCAATCCATTAAAATGTAGCTTATGGGGCACCTGGGTGGCTCAGTCAGTTAAGTGTCCGACTTTGGCTCAGGTCATGATCTCATGGCTTGTGAGTTCAAGTCCTGCGTCAGGCTCTGTGCTGACAGCTCAGAGCCTGGAGCCTGCTTTGGATTCTGTGCCCCTCTCTCGCTCTGCCCCTCACCCACTCATGCTCTGTCTCTCTTTCTCTTAAGAATAAATATAACATTAAAAAATGTAGCTTAATCACATAAGATTATTTTACAATCAGAAATGTATATGCTGATGGTTGTTATATTTGACATTAAGATAGGAATCCCATAAAATGAAATACTTATTGAAAATGGGCTTTGTTCCTGCTATGCTGTCCTTCAGTAAGAGCCAGTAATGACCAGAAAAAAAGGAAATTTACTAAGATATTTTATCTTGATTTCCAGGCACGGTTTATAAGGGAGGGAGGTAGATGTTTTGGAGGATTTCAGAAGTCTCTGGTAATTGAATTCACTTGAGACTAGGACATTCCCATGCATCCTATACTGTGGAACAAGAATTGCCCTTTAGCCAATTCTGAGTGGGTTGAAGAGAGAAACTGTTCTTGGGCAAGATGGAGCTTCTTAACCTCTTGGAATTTCCATTCGAATACCACGGATTGGCAAATCGGGGTTCTTTCATTAAGTTCTTCCCCATTCTGGATGTGGAGGCAGGCATGAGCAGGTTAGCTGAGGATCACAGAGCAGACCAGAAGTCCTGCACTGGAGAGAACACCCACTGGAGAGGGGCGGGGTGGACGTCTTCAGGTGCTGGCAGCAAGTCCCGCCCACCAGGCAGAACGCACACAGCAGGGAACCCAGAGTTGTGCAAAAAGGGAGATTTTTGACAGGCACTTGGCACTGGGGAGGTCCTGAGAGCCCCAGGGCAGGTGAGTGGAGGAAGTCGAGGAGCAGAAGTGTGGAGAGAATACTCATACTTGGCTGCTTTTCATCAGCATTAATGTGGTCTAACATCAATATCAGGCCCTACTTCCTGGGCTGGGATTTTGGCAGGACTCCAAAATTTGTTCTGAGACATGTTTTCCTGGTAACATACCACTTGATAGTGAGGATGTGTGGAAAAATGTATATATAGTTTCTTCCTACATTCTATTGCAGGTATTACCAATATTGACTAAAAGAACCTGACGGGAAGAAGCAGCTATAATGGCTTAAAGGATTCCCAGCACCAAACCTGGAAATCTGTGGCCTGGAGAATGTGGTTTTGTGCTGGTGGCTTACACTTAGATCACCTATGGCCCCTACAGCTAGGAGTAGGGATCAGTCCCACCCACCCCAAAGGGCCTGGGTATCTCCCCAGAGGAGAAATGGGTATCGGGAAGGAAGGAAGCAAGTAATTATTCAATGTAGGATAATCCCACAGGAATTCCACATGTGCTTTGGATGGAAATCTACCTTGGACTCTCTTCCTCCTCAACGTTGTTCACCCCAGTGGGAGCCTCCATTTGCCCATACAGAGTATGGGCAAAGATGCTGTTGGCTAGTGGTGGGTGGTTCCTAGAGCCAGCATCTTGAGCCTGCAATGTAAAGCAGGGACTTGGAGTCTAGAGCAAGGGGAAGAAGTCGAGTTATGAGAAGTTGAGCTATATAACTAAAAAGAGCTAATGACATTGGTTATTTGCTGAATCCCTCAACTTGAAACTAAGTTTCTCAGGGCTTCTCTCTCAGAGGAAGGACTGGTTCTAGACCCTTGCGGATCTGGTGGTAATGTGTTTCACTGTGGGGTTTTGAAGACTACAGGATAGGGAATACTTATATGCTACAGCATACAAATTATTACAGGTCAGTAGGTATGGTTTTGTTCAGAAGAACATACATCCTCCCAATTAGCAGGAGAGCTTTTTAAAAAATAAAAGCTAAGAGAGAAAAGAGGGTGGGGGAGGAAAGGAAAAGAAAAGTGTATGTTTAGAGGAAGTAGCTAGGTTTGAAGGAATCAAAAGTCTCTCGGAAGATTGTTACATTCAGCCTTTTTACCTCCAGGCCTTCAATCCAGCCAGGGTGTTGGTGACTGAAACTCATTATTTTATGACCATTTGCTGTTTGGTGGGGTGTTTGGAATAGCTAGTTAATCCCATCCCAATTCATAATGGGCAGGTAGCCAATTCATACAAAACACCTTGACAATCCATACTAATTGGTTTGTCTCCATGGAGCAGCCAAAATTGAATTGCCCGTGGAGATGGACATTTCCTTCCACCCACCCCCTTCTTTCAACTCTCCGCCTCTCCCTAACCAGCACTTCCAGCCACACACACACACACACACACACACACACACACATACACACACACAGAGTGTGCACACATACACAGTGTGCACACATACACAGCCTGCTAGAGTGATTTTGCATTTAAATAGCATCATTTTTCCACCCATCTTCCTGGGCTATAAATTTCCCCCAAGCTTTCTAAAAGAGGGAGCAGATTAGAGGTAAGGAAAGTAAACTGAATGTCCTTGGGACACTTTTCAGCGTCGTTTGTTATTGTCAGAGTTGGTTTCATTGCCAAGGGTAGTAGAAGGGATGTTATCTGTGAACAAAGCAAAACGCACTTCATGTTTTAGATGGCCAGGGAAACATTCCTAGACAAAGATTCATACAGCCTAGAAATAGTTTCAGAAAAATCTACTGACCCACAAAAACAACTAGCCCACAGAGTCATCTCCAAGAATGGCTAATCACGTACTACTGAGAGACCTCCCCCTCAAAAAAATATAAACATATGGGTTTATATAACTGGGGCACCTGGGTGGCTCAGTCGGTTAAGCATTCGACTTCGGCTCAGGTCCTGATCTCACAGTTGGTGGGTTCCTGCCCCGTGTCGGGCTGTGCTGACAGCTAGCTTAGAGCCTGGAGCCTGTCTTCGGATTCTGTGTCTCCCTCTCTCTCTGACCCTGCCCTGCTCACACTGTCTCTCTCTCTCAAAAATAAATAAAACATTAAATTATATATATATTTATTATATATCTCTCTGATATATATAATATATTGGTTATATATATAACTGTGATATATATATAACTGTGATATATATATATATATATATATAATAACATATTATATATATATATAACTGTGATATCTGGTTCCTGGGTAAATAATTATCCTTTATACCTGAAAGTTGGCTTTATCAAGCACTGACTACCTTTGGGCTCAGGCATTTCTAAGGGGCAGGTGGGATGGACAGCATTCCCTCCATTTGGTTAAAGGGCCTGTCAGTTGGCTAGCTGGAAATATAGTGGTGCTCCGTCGCACTTCAGCCGAAGCTCTGGAGCTGGGCAGCACCCTGTCGGTGCTCCTCACCAGCTGTGTGACATTGGGCAACCACTGAACCTCCCTGTGTTTTCAGGGTTGTTGTTGTTTTTTAACCAACCATTCTTGAGATAAGGTCTCTACTTAATTGAAAAGCATATCTTATAATTAAATAACATCTTTTTAATAATCTTCTGTTTTAAATGGCTTAACTTTCTATACATTTGGGTTTTACATAAAGAAGAGAAACCTCCATGTAATGATAAGTTGTAATACTTTCTTCTTTTATTAATGTGCTATTGCCCTCACCTTTCGCCTTCCAACCGAGGGTAAACTAAAATAGTAAAGCTCAGTGCAAATATTTGTCAGCCCAGATGCATTTCTAGATATTCAGTGTGTACAGACACCTGGTTATTTGCACAATTTATACAGTGAGTGCCGTCATCTGTAGGTCACATGAATATCTACCAAATACCTACTCCTAGTAAGCCTTGCTGTGAGTTTTGACAGTCAGAAATACATAACCTTACCCATAATTATCTCTGCCTGTACAATGTGGTAGATAAAGAACAAGGTTATAAAACACTCCAGCCCCCTAGGGTCCAAGAGAGATGAAGGAAATAGAGAAAGTTTTCATAAAGTGTAAGACAAAAGTAAGTCATTTTAAAGTAAGCTCATCTGACACTTTCCTTGCTCTGTCATCTCAAGGCCTAGATACTACTGAGTGGAAGATGATCTGATAGACTCCCCATCACCACAGGGTGAGGGTCAGGGAGGTTTGATTGGAGCATTCAGGCCTCCACGAAAAGTCAGATAGAAGGTGAAATTTACAAGGAATTCTAACAAAATCGACAAATGCTTGCATGGGGTTCACAGCACAGCTCACACTCATTCTGGCCTGCAGATGTTCTTTGGGCTTCTGTCCTTGTAATTGGTCTCTTACGAAGATGAATAGATACTAGAGGCCTGAAACCCATAAAGAAACTCAGCTTCTGCTTTGTTGTTGTTGTTGTTGCTGTTTCTTGATGTTTTGGGTTTTTTTTTTTTTTGAAAAGTTTGTGTATCTTTGGAGAAAAGGGACTAAGGGAGGGAATCTCTAGCCTTACCAAAAGAAAACAAGCCAGGCTTGATAACCAAGCTCTGTCCTCTCGGGTTCCTTATCACCCATGTGCACAAATCACTAGATAATTTCAAGGATACTTATAAGGAGAAAGAATAGTGGGTAAACCTGTTCCTCGGTCTGGGAGAGAATGGAATTTTTTTTTATTTCAGATTTTTGTGTTTTGGTAGTTGATTTGGAACGTCTACTTGAGAACTTTTTAAAAAACGTTTTGCTGTGATCCATTTCTCAGCATGACTCCTCACCCTTCTGAGAGGATGGGGGTGGGGGTGGAATTGCCTTGAGATGCTGCTGTCAACATAATAAAGTTCCAGGCAACTTGTTGCCTATGAAGGAGGTTGGAATACACTGTAGCCGACCCAGACCCACTGGCCGCAGAAACTTTCCCCAACAAGAAAGACAACTTCATCTTTTGGAAAATTGCATCCAGGTAGTAAAGGCTGACAGTGATTTATGCTGACTCGGCTCTCGGCTGCTGATATGCATATATGAAATACCGCTGGGCTCCACTGGCTTGCTTAAAGAACTGCTCTCGATCTGCTCCTTGCAGCCTTCTTCCTTAGCCTGCATTGCTGACATGTCTGGAGTGTGATTTGAGGGTCTGCAGGAGGAAAGAGCCAGGATCTGGAGCCGTGTGGAGCCTGGGAGAATAAGCACAGGGTGAACATCTGCTGGAGACTTCATGGAGATATGTAGCACACTGATTTACGGTCCTTTGGGGAGCCTGTGTACAGAACCCAGACTCATGAGGAAGCAAGCGTCTGGCAGGAGTCGGGGTACATAATTGTGCTTGATTATCAGGACATTTGAGAAGTCTGTCTAGTCTTGTATTCAGTGCCAAATTGTAGATTTCTTGTTTGGGACCACATCGGCCCTCCGTGCCACCAGAAACAAAACAAAAATGCAAAGAAAAAAAAAAAAGCCCAGACTTCTACATCAAAATATCAATAGCAGTTTTGAAATAAAATGATGCTTCTCCATTCTTTAGAGTATAGAAGTCAAGAGTATGCACTTTGGAGTCAGAACACTGGGGTTCCAATACAGGCTGTACACACAGTAGCTGTGTGGCTGTGGGCAAGGCACTTAGCCTCTCTGTGCCCTAGTTTCCTCACCTGTAAAAAGGGATGATAGTATTTACCTTTTAGGGTTATTTTGTGAAGTAAATGAAGTTTATACATGTAAGGAATTTAAGATAGCACCTGGAAAATAAAGCCCTATCTAATTTTTGTGTGTTTGTTTTTTCCCTGGAAGGCATGAGTGTGCATCAAAGTGAGGGACACCCACTGCCCTGCCGGACAACTGCCTTTGGTCCTTATCACTTACCTTCCTTCTTCTGCCATCTTGTCCACCACCACCACCCTGACTGGCTTGGTTTCTTTCCCTTGCTCCTTGAATGTGTGAGGAATGTTCAGAATTGGGGCTCTGTCCACATGGCTCCCACTTGCTGAATCATTCTTTCCACACCCCTTTTAGGAACCTGGCTTCTCTTCATCCCTTAGGCCCCATTTCAGTGTTGCTCCTTCAGAAAGGGGTTTCCTGATCACCTCCTCTCCACTCCTATGCCTCCACCAGCCCATAACTGCTTTAATGCCTACATGTTCTTCAGTGTCTTTAGGATCTGTAGCAACCTATGACCTGCATGTGTATTTTAACGTTTGCGTCCTGCAGTGGATGATGGAGCACGTCCCATTTCTGTTTGAGCCCCCACTGAGCATCCAATCCAGTATAGTGCCAGCAGCTATATAGGCACTCAAAAAATAGTGGTCTAGAGTTAGAGTGAGTAAGTGACTGACTGAATAACTGATGTGCTGTCTAGAGTATATTCACAGTGGTGTGGGCTGAGCATTTCTTCCTTCTGAGCTGGCCAATTCTCATTCCCCCCAGTCCGACTGGTCTTTACCCCTTTTTATTTACATTGTAATGGGAGTGCAACAGAAGTCCGGGAAATAATCAAATGCCTCTTCTAAAGATGAGTTATGTCCTCCTCCTCCCCGTGTGTACCTTTGACTATGTGGGAGCTAAGGGTGAGGAAGCAGGACCTATTTCCCCTTCCTCACCAGGCATATTCTGTGGGAACACTTGCATGTGGATGTGCCCCATCTACTGGTTGAATCAGGTGGCTACATTCGTCATGGATGGCATTACCCTGTGCTAGTTAATGTCTTTAAAAGCAGCTGAGATGATGCTGGGGTTTCGAGCACACGTTGCTATCCTGCTGGCAACAAAATGAAAAGTAAAGCACGGTTTGTTTCTGGAGCACACATTTTAGCATCTCTAGTGCCTATATATTTATCAGAGTTGCACACATTCTGTCATGTGGGTTTTGCAAGTTTGAAGTTAAGAGTTTCACGCTTGTGTCCACAGGCTAAAATCCATCGTTTAACATCCGCGTACACCATTTCGTTGTTCCTTCTGTGCATTATGCTTGTGTAATATATGGATTAGCTTATAAGTAGACGTATCGAAGGCTGCCCAGCAGGTCTGTGGGCTGAGGGCTCAGTGGGTAGCGTTTCTCTTGTATCGGGGATGCAGCTGTCTGAACATTGAATTCAGGTGGGTATTTTATACCTTTTTATAACTTGTGCTGCCTTACAAAGATTTGTCTAACATACCCATCCAGAAGCATCTCACCTCACACCACCCCGTCCAAATTTCCACATCAGAAATAGCAAAAGCATGAAACCATCTTAATTTTAAGTTTTAAGGTCACTTACTCTCAATTACAAGGTTTTTTCTTCTTTTGACAATTATTAAGTAGTTGTTAACTTATTCTTCCTCACTATTATTCTGTAGTCTCCACTCAGTCCCCAAAGGGGAAAGTTTTGAATGCCAGCTGGGTTTTTTGTGCCTTTGTGTTTTGTCACTGAGTTGTTTAGCATGAGAGGCTTTCACGGTGTCAATGTGAAGTGAGCAGACCAATTGCTTACTTTGGTTTCTCTTGGTTCAGGATGATTTCAGACACCTGAGAGTGCCTAGCACCTCTCAGAGCAGAGATATAAAAAATAGAAAGCCAAACAACCAATGCATTAACTTATCCAGAATGCAGCAATCGGGAAAAACCTAGGAATAAGACATTTTAATGTCAGCGTACATGTAAGGTCTGTATGTTAAGGTTTGGTAATAACTTCACTGGAATTGCCTGTTGGAACAAGCATCAAAATATTTCCAGTGCTAATGCTTTGAAAGATCTCCTCTATGCCTCTTTCTTCTGGAGACCTCAAATACTGCCAGTACAAAACACTGCTGAAGAAGGTCCGGCAGGTTCTCGAACTTCTCAGAACACTCTTGAATTCTCATTGTCTTTATTTACTGGCTTTATAATTCTGGGCAGACTATCGACCTCTGTCAGCCTCCATGTTCAGTTGTAAAATGGGGATAATCGTACTGACTTCAGATTGTGACCCTCTGTGTAAAGCCATTAGCACGGTGCTTATTAGCATACATGTGGGTTATCAACTGGAGTGATTGTTATATTTTTACCATTATTGTTATTTCTGCATGTGAGTTATTTATATTTTTATTATTTATTTTTTACCGGGAGCCTTTCCTTGGGCTCTCATCATCATCTTTCTTTTTCTAGGCACGATTCTGATTTAAAGAATGGAGGATGTATATTGTGATGTTTAACACGTATATATATATTTTTTCCTTCAACCTTTTCTTCCAATTCTTTCCTAAGGGCTTAGCAGCCTTAAAAATACAGATGGCAGCGGCTTGCTCTGGTCTGACCTCATGATCCGATCTTTATTTTGCTGTGTTGGAGGTTCTTGGGGAGGTCCTGTAATCCCTCAATGAGTCTAGGAGGCAAATGCATGAAAGCCATGTCTTTGTTGGGCAAAGCCCAGTCGTGGCTTTTCTTTTGTTCCCGGCTCCAATCCAAACTAATGCCTTAATACCTGAAATTCCCTCTTGCACCCCCTCACCTTAAGGACTATTAAGTCTGCAGGAAGGACGCATCACGGTAGCAGGAAGATGCCTTCACATCCCCCCATCTCCCCGGCCACAGGCCCTGGGCCAGGCCACACAGCAGTCAGCACCAGAGGGAGGACGGACAGAAGCCAGACCCCTGGGGCTGAGTGCACCCTCCCAGCGGGAGCTCTGGCTGCCTTCTCTCCATCCACTTTGACAGCGCTGTGAGGCTGCCTCTTTCAGCAACTGTGTCATCTCTACCTTTTCTCTCACGATTTCCTTCCCCCTGGAGATGTTCGATGTTAGGGCAAAATACAGGCATTCAAGCTGCTCGTAGCATTTAGGGAGTTGGGGAACTTGGCTTTTAATTACTGTGAAAATATGATTATTTAGGGACTCAGCACAGTCTCTACAGAACTTGTAAAATTTTGTGGCAACAGGAAAAGGGGCTCATAAGTACAGGCTAGAATAGGTGAGTTGGCGGATCCTGGGAGGAAAGAGCAGAGCAGTCCCAAGTAGCTTTCATTAACGCGAATCAAGATGTGAAGGCTCTTCCCTGCCACAGCCTTCTTTCTGTAACACAGGTTAAGACCGACTGCCCAGTGCCATTGCTGAGAGGGTGTGTGGCATCTAGACTGCTGTGCACAATGGGCGTATTTCACGGAAACTGCTTATCCGTCCGGACAGCCAGGCCTTGATCCCACTCGATGTTTCCAGGCAGCAAGAAGCCCCAACCATGGTTTTACACACACATCCAAAGAGTTCATCTTTGTCATGACAAGATGTTTTTGATTTGTTGAGATGACAAGACGTAGTATGTGTCTTCTGCTTGCCCAAACGTATTTTACGTTTCTCGATGGTCTTTGCACAAGGCCATCCTGGTGGCCTTTGACGGTTTGCTGTCATCACTGCCCACAGCACTTCATTGCAACCCCAGGCCTCCTTGACCCTTATGGAGTCTTAGCTCAATCCCCTCCTCCTGACAAGGCCACTCTCCTCTTTTATGTGCTCTTGTAGAACCATTAGTCTCTCCTTTGAATACTCATTAAAAATTATTTAATACTGGGGCGCCTGGGTGGTTCAGTCATTTGAGCAGCCAACTCTTGCTATTGGCTTAGCTCATGACCCCAGAGTTGTGGGATCAAGCCCCACATTGGGCTCTGCACTGAGCATGGAGCCTGCTTAAGATATTCTCTCTCTCTCTCTCTCTCTCTCTCTCTCTCTCTCTCTCCCTCCCGCCCCCCACCCTTCTCCCCTGCTCATGTGCGTGCTCTTTTTCTCTCTTATAAATAAATATTTAATATCAGCCCTCCCAACAAAGCCTGGAAATTCCATAAGGTAAAGAAATGCCATGATAACAGTGATGAATTTTTGCTGCCCGTGTACTCCCCACTCCAAACAGCAGCATGCCTGGTTCTTAGGTAGCTTCAGAATAAGCATCATTGGTAAATGGGTAGACGGATGAGTAAGTGAATGAGTGAGATGTCAGTGTCTCTTATAGTGTTCATTTTATGTCTCTTCCCTGTCCTGTTCACATGGCCATAGGACCTGCACACGTAGGAGAGGTTCCGCACAGTTTCCTAGGTAACTAAAAGGTGCGTTGTGGGTCTTGGTACCAAAGCCCTGTGGTGGATTGGGGATGTAAAATTATATAAATTCTTAGAAAGAGGCCTTGAGGTTTCGCTATTCTACAAGTGGTCCTGGCTGGGATAAAATATAGCAAATGGGCAGCCATTTGTTTCTCACCTGCTCAATCTACTCCCCAGGACCTGGGAGTAATACTTCACTTGGGAGGTGACCTTGAGAAGGATGCCTTCTCTAAATCAGAGCCAGATAAAAGAACTGGGGCAGTGCCAGGCCTGTCTCCAGCCAGAGGACCATGAGTCAGCCCAGGAGATTCCATAGTGGTTCTCATGGTGTCCCTCAAGACAGAGCTCACTTACCTAGTCCATGGGCCATCTCCAAGAAGCATTACAGAAGCAAGATATTGTGCTGCTGTATGTGAAGTTGGACCCTACAGTCAGAATGCCTGAGTTCAGGGGCGCCTGGGTGGCTCTGTCGGTTGAGCGTCCGACTTCAGCTCAGGTCATGATCTCGCAGTTCGTGGGTTCGAGACCCGCGTCGGGTTCTGTGCTGACAGCTCAGAGCCTGGAGCCTGTTTCGGATTCTGTTGTCTCCCTCTCTCTCTCTCTGCCCTTCCCCAACTCATGCTCTGTCTCTCTCTGTCTCAAAAATAAATAAACTATAAAAAAATTAAAAAAAAAAAGAATGCCTGAGTTCAAATTCCACCTGCCTGCTTATTAAGTGAATTTAGACAACTTAGGTATAATCCTCAATTTCTTCTTCTATAAAGGAAGACAAATAATATTATTACCTATCTCACAGGGTTGTTGGAAGATCCAATGGCCAGATATAAAGCACTTTGCAGAAGGCTGAGCTTGTAATAAGCTCACAAGAAATGTTAGCTCTAATTGTTACCATCTTTTTTTGGAGAGAGAGAGAGAAAGAACATGCGCGCATGCAAGTGGGGAAGGGGTAGAAGGAGAGGGCGATAGAGAATTGCATGGAGCTCAACGTGGGGCTTGGTCTCACGACTCTGAGATCACAACCTGAGCTGAAATCTAGAGTTGGACACTTAACCTACTGAGCCACCCAGGCGCCCCTAATTATTATCATTTTTATTGACAGCAAGAATTTCATTGCAATCCCAAGCCAGTCCCTGTGAATGCTTATCCATCCTACCCCTTTTAGTCTATGTTGGGACCCATGTTTTCTTCCCCACCTGCTCTGCCTACATGTATTGGGCTCCCATTTTTACTATAAGGACCCAAGCACAGTATCCAGGGGTAGCACCGATTATACTGCATTTTGCCTTATAATACCTTAACCATAATACCTACTGTAAAGGCCATCTTGAACCACCTGAAAATCCATACTGTATAGTGATTTGCTGGTGTGCACACACTGTACACAGGTATTAAATAAATTAAACAGTGCTGACAGTGTGTGCATGTGCCCCACCAGATCGTCCTGCTTTCTTAAAGCATTTAAGCACACTTAATCTAATGGAGCATATTATGACTTCAGTAGCTTCTGGAGAAAAATTGGAGAAAAAAAATTTTTTTAACGTGGCACCAACTAAAACTTGCATACAGTTATTTAAGGCAGCTTCAGCACTTCCACGGAAACTGGGATCTGTTGAAGAAATAGCCACTCCTCTTACAGAATGAATTTTTTTTCCTTTAAAAAAATTCCTTCTTTTATTTTTAGAGTTTGGATCAGATTGGGACTCCAAATCTATTTTCAAGCTGTCTCTTTCTTTCTCTGCTTGCTCAGAACTAACCTTTTTATATTGCTTCTGCCCCTGGTGGTAGTAGTTGGGCAAGTTACTTGACCTCTTCCTGGCTTCGCTTTTTTCATCTGGGATGTTTAGAATGGACGATCTTTGTGGTGCCTTCCAGCTGTTAACATTTTTTTGATTTCATGATTTCTCTCCCTTGTTATTATAGAAAGCACAGTGTTGTGCCGCAAGCATAAGATAGGAAAGTATTCATTGATCAAGTTGAAAAACCTCCACTTGCCACATTCCAGGACTCTGAGTTTGGACTTAGAGAGTTACAGTTGTTTTCAGGCAGTTTTTTGTGCTAATGGTAGTTTGGGTTTCATTCCTGTTTTTGTTGTTGTTGTTATTGTTGTTGTTGTTGTCGTTGTAGACCTTATTGGATGTGTGGCCATTTGATCTTGGTAGAGACTACGATCTCGTGACATACCCCAATGCCCTTACCCTTGGCATGTTTTGGAAGCCCACAGGCAGCACCTTAAGGCTGCCCCAGCCACTGTTAATGAATCGGGCCGCCTAAATTCTCTGATGGTTGCCTTTTGGCACTTGGCAGGAAAATCCTTTTCATGTTAGTTTCAAGGTTGTCAGATATCATTATCTCCAAGTATTAAAAATTTCAAAGAAAGGAGGCAGTGTGTTTGATTTATAGAATAATTATCTAGCTTTAGCTCTCACTTGGCTTTGCCAATGGTTTTGCAGGCACTCGAAAATTAAATCCATTTTTTATGGCACTACAAGGTATTATCTCACAGCAAATGATAATTAAACACCTGTGAAATCAATTAGCCCTTTAAGCAGGGAAAAAAAAGTTTTCCAATTATGTTTTCACACCTCCAAAACTTTTATAATTCCAAAACCAACACTCGTGGAGAGGGATGTGGTCGATCGTCTATGCAGGGTTAACTTTCCATAAAGAGCATCCCTAAATTTTGCTTTGACTTAACCCCAAGCAAGGAAGGCAGTTTGTGGTACCCGCTCCTTTCCAGAGAGGGTGGAGTCGCCTTTGGAGCTGACTCTTAGCAGCTATCTATCTGACACACCGCCTAGCTGTCAGCTCCTCTACAAAGGAAGTTACTCACTTTGTGTTTTGATGCCAAGTTTTACTTGACGGTTTATTTAAAAGCCAAAATACCTTAGTGGAAACTAAGCAACAAGACGTTCCATGTGACAGAATTGCTCTCTCTTTAAGGGCCCTGTAGCCAAGAGTTCTGAGCCATCTTCATTACAGATTCATACTCTGAAAACAGACTGATGGGCTAATAGCTGAAAACTAACACAGAAGAGCACTGGGAATCATGGCCGGTTTTCCAGACCCTCTTAGGATCGTGTGTGTTTCATCATTGGCTTTGGTAACAAATTAGCTCTTCCAGATGCTTCTTTTGGAAAATGATCTGCACTTCTGAAGCATTCAATGGGTTTGGGGTGGAGACCATAATAATTTGGGACTCAGAAAAGAGGAAAGGAAACAAAAACAGTACCAAACCTTTGACATCCTCTACATTATGCCTCCCAATATTCAAAGTCTATTCCAAGAAGGCACTTGCCTTGTGTTCCCCCATATTTGCACGTGCTCTAGTTTACATAAACTTGTCATGTACTCTGTCCCATTAGGTCCGCAGTAGACCTCATTAGGTAGGCAAGATGAGTATGATTGCTCCATCTTATACACAAGCATGCATTTAGGACCAAAGTACCTTGCTTAAAATCAAGCAGTTAATGACAAAGTCAAGACCAGAAACTATAGTTTCTAATATTTGTTCATGCAGGTTTCATCCTATCACTCTACATAAACCTCACTTAAAGACATTCTTAAAAAAATATTTTTTCTCCTAAGACATTTTTAATGAGATCATGCTTTCATAGCAGATGGCATTTAGAGCAGTTGATGAACTTACCATTAACCAGAGAGATGAGGCTGATATTGCACACACACCAAAAAAAAGACAAACAAGGGTTATCACTGCAAACATGGCCAGCAACTGGGACACTTGGTGGCCTCATGAGTATTGTCCCCTGAGGAATGAGAGATACGGTATTCATGCAACAACAAATATTTCCTTTTTTAAAAATTTGTTAGTGCGAGTGGGGGAGAGGCAGAGAGAGAGAGAGAGAGAGAGAGAGAGGGAGAGAATCCTAAGCAGGTTCCACACTCACTGCAGAGCCCAAAGCTGGGCTTGATCCCACAGCCCTGGGATCATGACCTGTGCCGAAATCAAGAGTCAGATGCTTAACCGACTGAACGACCCAGGCACCCCAACAACAAATACTTCTTAAGATTACCATGGTCCAGGCAGGTCTAGGGGCTGAGGTCACAGTGATGAATAAAAGCAGGTAAACCCCATTCCTCATTGTATAAATATATTTAGGGAGAAGGAGAGTGAGCCTGTAAAACAAATATATGGGTGAATTCAGACTGTAGTAAATCCTAAGACAGAGATGAAGCAGGGCAATGGGAAGGTGAGTGCTCAGAACACAAGCTGGTCTGTGAGGGCCTCTCTGAGGAGGTACTGTTTATCTGAAAGCTGATTTTCATCTTGGGACAGATTGGGGAGAATATTCCCAGCAGAGGGCATAGCAAGTAGGAGCCCAGGAGATGGTGATGAGTGTGTGGTGTGAAAAGAAGCTGAGAGAAGGACACTATAGCAGTAGCTGGTGAGTGAGGAGCAGGACAGTCAGAGCTGTGGGCAGAGGCCTGTTCTCATGGAGTCCTGTTGGCCATGGAAAGGGGTGTGAATATTATTCCAAGTGCCATGAGGAGCCACTGGGGGCTTTTCAGCCTTGGAGTTAACATTTTAAGGGTAACTTTGGTTGCTCTGTGGATTGAACCCATAAGATTGAATTTCTTCTGACCTGAAACTAATATGAACCAGAGCATGCTTCTTATTGCTCTGTTTGTGTGGAGACCCAAAGGAATAGAATTAAGGAGATCTAGGAAAAAAGGGCCTGAGGAGACAGGGGCTCGCATGTCATTACAAAAACCATCGAGGGCATCTTTGTTTCCCTTGTGCGCAGTGTACTACCTGGCACAGAGAGGTTGCTCAGGATTCATTTGTCCAGTGAACAAATGTCAGAGCAAGAAGGCATCTTAGGGCCATCTGGTCTACCTCTCCCCTATTAGATACTTAAATTTTCTCTGTCCCACAGCCTCTTCCCAAAATGAGGCCACCTAGGAGTTGGCTAGCTTCTCAAGGGGAGCTGGGCTGACCAGAGCCAGCTGGAGGAGGAAGGAGGGGTGATGCTGAGCTCAGACTCCATCCCCCAGGGCACTATTGTTTTCTTCCAAAGGAGATGGCAGAATCTGAATTTATGGGCCTTTCCAATCTCCAATGACCAAATCCTCATGGAAGGGTGATCTACTAAATAAACAATATGCACCATCAGGTCATTAACCATAACACACATTTTTATGTCCCATGGACACATATGCACCTGTACATTTATGTGTTCACATACCCAGAGGGGAAAGAATAAATTTTCCATAGTCAACCAGCTTCATGCAGCTTTCATATTATGTTGGTGTCCCATAATTTCTTGAGGATGCAGCATCTTCACCTGTGCAGAATTCTGAGGCCTCATTTGCTTATTCAGCATGAAGAGTCCCAGAAGTGAGCTGGCCCTGACCGTCAACGTCAGAAGGTAGACCCCCAGGAATGGCAAAAAATAGGAGCAGACTTAGGAAGGTGAGGTTAACCGAGCCAGCAGTTATTTCATTAACTGTAATTGGATTCTCAAGGTATTTTATAATCACTTAAGTGTAAGGACCAGACGAAAGGCTTAAGGGCTGACAAAGAATGCAGGGCATGTCCTATTCACCACTGGGCAGCCACTCCGTGGTGATGAGAACAGCCCAGAAGGAATTCCAGACATCCTCCTAATCCCAGGGCTGACCAAGTCTGGCTGGGCAGGAAAGAATGTTTTGGCTCAAGAAGGGAAGTGGTCAGAACACTAGGTTGTGCCCAGTTTTCTTTGGGGGATGGGGAGGCATTGCCTTTGGAGACAAGCAGTGTTTATCGTTATGAAGCCAGGAGGAGGGTGTACTATTTTGTTTTGTTTTTTCTTCAGCTCAGACATGGAGGAAGGCCAGGAGAAGGTTCACTTTGAATAGCACTGCACATACATTTGACTCAATTTGCAAATAATGCTATTTATCAGGGCTGGTGAAACACAAATCCCCCACCCTCACCAGTGTGCAGAAAGAAAATGAAATTTTTAACAAACTGCCAGGCCTTTAGAAATAAAGACAAAGAAGAAGGGATAGAAAATGTATAAAAAGTGTCTTACAAAAAGAAGAAAATTTACAAAAGGAAGGCAAAAAATGAATTAAATAAAAGACAGTGTTTTCCATTCTCTATCTCGGGCTCAGCCTAAACAGAGAAGTGCAGGTCATCCTAGGAAGACCAGGCATAAACAGAGATGTTTGTCACAGCTAACTAGAGATGATCGTAATGAAGAGGGGCTTGCATCTCTTGGTCTCTCCGTTGATCTCACCCCCCCCCTCACCCCCTGCACACCTAAGTGCCAACCAATGGATGCAGAGCATTTTCCATCCATTTATTATTCTTCAAGTGGCTGTGATAGGGCCAGGCCCTGGGGTGAGGGCTGTTTCAACAGAAAGTAGGACCAAGGTCCTGTCCCCTGGAGTCCAGTGAAAGGAAAACAAGAAAATGGGCAACTTAATACAGTGTGAGCAATAGACAGGTGAGCCCAGGGTGCTGCGTGAGCAGCGAAAGGGTCTCTGGCCAAGACTCAGGGATGCAACAAGGCTTCCTTCAGGAGTGCATGTAAAGCAGAGGAAGGAAAGAGGGGTGTGCTGAGGGGAAGTGCCCCGCCCCTGCTCTCTAGGGCTCAGCCTGTCCCTGAGGGGGAGCTGCCATTTAGGACAGATGCTCCGTGCTGGCGTTCTCAGCTTCGGTCCACACTTCCTGGCCCTACTCCTGTTGGCCAGTCTTCTTGGTGCAGAGCCTGGTGAGAGGTTAATAGTGAGATAATGACCTCGGGATTCCCAGTTGCCCTCGGGAACTGGGAAGACATTTAGCTCCTGCAGCCAAGACCTTGGTGTACCTCTTGTGGACCCATTTATCCACCTGAGGTCATTGTTGCTGCTGGCTCTTCTTAGGGTCCCTCCCTTTTCTGTCGCCCTGTACCCAGGGAGTGCTTTGTGTAGCATTTTCAGAAATGCTTTATTTCTAACCAGAGAATTGATGAGACCCACGTGTCCTGGAATTGCATTGATCTTGGAGCCATTCGAGATTTGCTTTGCTGAGCACAGAAGCTGGTGCTCTAAAACCCCGCTCCCGCCAGACAGCTGAGATCGTCACCTGGCACAACATGGTAGAAATCTTGTGTTTTCACCTTTGCTGTCCCCGCGTTCCTCCTTCTTTCTAGGCAGCTCTGAGAGACAACAGAGCATACTGTGGATTCTGCCCTCCTTGTACAAGCCTCATAACACCTTTGCTCCTCTACTTCATCACCTGTAAAATGGGGCCATTTCATGTGTGGTTGTAGAGATAAAGTGCAACGATGAGCACATTTGTTGCCCTGCACACAGGGAACATGTCACCAGTGTGTGTATATGTGTATGGCGGGGGGGGGGAGGGTAATCATTGTTATAATTGTTACCTTTCACAGCTGTCTTATTTTATCACTTTTACATACTAGCCGTTGAGCTGCTATTTAATGAGGGGGAACCAAGATGGTCTTCTACCTATCTTGAAATAAGAGATGCATCTGGCACTTGCTGTATTCATTAGTATATGTAGGTGGTGATTACCACGTGGTCCAGGTTTAAAGTCCTGAGCTGTCAGTAGATATTTAGGGTAAAGATGGTGTAGGGGAATTTTGACACGACATGGGGTTAGGATTCAGTGTGTTCAGACAAGGTGTTGGATTCCAAGTGTTTCTGACTCTTGTTTCTGTGAGAAGCCAGCATAACCATACTTACCTCCTAGTGTGGCTGCGAGGCTTAAATGAGATAACGTGTCGTGCAAGAGTCCGTGCTTCCCACAGGACCTCATGCCCCAGCCAGAGCCCACAAAACCTTGCCTCCATCCCTTCCCTACATTGAAATGGATTTTTTCTAAGATTTTATTTTTAAGTAATCTCTACACCCAATGTGGGGCTCAAACTCACAACCCCAAGTTCAAGAGTCACATGTTCCACTGACTGAGACAGCCAGGAGCCCCTGAAATGGATTTTAAGTGGACAGTAAAGAGGAGGTGGTCTTCTGGGGATAGCCCTTCAAGTATGAAGGATGGATGTAGATACATGTCCCTCCTTGTCGCCAACCACTGCTCTCTGCACTGGAAAACTTGGGACCAGCAGCATCATTTTGAGAAGCATTATATAGAAATCAAGTCCTAACCCGTGGCATGACCGGGTGCCCCTGAGGTTCTAGCAGCAGGCAGTGCTCCAGGCAAGAATCGCCCACGTGAGGAATCACACCACCTCCACACGGCAAATGCCTTCTGGCTGTGGGGCACTAAATGTCCCTGAGGCTGCAGCCAGTCTGGTTAGCCAGGTCCAGCACCGCACATTAGTATCGCTCTCGGCATTTACCTGACTCTGGAGCATATGGAGTTCATTCATGTGCACAAAAGCTGTGTGAGTAGGTGGTGAAGAACCTGAGATGTAGTGTGTCCCCTGAATTCTCAAAGACCACGGGGGCCTGTTCTCCCCTGTATGTATGCTTACGTGGCAACAAATACCCATACTGTAGTGGCCAACTGGACCCATTTTTTGACTCATAGATACATTTCTCAGTTCAGATTTGGGTCTTAGGCCAATTTCATGTTATTAAATGTTATGGACTTTGGGTTTTCTCAAAAACGATTGAAATTTTACGTGTTAAATCTGTGAAGTCCAAAAAAGGGTCTAAGGCAACATGGTTACTAAAACACAGAGCACCATCTTGGACTGAATTGCTCGTGTGACACGATGCAGAGTTTTGAGTAGGGGAGAAAGGGTCCTCTGAATGATAGCCACTTGTTACCAATGCTGGAAACTAGGTGACCTGGTTAGGAATTCACTCCATAAGAAATGTATTTTCAGGGGCGCCTGGCTGTCTCAGTCAGTGGAACATGCAACTCGTGATTTTGGGGTTGTGAGTTTGAGCTCCATGTTGGGTACAGAGATTACTTAAAATTAAGTCTTTAAAAAGGAAAGAAAGAAATGTATTTTCAGACCTTGCATTTGCGTGAGCAGCATGGTGTGGTGGAAGGCAGAGGCTCTTTAGTATCAGAAAGCCTGGAATTGGAGCCCTTAATGGTTCCATAGTTGTGACCTGCATTGTTGGCAAGGTTATCAGACTCTCTGAACTAAGTGCTTGCCTATGAAGTTGTGTTCAATCAAGTTGTAAGAATGCCATTGGGAACATGTCATTCTTCTGCTTGAGCCCTTCATGACCCACCACACAGGATGCTGTCTGAGCTCCAAGAGATACCACACATTGTCCTCCCAGTGGGACCCCGCCGTATGAGAAGTTTCATTCCCCTCCCCCCACTGCCTCTCCCTCTCCAAACTGCGGTGGATTCTCTCATCTTGGTGTTTGTTCCAGGCTGATTCTTGCTCTTCCATTGATAATTAGCTCAGTCTCCCTTCCTCCTGGAGGCATCCCTGCCTCTCAGTCTCCCCACCAAAGCCAAGTTGTCACCATCGTTTCTCTGCATAATCTCCACCTCATGCCTCCATTCTACCGCTAAAAAATAATCATTGATCATCATATTCCCTCACTGAATAACAATCAGTTGCTAACACATCTGCCTTTTCTCTGGACCATTGGTTCTTTGAGTAGTGCCTGACGCATAGTAGGCATTCAGCTAATTAATGCTTGTTGATTGAATGAAAGAAAGCACAGAGGAGGAAAGCAACAAAGACCTTGTTTTATTTCCCTCATCCCAATGTACTTAATGGAACTACAGCAGCCATACATTGGTTTTGTTTTCTTTCTTTTTCTCCTAAGGGATGGAGTTCAAACTTGGGTGTAAGCAAAGAAGATTAAGCACTTATGAGGATGGGGACTGGAAGGAACAGATAGTGTAAATGTTCACTTACTTTATAATTAAATACGTGAGACAAACTGTAGCAACATCACAGGGAGACTAGAATTGTATGACTACAGAGATGAGAGGCTGGATCACTTGGCTTCTTCCCTACCCTCTTTGATTAGCAAAAAGCAGCTCATATGGCAACTGTGCATGCTACAGAGGGGTTGCGGGAAGCATGGGACAGCCAGTGGGCACGCTGCACCGGCAGCATCCTTGTCTATGTAGCTTTTGATAATAAGGCAAAATCCTTTCAATTAGAAGCTGCTGTTCTGTTGTGATTCCCAGCTTCTGTTTGCATTTTATTTTAAAGGGTCTGTTCCACATTTGTCTCTGACTCTGTCTTGGGGAATCTGTTCTTTCTTTTCTTTTTTCATTGTTCCTTTTTTTTTTTAATGTTTTTATTCCTCTCATCCTGATGTAATTTACCACAACAGCTTACAGCTGCTTACTGCATTGCAGTTTATAGGGCACGGACACCGTCTCATTTGATCTTTACTGCTTTGAAGCATGGAGAACTCCTTTTGCGCAGGGCCAGACAGGAAGTGGTAGATCCAGAACCCAAATTCCTCAAGCCAGGTCCTCTAACTTTTCAAGTCGGCTTTGTTTTCCATTATATTCTGTTGCCTTCCTTCAACCATAATGATAAGCTACCATTTATAGGTGGTTTAGGATATGACTGTGCTTTAGTTAAATTGTATCATCTAAGCCTCATAGTAGAAGTATCTCCATTTGGCCCATCAGGAAAGTAAGATTTCAACAAATAATATTCCCAAGATCGCTCAGCTTATAAATAGCAAAGGTGAAATTTGAACCCAGGTTTGGCTGTGTCTAAAGCTGCTTAACCCACAAAGCTTTGTGTTCCTGACCTCTTCATTCAATTCTTTTGTGAGCTCTTAGCGCAAAATTTAGGATGCATCCTAACTACCTGGAGGGCTTGTGGAAACAGAATTCTGGGCCCTTCTCTTGGAGTTTCTACATCAGTGGGCCTTGGTGAGGCTGAGAATTCCCATTTCTACAAAGTTTCCAGGGGGTGCAGATGATGTTCCTATGGGGGAAAGGCACTTGGGGAACCCTGCACTTGCCACACTGCCCTGCCCCCTTGCTCAGGTACACTGAATGGCTGCCAGCAACAATGTGTTCCATATGGAGGACTTCAATTATGCATTATGACATGGCCCATTTTAAATGGGGTGTATCCCATTCATTATTCAGCACAACTTTAAGAAGAAAATTATTATGGCCATAGAGTGGTTCCTGGTTTCTAGGTTAAATTTGGGTCGTGTCATTTTATTGCATTTTTCTTTGCAGTCATTTATAAAAAATGCTCTAACTTCTGTATCACTACCTACACAATGGGGAGCTTAATGCCCATCTGAAAAGGGTAACAAAACCATTTATTGATTTAAAGCAGAAAGGTGTCTGAGATTAGCTGCCTGCCTTATCTACTTACCTTTTTGCTTAGGATATCATGTGTTAATTACCTCTCATTTTGAAGAGGTTTTTGATTTTGATGTGATTTACATATCTAGACTTAATAGGGGAGAAGTCATCCCTTTAAGAAGCCTGTCCCCCTCACTTGACCTGTCCTCTCTCTGCCTGTCCTTCTCCCCCATCTCTAACCTTTGGTAAGCACTAATCTGTTATGTATCCCTAAAAATTATGTTATTTCATGAATACAACATAAATAAATAAGGCAGTATTTACCCTTTTGAGACTGGCTTTTTTACTTAGCATAATTTCCTTGAGGATGTTGTGTGTATCAGTAGTTCATTTCATTTTATTGCTGAGAAGTATTCTAGGCTGCAGATGTACCACAGTTTGTTGAATTATTCACCCATTGAAGGACATTTGGATAGTTTCCCATTTGGGGCTATTAAGGATAAAACTGCTGTGAACATTCATGGGCAAGTTTCTGCGTGAAAATAAGTTTTCATTTTCTCTGGGATAAATGCCCAAGAGTGCAATTGTTGGGTCATATGCTAATCCCACTTTTAGTTTTAAAAGAAACTGCCCAACTTGTTTCCAGTGTGACTGCACCATTTTACATTCCCAGTAGGAATATGTGAGGGTTCCAATTTCTCTGCAGCCTCCTGAGCACCTGTTCTCATCTGTCCTTTTGATGATAGCCATCCTCGTGGGAGATTTGCATTTCCTTAATGGTTAATGCTGTTGAGTATCTTTGTGCTTATTGGCATTTTGTATATTTTCTTTGGAACAATATCTAGTCAATTCATGGCTTTTTTAAAAATTGGATTATTTGTCTCTTGATTGTTGAATGTCAGAATTCTTTACATATTCTGGATAAGTCTCTTATCAGATCAATGATTTGCAAATATTTTCTTTTTTCTGTGGGCTGTCTTTTCACTTTCTTGATGGCAACCGGGAGTAGAGGGAGCACAGCCTTCTTGACTGAACTTGCCTGGGATGGAGCTTCGATGAGGCAGAGCTGGGAGGGGTTGGTAATGGAGCAGGTCATGGCTCAAATGCCACAGGCACTTAGTGTTCTTGCCAAGATTTCGTAGGTTCTCCCGAACAAATGTTTTTCCATTTGTCATTAGACCTTTAAGACACTTTCCAGAAACTTTAAATGAGTGAGGTTTTTTTTTAAATATAATTTTTACCAGTTAAATTGTTGTTCTGCTAGGGAGAGTGTCCAGAGTTCCTTAGTGTCTCCCTTTGCGAGGCCAGCCTTTGAGTGTACTTTGTAATGCAGATTCCCGGGAGATTTTACACCTGCAGTTCTGATCAGCCTCTCCTAATTATCAGATGATTCCTTGGCAAGTCTAGTGGCTGGAGAAGGGTCTTCTCTACACAACATCTGCAGGACTAGAACAGGGCCTGGGACATAGTGTTTCCTGAGACAGTGACTGAAAAAAGGAATGAGTTCAAGCATCGAGAAGGAGATAGATGTGGAATATGTGAGAACACCAAAATGGAGAGGTGAGTCCCAGAAAGGCTGAGTGGGAGGGCGCCAAACACAAGTGTGGCCTACCTGGAAAGACTGCCCCCCTTGCAGAGCATCATTAGTCCCTCAGTTAGAACACACTTAGCCATTCACAGGGTCCTTGTCACTAGAGCCCAAAGAGAGGCTGGTTCATGGACTGAGCATGGTTAGAAATCTGGAAATCATTGTTCTAAGTTTTGTGTGCACATGTTCTGTTTGTCTTTATGTGGTAAACATACATTGTATATGCATGAGCAGATACTTATTTATACATATATATGTATTTATGTATGTATACACACATACATTTATGCAAGGGTTATGGAATCTTTGGAAGAGGGATATTCTGAAAGGACATTCTTCTCTCTCTCTCTTTTTTTTTAAGTTTATTTATTTGGAGAGAGAGAGAGAGAGAGAGAGAGAGAGAGAATGAGCGTGCATGAGCAGCGGGAGGGGCAGAGAGAGAATTCCAAGCAGACTCCACACTGTCAGTGCAGAGCCCTACGAGGGGCTCGATCCCGTGAACTGTGAGATCATGACCTGAGCCGAAATCAGGAGTCAGACACTTAACTGACGGAGCCACCCAGGCGCCCCAAAACATTCTTCTTTCTCACCTAAAAATAACATAAAGAATAATGGAATGTTCAGACAATCTCTAGTCATTTTGCTGATGAGGAAACTAAGGCCCAGAGAGTTCATGTATTTTATTCATAATGTCACAGCTACCTAGTGGCAAGGATGTTCATCCCACGTCTCCCTTTACCTGCTGTGTGAATGAACACAAGCTTCAGGCGTGTAAGCTTTATCTCCGACATCAGCAAATCCTCCTGCTGTACCACCACTTAAAAACCAACACCCTAGAATCACTGTCATTTGAATATTTTGCTTTAAGTGTTCTGCCTTCCCTCTACCTCCACTTGTTCCCTAAAGTAAATTCTGCAACTGGCAACTTTGAAACTTGTTACAATCCCGAACATTAATAGGGTTTTTACATTTTTAGCAGCCTAATGATGAGGATGTAGGACCTTCTGTGCTAATCCCTTAGGGGTTTCTATTCTGGGCACTTATTAGACTTTGCTGTAGCCTAAAGTATATTTGACCTTTTTATATTAAAACAATTTGAGTTTAAACTTTATGTGTGTGTGTGTGTGTGTGTGTGTGTGTGCGCGCGCGCGCATACTTCCCTCTTCATCGGTTAAAGTAGAGAGCCAGACATTTTGAACAGTTGAATTGGAAGATACTTATCAATTATTTCCCTGTGTTTGGTGAGCAAAGGAGAAGCCATTACCATCATAATTTAATATTTCTTATTTAGCCAAATTTGAGCCCTCTTAAAAATCTTTTCTACTTTCAAGTCTATTTTGCAGTTTAATTAATGCAGCAAGGGTTTTTATTTTACTCTCAATGGAGATAATCTTAATCCATTCACGGTGACCTTTTCTTGTGCAAATTAGTTGTACAAGCTTGTTTAAGCAAATGGTCCTTTGCATGGTGTCTCTTCCTAATGACGGGTTTATAATTGAAAATTGGCTTACTCCCATATGCCTAGTTTGTATGAGAATATAAAAATAGATGTGGACTTTAAAAATATAAATGTATATATCAGTATCCCAAAACGAGGAGGGAAGAATCCGATGCCTTCAGGCTATGATTAAATTAGACTATTAGAGTCAGAAAATGCCGGTGACATATGCTACTGTCAAAGTCACACCTGTCTGCCGAGCATTGGAAGCTCTTGAAAAATGAGAGTGATTTCATCTTAGCTCTGAGAATCTGGGCTTTCACAGGACACGAGCCATTTCTGTTTTCCCAAGTTTGCTTAAACTCATAATGAACCTGAAACTGCATGTTTAGGACTGTGTTTGTGGAAACCACTTTTAAGGGGATATCCCAAAACAAAATGAAAAGCTTGTCACCTTTCCTGCACATCACCAGCATAAAGAGACAGCCGACGCTCATGTTATATTTTGCCTTTTTTCAAGCACAAAACCGTGTTGTACCATCAAGTGGTATTTGAACAAAAGAAACAATCCTCTCTTCTGCACCCCGGTTTTCTGCACCCCACGCTATGCTTTTTTTTTCTCGTTATTCTTATTTCCCCATTTCTTATGCCAGCTCCTCCTTGTCTCTCGTCTTTCCCTGTAAGTTACGTTATCCATTCTTATATAGGAATATTTGTCTGGTGTAGCTGAATATTCTTGGTTAAACGTAGGAACTCCAGCTTGAAGAAGAAAGTAAATGTTTTGTGCTCGTAATGGAAGTTTCCAGAGTAGGTTTTAATAGCATGGTTTTGTGGGCTGGGGAACAAGGACAGTCTTAGTTTTGCTGAATGACATGGCATTAAACAAGAACTACTCGTCGTGATCTTTTTCTTTTAAGCTCATGGGACAGGCCATTTCATCAAGACACAAAAATTCTGATTTTTGGAAGCAAACCCTGGGCAAGCCAAATTGTTACTAGGACCATCAGACTTGTCTTTCATGTACTGCTTGCAAAACACCCTAACTGCTTTGCCCCTCATAAAAGTTCACATTTGTTTTCATGCAATAGCCCCTATGCCCCTAAAGGGAAAGTGAGAACTGCCTGCCCAGCATGTTCTGGGTAATTCCAGGTTACGTGTACACCTGCAGGTGTTCATTGACCCCTCCCCCACCCCACTAGCCTCCACGGGTCTTCGTTTGCTGATTCTTCCTGATCGTTCTTTCTCTCCTTCTAGGTATGATTATCGGGAAATGCTGCACAATGCCACTTTCTGTCTGGTTCCTCGTGGTCGCAGGCTTGGGTCCTTCAGGTTCCTGGAGGCTCTGCAGGTAAGAGACCCTGAGATCTCCTCAGAGTACGGCTGAGGATGAAGTCAGATGGGGTGGGTTTAACCTTAACACTTCTGCGGGGATCTAAGCAGAATGCATAGTTTGCCTTGAACACCTGGAATCTGTTTTCCCAAGCAGGTCTATAACATTTTTTATGAAGGGGTAGAAAGAGGATTCACTCCCTGTCTTTGGACACCAGAAGATTAAATGGATTAAACGGGTCTCACCGCCAGGGATGAGGTGTTCTTCAGAGACATGTTTGCCAACAGAGGGTAGATCTGACTGCCCACCGGCAGCCTTGTAGGCACTATTCTGCCCCTGGAAACCAGTCTCAAGAGCACTGGCTTAAGAAAATGGCTTATCGGGGGTGCCCGGGTGTCTCAGTTGATTGAGCATCTGACTTCGGCTCAGGTCATGATCTCCCAATTTGTGGGTTTGAGCCCTGCATAAGGCTCTCTGCTGTCAGCACAGAGCCTGCTTCAGATCCTCCATCTCCTTCTCTCTCTGCCCCTCCCCGCTCCCTCAAAAATAAGCATTAAAAAAAAAAAAAAAGAAAATGGCTTATTGGTGGTGCTTCCCAAAAATAAATTGTCTTGGGGCGCGTGGGTGGCTCAATCAGTTGAGTGTCCAGCTTCAGCTCAGGTCATGATCTCATTGTTCATGGGTTTGAGCCCCACGTCAGGCTCTGTACTGACAGTTCAGAGCCTGGAGCCTCCTTCAGATTCTGTGTCTCCCTCTCTGCCCCTCCCCCACTTGCACTCTGTCTCTTAAAAATAAATAAACATTAAAAATTTTTAATTTCAAAAAAAAAGCAAATTGTCTTTTCTGTCCACCACCCTCAGTCATGTCTAGGTGCCTCTAAATTCCAAGAGTGATGCACAGAGGGTCATGCTCCTCACTTGGCCCAGCTCTTCTGAGACTCTGCAGCTCCAGGGCCTGCGTGGGGTTCTGCTCATTAACCTCACCCTGCAGAAATGCCTCACCTGATGAGACACTTGTCCACATTAACCACCTGAGAGTTGCAGCCAGCCTTCCAGGATCTCGAGAGAACGTGCTCCCAGCTAACACTCTCCTCCTCCGCTCCTCACCTCTTGGCCTCTCTGTTCTTCCCCCTCCGTGTTGTGCACCTCGCCAGAGCCAATGCTTTTTGCACAGTGCTTCCCAACATACACCGTTCTGTCGTGTCCTCCAATAAAAGAGCTTCCTTCTCTTTAAGGTCCTTTCCAGTGCGCTCTGTGTGTTCCATGAAGCATGCAGTCACGAATGTCCTGGTAGCCTCGTTGGGATGTTGCATGAAGCAAATTGTCCTCTGCTTTGGAACCAAAACTGTGTCCTTAGCCTGGTGTTTCTTGGCTGTCAGATCACGTGCAGACAGTACATTGGTATGACAGTGGTTTAGATCCCTCCACAGCGAATGGAACAAGGTTCTGGCTCAGATGTTTGCACAGCAAGGGAAAGGTGAACACCCTGTAATAGTGAAGTCCACAAAATGCCTCATCAGGAATGCCAAGCCCCATTCTGCTCTTTGTTGTACCTGACAGTGGGCTAAACCACTTCACAAGCAGACTTGTGGCGGTTGCATTGACAAAACCGTTTATATTGAAGGTTGGTTTTATGCTAGGATGTTGTTGGTGGATGATTTTGTTACATCAGTAAAACTTCTCAAACAAGGCCAGTCATCTCCATGGAGGTAAGGTCAGCCAAACCATGTACTAGAATAGAAACGAGCTTTTAGCATTTGAGGGCAAGACTTGCAAACATTAAAATCTTGGCGATACGTTTAGCCTTCACATGACTTGATAACTCATATAAGCTTACTTTCTTTTTTTGTTTTTTAACTTTATTTATTTTGAGAGAGAGACAGAGAGAGACAGAGAGAGACAGAGAGAGAGCGCATGAGCAGGTGAGAGAGGGAGAGAAAGAGAATCCCAAGCAGGCTCTGCACGCTCAGCACAGAACCTGACGTGGGGCTCGAACTCACGAAGCGTGAGATCATGACCTGAGCCAAAATCAGGAGTCGGAAGCTTATCCAACTGAGCCACCCAGGCACCCCGTAAGTTTACTTTTCTTCTGGCCCAAGCTGTCCAGGATCCATCCAAGGATCCAAGTAAGAAATGCCAGCAACTGAATTTGCACTGATGACACCTCTGATTGGAATGGACCCCTGCTGCTTCCTTCACATTTACAAGTGCCCCCTTCCTCACCCAGGCTGCCTGTGTCCCTGTGATGCTCAGCAATGGATGGGAGTTGCCATTCTCTGAAGTGATTAATTGGAACCAAGCTGCCGTCATAGGCGATGAGAGATTGTTATTACAGGTAAGGAAGGGGCTCCAGCCTTCAGCAGATGAGTGGATTATTGCTGCCGCCGTCCAAACTTTCAAAGAAGATGAATCCAAAAGGTCAGCTCTATAAAAGAAATTTTATCAGGAGAAAATTGCCTGTGTCATGGCGAATATGAAGTCATTTAATATGACATTGTTCACTTTCCAACACAAAATCCGCCCAGGTCCAGGGAATATATTTGGAAAAGGAGAAGTGGCAGGTGAAGGACATGAACTTGATAGGAGAAAGAGATATATACACATCCTCTTGCCTCTCCAGAAGTTTTAGAAATGATCCAAGAGAGCTTTCATACCATCCTGCCACTCCATATTCCTTTCCCTTGTTTCTGTAATTGCCTTCAGATTAATTTTCAGAAAGAGGGAGGTCTCTAGGGTTGATTCTTATAATTAGTGTTATCATTGCTCAAGTGATCTGGTCTGAGAGCCTGAGCAGTGTTAATCTTTAACATGTATATTTAAAAGAGCAGCCTCTAATAAAATTGGTTTTTTAAATGTGTTTTTTTGCCACTTGGATCTCTCTTTTATTTCATTTTATTTTATTGTAGCAAGAACCCTTAGCATGAGATTTATCCTCTTATTTTTAAATGCACAATACATTACTGTTGACTATGGGTAAAATGTATTACACATTTCTGGAGCTTATTCATCTTGCTTAACTGAAACTTTATGCCCACTGATTAGTAACTCCCCATTTCTTCCTCACCCCCAACCCCGGCAACTATCATTCTGCTCTTTAGTTCTACGAATTTGGCTGTTTTAGAGACCTCAGGTAAGTGGAATCATGCAGTAATTGTCTTTCTGTGACTGGTTTATGTCACTTAGCCTAATATCCTCCAGGTTCATCCATTTTGTCCCTATATTGCAGAAATCAGACTTAATATTATTAAAATGACCATATTACTTAAATTGATCTACAGATTCAATACAATCCCTATCAAAATCCCAATGGCATTTTTTACAGAAATAGAAAAATAATTCTAAAATTCGTATGGAACCACAAAAGACCTCAAAGAGCCAAATGAGTCTTGAGAAAAAGCAAAGCTGGAGGCATCATAATTCCTGACATCAGAATATATTACAAAGCTACAGTCCTCAAAATGATATTGTACTGACATATAGAGAGACATACAGACCAACAGAACAAAATAGAATGCCCAGAAATAAATCTACCCATATATGGTCAACCAGTCTTCAACAATGATGCCAAATAAAAGTTTGAACTTCTCAGGAACTGCCTGGGGGGAGGAATATGATACAGAGAAGTCCAAGGGCAGCAATTGTCAGTCACTAAGGATTTCCAAAGCCCTTTCGTGTAATAGTATTGTAAGTTCCACATAATTTGTCATACTCCTTTCTCTAAAATTATAGAATATTTTAATGTTTTCCTTTGATGGCAGTATATACTTTATCTTGAACTACCACAAAAATTTTAGAATGATTTTTTTTTTCAATGTGCTAGCGTTTTAAAAAAAATTATCAAGAAGATTGAGTTTCTGGGGCACCTGGGTGGCTCAGTCGGTTAAGCGTCTGATTCTTGATTTCAGCTCAGGTCATGACCTCATGGATTGTGGGTTCGAGCCCCACATCTGCACTGTCAGTGTAGAGCCTGCTTAGGATTCTGTCTCTGTCTCCATTTCCTCCTTCCCCCACTTGCTCTCTATCTTTCTCTCGAAATAAATGAACATTTAAAAAAGAAGAAGAAGAAGAAAGAAGAAGAAGAAAGAAGAAGAAGAAGAAGAAGAAGAAGAAGAAGAGGAAGAAAATTGAGTTTCTAACTCTCTTGTTGCTTCTGCTTGTGCTGCTGGCCAGTCTGCTAGCTGGCTGGTGAAGTAACACAGTACTCTTCCTAAAGTAACGGGTGAAATATCCGTAACCAAGAGGGCTATGGGTTAGGCAAACCAAGCTGAAAACACCTCCCACAACATGGCTTCTCTCTGTTATTCAGGTAGATCCTTCCATGGCCCCTGGGACCTACAACACAAAAGAGGAATATGTGACCTAGCAAAACCCTCCCCAGGCAGAATGGCATATGTCGAATACCTTGGCTCATGAAAGGCCAGACAAAAATGATCTGTGTGGTTCTTTCCCACGTTGCCTTTTTCCTCCCTTTTATGATCTTTTTAAATAATACATGATCATTACAGGAAATTTGGGAAGTTAAAGGAATAAAAGCCATCAGCCCTAATATATCCAGTTGTGCACCAATGCTCCTGTGAATTTGATGAGAATAACTTGGGAGTTTGTCTTGGAGATGAGAGCACTCCAGGATGCTTGAGTGTGGTTGTCCAGCTTCCAGCTTCTACCGTTGCACCAAAGTTGATGTGTATTTCGCCTTCTGCAGCAGTTTTTGGCTTGACTCTGAAGATTTTGTTTTCCATCCTGCACCCACCCAAACTTGCTGTTGTTTCCCCGTGTCGTACACAGTCTGTCTTTGCACAGCTGCCTCCATATTGAACAGTGACTGCACTGTCATTGACAATGGTTGTAAAGAGCTGGCACCGAGCCCAAATGTCTGCTCTGGGAAATGTTGTTATGTTACAATTTTTCGTATCCTGATTTAGAACAGCCCGGATGTTTTTATTTGCATATATTCTTGTCATTATGTCACCAAGAGAGCTGAATGTTGCTTTCCTATATCTATTTTGGTAGATTCCATTAGTTTTGTTGCCATACATGACCTTTTATTAAGACTTCATTGAGTTCTGCCACACTGAACAATCCGGCCAAATTGGAATTAATTTATCACTCTCGCATATACCTGTCTCTCAGGACAAGCAGATTAATAACCAATAGCCAAGTGCCATTAAAACTTGGAACTCTTGTCTTTTCAGTTAATTGGAATTCTCTTCCAGAGCACTTTGCAAAGAGCTGTCACTTATATTGTACGTACAAACAGGTAGTGTGTATTTTACTTGATGTCCCAACATCAAGTTGTGGCTTATATAAAATAGGGGAATGTACTGGTAGGTTAATATGTGATATTCCCTTTCTTCTTTTGTGACCTCAGCCCATTTAGTCTTCTGGAGACTACACAGTGGCAGTAGCTTTTGGCATTTTTATAATGGACTGGTTTCTCATGATCATGACAAAACAGTGAAGTCAACCTATATGACCATTGGCATTTAGAAGAAAACCTCATTATGCAAATTGGGCAGGGTAACTTTTTCCTAATCTTTTTTTGGCAATCTAGGTAATTTTCTCAGTAAAAAAAAAAAATAGTCTTTGACGTATGAAGGATCCACAATACGGATGATTTCTCTACCTTCTCCAAGGGTATTTTATTTCCATTTGACCTTGAGCTCTGATTCTGGGCTAATGTTTGCCTGCCAGTGCTTTTCCTTTACCCGTTGCCTCCATGCTTCTTCAGTGGTGGGCATCCCGATACACATTTGGGGGCACAGGTTTGGTATCTGCTTTAGGATATTGCCAAAGCAAGTGAGCTTGTCCATGTGTTCTTATTGTGAAGCGGTTTCATGGCTCCTCCGAAGAAGAGTCTTAAGTCAAAAAATGTCCTACCACCTCCTTCCCCACCCCCAGTGGAAATTCACATACTGGCTTGGTCACAATGCCATGAGTAACTTTCTTATTAAAGCAGTTAACAGAGCATCCCCACTTCAGCCCAGGCCCCGACGTCTGTCTGATTAGTTACCCATTAGCAAAGCAAGCATGCAGAAAGAGGAGAGCACAAGAGGGCCGTTACTAATCACAAGGAATCTCCTCTAAGAGTATAGACTCCATAAATGAAATAGACCTTGAACTACAGGTGAAGAAGATAGGGAGCAAGCCCAGCAAACTCACCAGAAACCCAGGAAGTACATGTGAGAGCTCCAGATCCAAGCAAGTTCACATGCAGACATTAAGCAGCAATGATCCTTTGACCCTTATGTCAATAATAATAGTGGTAGTAATAATTTGCTATGTTAATTAAGCTTCCCATGTTCTAGGCACTGTGCTAAGCACTAGATGATCTCCATTACAACTTTGTGACGTTCGTACTGTATCCCCACATTATAAATGAGGAAATAGGATCATTTGATTCCTTGAGAGAGCAAGGAACTTGTCCAAGAAAGCACAGCTGGTAAATATTAGAGCCGAAAATCCCACCTTGGTCTAACTTCTGTTGTCCCTGTGCTTAATCATTAAGTTATATTGCTGGTAAAAATAATGCTGTACCTATGGTGACTTCTGATGGCCATCATCAATTCAACTCTTATTTCTTGAATAAAAACCACTCTTCTAGCCTTAAAATGTGTAGCATAATGGACAGGACATAGATCTCTCCTTTAAAATCATGTGGCCTGGTAGAAAACAGTGGTGGCTGAACGTGTATGATGTTTGGCAGATCATGCTGGATTGGGGTAAGTGCTAGAGCCAGAAAGAGAGACCAGGGAGCAGAAGAGCTCTCAGGGTGAGGTAGCAGGTGTGTGCACATAGAAATGACTGTTCAGCTACAGATTAAATGGAGAGGCTCAGAGACATTCCCTTAAAAGCCCTTTTGTAGATCATTTGTAGTCCCTGGCATGGCATGTCTTGGAAGTGTTTGTAGGGTGATGTCTTTCAGCCTTTTCCCAAAGCTGATAGCCCCCTTCTCTATAGAATGTGGTTGTGTGCAGGACTGAGGATTTGTGGAACCCTGAACAACTGATAAGCTGCTACCAAATCGTAGAGGTAACTTTAACTTCCATGCACTAAGGGTTGTTAAAGCTGATCCCCAGTAAGTATTGTCTGTACCTGACACCTTCTCAAGGGCATTTCAGTTTAAGGGTTGGTGATTTTTGGTAGATCTGTATGCTAGAACCTGAATGCTATGAAGTGTAAAAGCCTAACCCAGGTGGGTTATTTTGATCAAATGGCATCTCATTGTTTTACAGTTCTAGTTATTATGTGTTCACCTTGTGTTACAGATTCCTTCTACAATCAGGTCTATTCATCAGGATAAAATCCTAGCACTTAGACAGCAGACACAATTCTTGTGGGAGGCTTATTTTTCTTCAGTTGAGAAGATTGTATTAACTACACTAGAGGTAAGTGAGACCACTTGGCTCTCGGTCTTGAATAATGGTCCTTTATACACTTCTGTTGGCTTTCTCATCTGTTATTGGTGAGGTGTAATTGGGTCAAATGGGACAAAACTGAGTTTTATGTACTTGGATATGTCAGTTAACCCTCTTTTACCTGCTCTGCCAAGCCCAAGCAAATCCCTCCATTCCTAACAAAGCTCCACAGAGGAAAACTGACATGAGGAGAAATTCCACTCCTCGACACAGATATTGGCTCTGTCTTACATCATTTCAGTGATATGTGGTTAATGGCTACCCTGCTGTCCTTCACACTCAGTGACATCCTTTGAAGACATATTTCTGGATCCCATTTAGAAAACCGATAATGGCCAAGTAGGGGAATATCTTCTACCATTCTAAAACTATAAGCAGTTTACTGGGCACCAATGGCATTGGGGTATAACAAAATTAAGCCTCAAGACCTGCGCAACACAACCAGCATCAGTGTTGCAAGGATGTGTCGAGAAGAAAATCAAGATTACACCTATCTGGGGTACAGAAAGTGTTAAACTTTATGAATGCAGAAAATCTTCTAGGCATATGGGTGCCCCTTTGCTTTTTATTACGGCAGGAGGGAAAAAGGAGAGGGAAGCATGGAGATGATTAAAACCTTTGGAAGTAGAACAGATAGTGATGGCCCGAGGCTACACCACGCTAGCACAAAAAGCTAAGAAAAGATTTAGGAAACTGCACACTCATGAATTACAGGCTTGCAGGAAGGAGAGCAGAGGTCCTCTGGTGAGGCACTGCATTGAGGTGATTCTGAGGTGTTCGCATAATGCAACAGGGACATTTGTGGCCTCACTTGGAGTGTTTACTTTGTGAAAGTGTTTACTGCTCCAGAAGCTAATGGAATTTGTAGCATACACTGAGGAGTCTGAGTAATACCAAAGAAAACTGAAAATCACCCTGTTTGGTCCACATCACTGTTCTCTTGCCATCCCAGGTATCACAGCCTGTGCTGGTCATGTCCTGGGCACAGTGGGGTGTTTACCTGCCCTAAGCCTAGCCTGGGCCCCGGCTGTGGTCAGAGTCTTCTCATGAATGGTGCACATTTATTTTCACCCTGGACCTAGGTGAAAGGGGCTCTTTAGGGCCCAGGCTGACTCCATGAAGGGGACAGGTCAGAATGGCTTCTAAGGACTTCCTATTGCAAAGCAAACCTCTTATTCCTCAACATTGACTGCATTTTCTCTTCTGTTCATAGCAGCAAATTTGAATATGTAATAGATTTTACTCTTCTATCTTCCATCCAACACCCTTCCTAGACCCTTCTTAAGGAAAGTTGAATGTCAATTCTTTTTCTTTGTGGAATGAGTGCTTTTTATTTAAAAAAAGTACATGTATAATGGGAAATCCTTAAAGCATAAAAATCAAATCATCTACCCATACAAAATCACTGTTGATGTATAGATACACACAAACACATATACATTGGCTTTTTCTATGCAAATTAATGCATATGTTGTAATTTTTAATTTAACAAATAGTCCTTCAGGGGCGTCTGGCTGTCTAGGTTGGTAGAGCATGCAACCCTTTTCTTTTTAGTGTTTATTTATTTATTTTTGAGAGAGAGGGAACAACCAGAGAAGGGGCAGAGAGAGAGGGAGAGAGAGAATCTCAAGCAGACTGGCTCCACACTGTCAGTGCAGACCCAGCATGGGGCTCCAACTCATAAACCATGAGATCATGACCTGAGCCAAAATAAAGAGTTGGGCACTTAACCGACTAAGCCACCCAGGTGCCCAAACATGCAACTCTTAATCTGAGGGTTGTGAGTTCAAGCCCCACATTGAGCATGGAGCCTACATGGAGCCCATATATACCTTGGATTGCGAGTAACTTGTTCCTTGAGTGTTCTGCAAGACGAGCAAACATTTCTTACAAATTTTAACATGATAAACGAGCAATGTCTTGCAATATTAGTACGTGATGCCAAACATCATATCATCATAGCTGAGCCAGTGGTTCTTGAAATTCACTTTAAACAGGCGTTTTGGATTATAAGCATGTTTCTGGAACAAATTATGCTCACAAACCAAGGTTTTATGGTGTATATATATTTATCATATGTATATATATAATTTAGATTATATATACATATATAATCTAAACCTGTTTATAATCTGTTTTTTCTGCTTTTAATAATGTTATAAATATTTTGTCATGTTAGATGTTTCTACAATGATTTTAATGACCGTATAATATTCCATTCATGATATCACTTAATTTCTTCAATTATCCTCAATTTGAAGACATTCCAGTTGTTTCTGCTTTTTTATTATTTCTATACATTATTGAGGCAAATAGTCTCAGCACCAAATTGTTGTGCAGGTTCAAAATTACTTCCTTAGGATTAATTCCTTGAATTCAAAGTCCTGTTTCAAAGAATGTGACAAATGCTAAGATTTCTAATAAATTGTCAATTTTCCTGCAACAGAATGGAACTAATTCATATTCCCTCCAGCTTATATGAGAGGACTTGTTTTTATTATTTTGGGTATTTTTCACTTTCACTAATATTGGACATTATATCTTTCAAAATGATAAATCATTATTTTTTTCATTTATATTTCTTAGGCTATTAGTAAGAATGAGTATTTTTCATATCTCTTAGGCAACTCACAAAGAAAGAAATAGAAATGGCCACAACTTTGTCCCACTTTTTCTCACTAATTTTTAAGAGCTTGTTCTATTAAAAATATTAACCCTTTGACTCTCTTGTAGCAAATATTTCCCCCAATTTGTGGTATCCCTTTCTATTATGAGGCAATCTTTTCAGCTGTGGCTTTTTCATTTGCTACTGTTTAGAAAGGACCTTTTGACCCATAATTTAACATATATACACACTCCCTTTTATTTTTCTAGTACTTTCATGATTAACTTTTTACATTTAGCTGTTTAATCCTATTTACTTTTATATATATGACCTGTGTTGAAAAATCTTTTTTTTTTTTGACAGATTATTGTGTAGTTTGTCCCAACATACTAAGTTTTCTTTCCCCAATATTGTCACATGCCACATCAATGCATCTTTGAGTCTGTTTCTGGCCTTTTGTGGGGGTTTTTTATGTTTATTTATTTATTTTGAGAGAGAGAGAGAGAGAGAGAGAGAGAGAGAGAGAGAACAGGAGAGGCAGAAAGGGAGAGAGAGAATCCCAAGCAGGCTCTGCACTATCAACAAAGAGCGCAGCATGGGGCTCAATCCCATGAACCATGAGATGATCATGTGAGCCGAAACTAAGAGTTGGATGCTTAACTAGCTGAGCCACCCAGGCACCCTGTTTCTGGCCTTTTGATTTTGCCCTATTAGTTGTCCACTCTAAAGCACCAAGGCCACTTGTTTTCATTTTTCCTGCTCTGTATGTCATCCTTTGGCAGACCTCTATTTGTTTAACCTACTATTATTGACTCTTAATGTTGTTTCTGGTTATTTATTTTGTATAGTTCTAGATCTAAATATCTTTATCCAAGCAATGAGTTTCTCCATGTATCTTAGGCTACAACTCTTATTTCTTTAGGCTAGAGTCCTTAATGTGGGCTTGCTGCTGAGCCAAAGTCTAGGTTCATGATAAGCATTGCCAGATTACCCTTCCAGAAGGATGCATCAGTCTGGACCCTCATAAGCCATCTGGGGGAAGACCTTCTCTAGCTGTGCTCTTGTTAGCCTTAAGGATCATAATTAAAACACACACATACACAACTTTGCAAATTTGCCAGATGAAAGATGGTATCTCATTAATTACATTTCTTTGAGTATTCTGCATAGAGCCACTCTCTTGCCTATTCAGTTAGCAGTGCGCAGTTATCCTGAAAGAACAGTTGGATGTGTTATGTTCATCAGAATAGAATCTCAAGTCAAGCTGTTGTCATCTCTGCTGGAAAGGCCTCTTCCCCTTGGATTTAAGCCATGCAGTCCTCTAGCAACACAGTTGTTCTGAAAACACTATGAACCATATACTTCATTCAAATTTACAGCAACTGTCAAATCTCCTTACATAGTTCCAAGATTGGATTGTAACAGTTTGACCTCTCAACCGAATTGCATCAAAGATACCATCCAGTTTCCCTTTTTAATTCAGAACTCAGATCACCCCAGAATTCAATGTAAATAGAAAAGCAGAGAAAATAGCAGAGAATGCCATCCGCATACACAAATAAACCCAACATGTTTATGAGAACAACTTAAGTGTCACATATAAAAAATGCCTCCTTGGCTTAGAACTTAGATGACAGAAGTCAGTCTGTGCTAGAGCTCCTAAGTTATGAGAATAATTCAAAATTACCCTTAGACAACATAGATTTGAGGATCCTTTGTTTTCAGGATGTTCTACACCCAGACTCTAAAACTCTGGGTCTTCCTTGCTTGCTATACATGAGGCCATGGAAGGGGATTACTCGGTCTTTGGAGATTATGAGCCTTAGTGTGGTGGTAATGCGTAGACACAATTGAAAACAGGACGCCTTCTCTCCAATGCCAGGGTCAGATTGTTAGTGCATTCCACTGCACTGCACTCTGTCATACCTGGGATTTGGCTAGCATTTCCGGTCTGATAGAAACTTCCTAATTCTGCATCTTGGGATTAAGGAGATATTTAATAGAGCTAGGCTCTTTGGAACTCAGTTTTTGTGTGTGTATGCAAGTTGAGAAGTAATGATGGGGACAATGATAAAATATTGCAAAGACAGTGTTCCTTCATGGATTCCATTATTTGTCAGAATATTGCACAGCAGTGACCTGGCACTAATGATTGAACCATAGGAGCTCAGTCAGAATCAAGGTGAGTAAAAGAAAAGTGCACTAGGTTGTAATAATATATATAAAAAGAGCTAATGGTAGTTTGGAAAGCACATTTTTAATGGAGTTTTATGAAGTATGCTCCAATTTTTTCTCTTCAGCTACCTAACAATGCACATTCAAACCGTGGCATTGCTGATGCTGTTATATAGTGAAATATTAAAATCAATGAAATAATGGAAATAGAATGCTTTGGCTCAGAGTGAGGTGGCATATGGTGGCACTGTGTGTGAGAGGCAACATTGCATTGGTCAAAAGACCAAGTCAGGGCCACACAGAATGACTGTAACTTGTAACCAGTAGTCTATTAGTTAGAAGACATATGGCACATAAAAAAAAGAAAAATAAGGAGCCTGCCATTCTTCCCTTTGAATTCATATTAATGAGAAATATTATCCTTACCGAGGGTGCCATTTGGGTCTCTAATGAAAAACTTTTGCATTAGGTGTGTACATGTATCTATGTGTATGTTTGTGTTGATTTTCTTTATAGCCAAAGAAGTGCCCAACTTCTAAATGTGAGGTCTTCTTCCACAACGATAAAGATTGAGCTCTAGAGCCCTGAAAGGATCCTGGGAGCTGTCCAGTGTAGCAATAGGGAGAATTGGACATTTAGGAGAGGGACAGAATGACTTCTATTTGGTGAGATGAGATCCATACTTGTTCAGACTTTTGAGAAGGCAAGTTGATACAAACCTTTTAGAAAACATTTGTCAGTACGTATGAACCACTTTAACAGTGTTTATACCCTTTGACAAACTCCTAAAGATTTAATTCTAGGGGCGCCTGAGTGGCTCAGTCGGTTAAGTATCAGACTCTTGATTTTGGCTCAGGTCATGATCTCACGGTTCATGGGGTTGAGCCCCATATCAGGCTCTGCTCAGATAGCACAGAGCCTGCTTGGGATTCTCTCTCCCCTCCTCTCTCTCTGCCCCTCTCTCTCTCTCTCTCTCTCTCTCACTCTCTCTCTCTCAAAAATAAATAAATAAACATTTTAAAAAGGAATCAATTCTAGATGTGGAAAATTTTAATTCATAAATACAATCATTGCTCTGCATGGAAAATATTACACTATTTTTGGTCCTTTAGGATACCTAGACCATGAATACTATTAATAATGTGGAAAGATACCTATAATATCTAATATCTATGATATTAAAACTATGTACAAATGGAAAAATCTATGCCTAGAAAATGAATTCAGGAATGAGAGTTTTTTAAGGCGAAAAACTCAAGTCTCAAGTATAAAAACTTAGGCAGCTATTCCTAACAAATTCTGAGAGGCTACTCTAATTTACGTGATATTTTATTTTATTACAAATGAGATAAGTGAGACATGAAGATGGCAAGTTACTTGACCCAGGTTAAATTAAACATTTGCTGTTGCTCTTACAACTTTACTGATATCTTCCTATCAAGATTCACTTGAAGAGAGTATAATATGCCTCTTGGTATCTCAGAAGATTACTATAACTTGTTGTATCCTTGAATCTGAAATGATAATAATGTTGTGATACTGACCCAGAAGGAGTATGACAATGAGAAGCATACTGCCCAGAGACTCGAAGTGAATGGTGACCCACTTTGTGGCATCCTGAGTTCCACGTCATTTGTATATATGTCAGATTATGATGCTGTCTACTTTCAATTTATTCTCTGTCTCAGTATCCAAGTTCATTTAAGTGACCACATGCTGGAAGGCACATAAATTTGAAAAGCAAAAAAAGAAGATCTAGATGAAAAACTCAAAGGGAAAATGGACAGTAGATTTGGAAGGTATAAATAATATAACACTAGGATAAATGGTATAAAAAGTGAAATTGTTAGCCACGTAAAAACGCTTAACAAACCATAAGGAGTTTCTCATAATTAATGCCTAGACAACAGCATTTTTAACACATCTCAGTTGTATCACAGAGAGTAAACATTAATATTTTAGCTAGCTTCCTAAACTCTCCACCAAATTAGAAACCACTACCTAGCCATATAAAATTAGCAGTTTTGATCTGGAAGAAAGAGAAAATGCAGAAATCACTTAACTAAAGTATTTGAGTTCTTTCAAATTACCTCCTTGCTTCCTTTCTTCTCTCTCATTAAGAAACATAAACATGATAAGGTTTTGCAAAAATAAATGTAGCTCACTTTATTACTTATCTATCACCATATGGGATGAGAGGAATGTGTTAATAACCTTAACAAATAATAAAGCTCCATTTAAAATGGTCTTTACTTAAAATCACAGTGCATTAAACGGGGACCTGGAAAATAATGATTTAGGCGTTAAATCTCTTGAGAGACATGGCAGGCTTTTTCTTTTTCTTAAGTGCAAAAAAAATTACTGCAAACATGAAATCCTGTATCAAGTTAATTATTTGCCAAATCATATCTTAATGAGTGGATGGTATAATTACAAGAGTTTGAAAGTCACAGAGAGAAATCTGTAAAGTGGACTAATCATGTTCATCTGACAAATGATTCAGGATGGGAGAATGTTTGACTCTAAATGTAGAATTTAATGATCTGCAAGGTCCCAAAGTCCAAAGAAACTAATGAACTAGCATGGCTATTAGTCTTCATATGCCATGGTTCTTGTCCTATTATGTGGGATGTTTTGAGCAATTGTTAACTCACTGCTTTTTGAGGTGAAATGCAGAAAAACTTCAGCTAACCAGTACCCCAAAGTCCTACAATTGACTTTGAAAGGAAAATGAAATATGACACATAAATCTGCCTCCTAAATTAAAGGAACAGATCAGAACTTCAACAGCTTCTAGAATGTGCCACGACTTCTGTACCCTCCCAACCCAGTCTCCACATGGACATCTGTGTGGACCGAGAATAGATCTTCCTGGCGAGGATCTGGAACCACAGCTGGATGCTTGGCCATCGAGGAGACTGTTCCACGCACTCTGCTTTGAAATGAGAATGGACTTACTATTATAGAAAGACAAGGTAGAATTTATGGTTAAACTGAAGTTCAGGTAGAATTTATGGTTAAACTGAAGTTCAGCTAGGAAATTCGATTAGCCATAATTCATCTCTTTCTCTCTCACACTCTCTTCCATTGCTCTGTCACTCTGTTTGTGTCCCGGACACTTTTATCCATGAAGAATTTGGGGGTAGTCGCTACTTGGAGGGTCATCATTCCCCACATTTGGACTGAACATGCTCCTTAATCAAATACCATCAAGGTTTCATCCTCATCACGTGCTGTGTTTTTACTTTCTAGATTATTCAGGACAGAATATTCAAGCACATATCACGTAACAGTTTAATATGGAACAAACATCCTGGAGGACTGTTCGTACTACCACAGTATTCATCTTACCTGGGAGACTTTCCTTACTACTATGCTAACTTAGGTAAGTGAGTTCCTTTCAGGGTGCTACCTCTTGTTTACCCTCCAGCTGCTGTCCAGACTTCAAGTCCCTTGATTTTTCTTTTCTAGAGCAGGGTCTTCCTACCAGGCTCCATGGGACATTGCTTCCTAGGGCCCTGTCATAAATGGTGTATCAAGATCAAGAATTATAAATCCAGCAGAACACTGCAAAATGAAAACACTCCCTTCTTGTCTGAGCAGCTGTACTTCACATTTAGTGGCGTCATTCCTTTTTGAGAAATGGGCTCCCCAAATGACAGATCATTTTGAACGTGACAGTGGGTTTGCTGTAATTTTAAGTCTCCTCTTATATTAAATGGAACCAGAAGAGCTCTCCCTAATTTTTTTTTGTTTCTTTGTTTGTGATCTCAACTTGTCTCTCTCCTACCAAAGAAAAGTGGAATTAACAAAGGGAAGGGAGAAAGATTTAATAATATATGACAAGGGACAAATCTATTCACCCATTTAACATTTGTTGTGTTCCTCTTATATGTCCCATTAGTGCAACACTAGGTGGTAGAAATGAAAAGTCAGATGAGACACATCTCTGCTCTTCAGTGGCTTCTAATCTAATCACAGTGGGGAAAGGGGAATGGACAGGGTCCGAGACAAAGCTCTGCCAGTGCTGCCGTAGCCGGTTATGTTTTTGCAGCCCCACTTGTGCTAGTGTTAACCACATCTTAGACATTTCCCCTCATTCATAGTTCCAAATTGGAGAAGCTTTGGGACGGTAAAGAATCTTTCAAGATATTGTGGGGAAAAAGACTCTAGATTTTCTACCCTGTGCAGATGTTCCCCATAACAATCTCACCCTTGAGTTGTGGGTGTTTAATTTGAAACTGATAAAAAAGAAACAGAAGGGAAGTTTTGGCCTGAAGTATCAACCAGTGACAAAGAACCCTTTAACCCACACCGAACATGTTATGGGACTGGTAGTAAAATCAGGGAATGGTCCACACTGGGACCACATTTAGAATTTGGTAATTTTCAGAAGAAGGCCATATTTGATAAAAGTCCCCACATATTTCTTGTAGAGCTAGTGAGATCTTCATGTGGAGCGAGCACATTAGAAGTGTGTACATGATGCTTCTCAAACTAGTACAGGGAAATGTAAAAGCAGTGATCTGTCCTCACCATGAAAAAGGGCACCCCTCCATCGTATGTATTCTTCTTTGGCAAAGTTTTGATTGTGTATCTAGATAGTGGGGAAGTTAGCTTCTTTCTAACGTGCAATTAAAGTACCAATTGGAAGATACAATTTGCTCTACAAAACACTCATTGACTTCTTTAATATGTGTGGTCTGATTCTTCCCTTTTTTCTATCAACAACAAAGCTTAACTTGGATGTCACCTCACGCTCTTGTTTGCATTTAAGCTACCAAATGCAAAATTTGTGGGTCTAAACTAGTGAAGTCTTAAAAATCTTTTAAACCCTGTGTCCAATTTCTTAGTGAGTTCTTAGGGAAAACTCACTTGGGGGAGAACCCATCTCACTTCTTTCTCTTTGGTGGCAGTGCCTGTTTTGCATAATTTTGACACCTTTCTACCTAGGGCATCAGAGCAGACAGTTGGCAGAGGTCTGGGTCACGTACTTACTTTCTCAGCTTCTGTCAGCACTGCACAGAAAGAGCTTCTTGGGAGCATAGAAGCTTCCACTCCAAAATGATGATGACAACGATGACGTTGATGGTGATGGAGATGAAAGCCATGAACAGATATTAAGCACTTACTATTTGCTGGGTCCTGTGCTGCCTGTTTGGAAAGGATTCACTCCTTTAATTCATTTCTGATAATAACCCCCCAGGTTTGATGCCTTGACCCTGAGCCCCATTTCACAGCTGTGGAAACACCAAGGGGAGGATCCCACCACCACTGGGGGGTATCACAGAGATTCAAACCCAGACAGCGAGGCTCTGGATACTCTTCTTTTAACCCTTACCACTTGCTGGTTATAATTTGAAATAGTATTAATCAGGCAAAAAACAAAAAAACAAACCAAAAACAAAACCGCTTAACTACTTTATTAAGAATTAGAGCTATTCAAATACCCAGGGTGAGAGAATACATTTACTTAAATCCATATTAAGGTATAAGTGACTAGCGTAGACTCTTTCTGGAGTCGAGGGAGGTGAGTGGTGGGGGTGTGTTAAGACTTGGGGTGCCTAGACCCTCCTACACTGTTGGTGGGAATGTAAACTGGTACAGCTGCTCTGGAAAACAGTGTGGAGGTTCCTCGAAAAACTATCAGTAGAACTCCCCTATGACCCAGCCATAGCACTGCTGGGGATTTACCCAAGGGATACAGGAGTGCTGATGCATAGGGGCACATGGACCCCAGTGTTCATAGCAGCACTTTCAACAATAGCCAAATCATGGAAAGAGCCTAAATGTCCATCAACTGATGAATGGATTAGGAAGATGTGGTTCATCTATACAATGGAATACTACATGGCCATGAGAAAGAATGAAATCTGGCCATTCGTAGCAACGTGGATGGACCTCGAGGGTGTCATGCTAAGTGAAATAAGTCAGGCAGAGAAGGACAGATACCATATATTCTCACTCATAGGTCTAACAGGAAAAACCTAACAGGGGACCATGGGAAGGGGAAGGGGGGGAAGTTATGGAGAGGGAGGGAGGCAAATCATGAGGAACTCTTGAATATGAAAACAAACTGAGGGCTGAAGAAGGAGGGGGAAAGGGGAAGGGGGGTGATGGTCATGGAGGGGGGCACTAGTGGGGAAGAGCACTGGGTGTTATATGGAAACCAACTTGGCAATAAACTATTTTAAAAAAAGACTTGGGGTGCCTAAAAAGTAGACGGGCAAGCAAAGATGCATCCCCAGGGGAGGAAAAGGTTATCAAAGGAAGAACCTGCAGATGGACATTGAGCTGTAAATTATCGAGGTCCCAGAGACTCAGGCAGCCGTTAACTAGCAGCTTTTCACCTTGTTTTTGTTCTGTCAGGACATAAGAGGCGCAGGACAAATATCCTAGGAGGGAACATTAGCTTAGGGTGAGGCAATGGAGCAAGGAGGAATGATTTTCTAAGTGTTGTTTTTCAGTGTTTCATTGGCTCCTCTCCCCTTTCTATTTCAGGTTTAAAGCCCCCCTCCAAATTCACTGCAGTCATCCATGCAGTGACACCCCTGGTCTCTCAGTCCCAGCCAGTGTTGAAGCTTCTCGTGGCTGCAGCCAAATCCCAGTACTGTGCCCAGGTGAGTGGGGGCTGCCAGCAGCACCGGCCTCCGCCAGCTCAGCAGACCAGGGACCCCCACTTTTACCTGCTCTGCGCTTTGCTCCCTGGGACTCATCTAACGTCATGGCCTGTTACTCCCCTTTCATTTGTCATGCCTTGTTACTCCCTTGTCATCAACTTAGAGGTTCTTGCAAGTGAAATCTAGCACAGGTAAGGGATGGGTTACAAAGAAATTTTTTGCTAGGGTTATGTTTAAATATATAACCAATACATTCTTTAAAGAACGCATAAGCACATCATTTTGTTTTTAAATGTCACCGTGGTAAAGTAACATCAGAAATGCCATGGGAGGACCCAGAAAACTAAGTTTCAATGAAAGAAACAGATTTGCTGGTTTCAGGAGGCATCTTTCATAGCAACTATGACTTAATTATAAAATTGGGAGCAAAAGATCTTATCTTTGATAATAAAATTTTCCAAATCAGTGTCACTCCTGTCCTCTTAACAGTGGTTTTCTGATTTGTAAATTGGGTTGTATAAGAAGGCTCACAAACAAGGAAAGAATTAACTCATGTTGAAGTATGCCTTTTTGAACACATTTACTGGAAATAATAAAGTCATATAAAATCAGCAACCAATGCTGATCTGGAGAATCCAAATCATGAGCTCACCAGGCTAGTTCCGTCTTGAATTCTGTTCTCTCCCCCACATTGCCTGGAGTAGCACTGGCTCGTAGCCAGCGTTCAGATGCTCGCTACATGTTTTTATTTACTTTGCTCAGTGTTGTTATCTTGCTCATGGTAAGACACCAGAATTTAGGAAACCACTGTATTAAGATTCAGTAACCCTGAAGTTTGCTTCTTTTATCCCCAGCTTTCTCCTGCCTCCTTGTTGTTTCAGGTTACTCTCTCTGCCCTGTCTCTCTAGTTGTTGAGGTCACCCGATTCTGAAGATTGTGTGGGAGGGGACTCTCTTTAAAATTCAACATCGATGTCTGCCTCTCTGCCTTGCTTTAGGCTTCCACATCCTCTCCCTCTTTCTGTCTCTAAGAGCTGGGTTCGAGGCCTATGTAAAGCCAGCCTTTCCAAGCCGTCTAACGATCCCCTGTCCCTTTCAGATCATAGTTCTATGGAATTGTGACAAGCCCCTACCAGCCAAACACCGCTGGCCTGCCACGGCTGTGCCTGTCATCGTCATTGAAGGAGAAAGCAAGGTAGGACGGGAAGGTAGCCCTGAGTGTGCAACCACCATGGAGCCTTTGTTTCTCCGTGGGGGGCTTTGGGCGTTGGCCCTAGATGACTCCTCCCTGCCCAGGGGAGCTTCCGGCCCTGGACTCTTTTCTCTCAAATTGTCCCTGTGGCCCCTGGATGGCTCAGTCAGTTAAGTGTCCAACTTATGCTCAGGTCATGATCTCATGATTCGTGAGTTCGAGCCCCACATCAGACTCTCTGCTGTCTGCGCAGAGCCCGTTTCAGATCTTTTGTCTCCCTTTCTCTTTGCCTTAGCCCTGCTTGAGCCTGCGCTCTCTCGCTTGCTCGCACTCTCTGTCTCAAAAATAAATACACATTTACAAATAAATAAATAAATAATAAATAAATAAATAAATAAATAAATAAATAAATGAAATTGTCCCTGTCGCTGAATATCTTCAGCTTTGACAGCCATAGGTTCTCAAATCGGGGAATCCTGGGTCCTACTACAAACTCTTTAGGAACTTTGTGACCTATAAATATAAATGTGAATATATCTTCTTTCTTTGAGCCTCAATTTCTACATCTATAAAGCAGAAATAATAACACATACTTGTTGCTATTAGGATTAAATGGATTCAGGACCTGGCATTGGTGATCTTTCTATAAAAGATGAGGATCCAGATGAGGCTGCCGATGAGATGGTGATGCCTGAGGTTTGCTTGGCTCATTAATCTGGATTAGCTGTGTCTTTCAAAATAGTGGCTTGTCCTCACATTTGTCTTCAAAAGGACATTTGCATTTTAATTTCGTTTGGGTGTCTCCATCAGAGACTCACAGGTGCTATCTAGCTGGCTCCTTGCTTCCAGTCTCCAATTCATTTGGACGGAATGAACTTCTTAATCATCTCAAGCAGTCTCAAGGGATTCTATTTGCTAGTGCTTTAAATTAACATTTGAGGCCATGTGTAATCTGTTCTTGGCCAGCCTTACCAGTCTTCTCTCTCATTGCTCTCCCCCACAGACCCTGTCCTCTCCCCAAATTTGATCATTCACGGTTACCTAAATTGCCTTCCTGCATCTAATTCTTGTCTTTCCCTTTTGCTCTAAGTCTTCACTGTCCCTTCTCAACCCTTCATCTCCATTATCAAAATCCCCATGTATTCTTTATTCCCTGTTCCCATTCAACCTCCCCCTTTGGAGTTTCTTCCACTATGGGCAGCCAGAGCAGAGTTGTTTTTCTCTCTAGCTTCTGCTTGTTACTTTCTTGTAGGTCATAATCCATTGCGAAGTAATTAGTGGCTCCTAAATAAAACAGATGGGTGAAGCAGAGTCATCCAAGAGACATCCTTTGTCAGTGCTCAAGAAGTCTGGTCATGAGAGATTGTCTCACACTAAGTAAAACATCTTTGAGCCAGAATGAAAAATATCAATTAGGTCAGACCATTCGAAACCATCATTTGACTTGCTAAAAATGGCAGTCTCACATAGTTCAACATGATGCAGTGAGAGCTGTAACTGTCACGTGGTCAAGAAGATCAGTGCGTTATCCAGTCATTTCCAATGTATGACTGCCTACTGTGTGCTGGGCACCATGCAGTATCGTGGAACACATGCAGAATGTGATAAATAGAATCCCAGTATTCCCAGGGCTGGGGTCCAGCGATGTGGTTATCCAAGAGCTGCTTCATAAGCATTTAATGAGTAAAGATGGGAATTAGAAAAGCACCTGCCTCTCACCATGGATTTTACTTACTCTTATGAAATCCATCTCCCCACAGATGTGGTTTAACAAAAGAATGGTGCACAAAAATCTCCTGCCTATGATCCCATGTATCTGTCACCCCATTGCCAATGCCTGAGGTCCTGAACGGTACTCAGATGGATGCTGTCAACTTTGGACTTGGGAATTCATTGTTGTTTTGTGCTTCCATGGGTGACTAGATCTCCTTCTGGTAGAGAAGTCTTCCTCTGAATTTGTTAGAATATCCAGAGAGGTTCCAGTCGGACTGACTGGGAGCCATTATGACTTCTATGGCTCAGTATCACATCTTTATGCACAGATTCATTGATTGATTTTATATTTTCACCCTGTGAGTAGTCCCAGTTTCTTTATGTATGAGATGGTGGCTTTTATCAGATGTAGCTTATAGGATACTTCTTATTCTCCCTGCCATATCTGTGGCTTCTTGCCATTTGTTGAGTCCTAGCCTCCACCTTGGCCACTGATTGCAATGGGTCATGTGATTGATTCCTTTTCCCTCACTCCCACTGCCCTGGGATTGCACCACCTAGTAAAGCATTTGCATTTAATTAAGTATTGCCTAAGGCTCTGTACTCTGGGGATCCTGGGCTAAGACTCCGGCCCATTTTGAGATAGTGCATTATAGGTGCTGAGCCTGGTTCCTGTTATATACCAAGGGTACAATAAACACCAGCTACTCTTCTGGGAGGTATTGTAATATTTGCATTATGGACTCTAAGATGAGTTACTTAACTCTCCGTGCCTCAATTCCTCCTTCAGTAAATGGAAGCAATCATAACCTAACAGGATAGATGAAAGATCAAATGGTACAACACTATACTTGTAAATGTACTTAGAAGTATGTATGCACGTGGTCGGTGCTCAGTAAATGTTAACTGCTATTGTTCTTTCCATAATTGCTTATGGATATTTCTTCTCTTCCCCATTAGACAATAAACTTCTTGAGTCTTGGTCACTTCCTAGTCATGCTTGTTAATCCTAGAAGAGGTTGGGCTGGTATATGGTAGCTAAATATTTCTTACACGAACTAACAAGCAAAAGCCAGTTCACTCAGGATTGACTTTGTAAGTAAACCAGTTCCTTTCATGCTATATGCTAAACCATTCAACTTTCGGAATGTAGCTGAGGCAAAGTATTTGAAAGAGAGCCTCTAGTTTCTACACTAGAATATGAAGTGGCTGGATTATGGGCTCTTAACCTCTGTTGATGAAGCACGTCCAGAAAAAGGAAGTGGATCCTTTTAAAACCAGTGGTTGGGAACATAATGGGAAAGGAGTCCTAGGTCTCCTTATTCCCCATTTTACATTTCCATATCTAGCCTTGAGTTTAGAGTTGATGTGTTTGCTGCTTTGGCTGCAAAATTCTCTTTTGAATTTATAGCCCTTGTCTTTGCAGCTCTCCCCCTAAAGACTTAACAAGGGAAAGGTCAGGGCATCACTAAGCTGGCAGCTAATGGTTTCTGTGTTAGTCAGTGGACATGTAAACAGTATCAGGAGAGTTGCTTTAGGCTGAGATTTCTGAGCACCATGTATATGGGGTTGCTGATCACTTTATATTTTATTTTGTTTTAAAAGCCTGAGAAAGAAAAAGAAAACTTGACCCAGTTGACAGATGTGTGGGAGCAGACCCTGGAGCCATTTATGCTGTACATACATCCCTTGAGCTCCCAGAGATGGGAAATGTGGGCACTTCCCATCCTTTGATGTCAGAAGCCCTCCAGTAGCTACATGGGCACGGAAGCCGAATCTGAGATGAGGGTTCATGGGTGAACTGGCTTCTTCTTGTAAATACAGCTTGAGCTTCTTGGGGTGGGGGACCTTAGATTTGTGGAGAGCAGACCCTTGGTGGCCAGGTTCAGGGTCTCTCTTCTCCCTCTGTCTCCAATGACCAACTGCTGTATTCCCTGGCCTTTTGTGCCTTGGAAGTTGATGGCAAATGTGTCCTTTCTCTCAGTCTCCAGGTGTGAATGTAGAGAGCATGTCATAACTGTGAATATAATTTCCAAAGGAAGATGATGAATATGAGATCGCCTTATGTTACCCAGTTCACTTTTGGGGTCCCTGTCAAACCTGAGGCAGGTCCAGCATGGTGGCTGAGGTGCTCTGTAGAACCTCACTATCGGGATGCAGTGCTGGTGGGTCCATCTTGAGCAGGACACCTAACCTTTCTATGCCTTAGTTTTCTCAGCTGTATAATGGGGTTATTATAAAGATGAAACAGGATGAGGTGTATAAAGAACTTGGGACATTTCTAACACATAGTAAATGTTTTTTTTACCACATTAGTTCTTCTTAAATCATCATTCTCATGGTTGGTTATCCTGTAGTACATTCAGCACAGAGGTTTAAGGTATGACTGTCACAGAGAAGTCTCCCTAGACTTAATCTTTCTAGGTGGTCCCTTCCTCCTCACCGCCCCCCGCCCACATACACGTCACCATGCCTTATCCCAGAGTTGCCCAAACTTTTTGCATATAGTGCCTTCACAATGTGCCTAAATCCTTAGACCACATGTGCTGTTGTCTATTTAATATTTTTCCATAAATCAGCTTACTTTTTTATTTCAGTGAAATTATTTTTGACTAAGTTTACTGCTCCCTGTTATTGCTGTAGCCACTGATCTCTGTGTATATATATTTTCTCATCTGTTCTAACATCAGTGAAGAGTAGAATTTTCTAATGTGTGTCCCTACATCTCCAGAAATGACGCGGCCTTCAAGTGGTGTGTGCCCCCCACTTGGAACCGTGGCTCCATCCGTCCACTCTTTCCAGACCTCGGGGTGCGGGTGCTTTCCTCTGTGCCTTCACGTCTGCCGAGCGCTGTTTCTGCCTCACTTCTCGTTATATCCGGTGAATTCCTGTCCACCAAGTCCTACTTCAGTATCCCGTCTTGTCTAAGGTTCTCATCTGCTCTTCCAAGTGGCTGGCTGCTGCGTCCTGTGTGCTCCTGGCATGGTCCATATCAGCCTAGCACTGGTCATCTGCATCTTGATGTCTGCAGACTGTGAACTTTCCTGAGACAAGAGAAAATGTCTTAGTTACCCTTGTACTCCCTTTGACTAGCAAGGTGTCTGTATACAGTAGGTGCCCAGTAACTAGATGATTCTCCACTGATGGGAAATGGAAATATTCAATGTTGAAGGATGACCTGGGGGTAGAACATTCTTTTTGAAGGTGAGGATGGAGGAATTTGCCTGAAAACAGGTCTCTAAATTTACCTCTCTTTTCCTCAATTCCTTTTCTCCCCTGCATGCTTTCTCCCCACCTCTAGGTTATGAGCAGTCGTTTCCTGCCCTATGACAACATCGTCACAGACGCAGTGCTCAGCCTTGATGAGGACACTGTGCTTTCCACCACGGAGGTAAGGAGCGGGCTCTTCGGGCAGGTACCCCAAACCCCAAGGGGCGAGCATTTCTTTCGCCCTTGCCTTGGCTAACTTGAAAACCTTTTTCAAAACTTCCTGCACAGTCGGTGGGTTTTAATCAACCTGGTTTCTCTTAGCACCTTGCCACCACCTGGAACCCTGATGAGGGCATTTTCCCCCCTTTGTTTTCTCTGCTAATTGGCTCCTCATTTGCATGGCTGGGCTTCACCTCTCCCCTCCTGCCTGCCCTCCTTTTGTTTTTAAATAGCACAGCCGTGGGCTGGTGTGCAGGGCTAAGGGGGGGTGGGGGTACCTGGCTAGCATCATCTTGAGACCACACAGTCCAGAGCAAACAACCCATCCTTCCTCAATTATCCTAATGCCTGTGTGCCTATGTGTGCGCGCGCGCGTGTGTGTGTGTGTGCGTGTGTGCGCGCGCGCGTGTGTGTGTGTGTGTGTGTGTGTGTGTGTGTCGCCTTTGTTAGGGAAAGCTATTCTGGGTTCTGAAGGCAGCCCTTCTGTCTCGGATTCAAGTGCTCATTTTCCTTCACCCACACAAGAGCAAACGATTGCACTTTTAAGACGGAGACGCAGATCCTTGCTATTTCAGATGTTCAGGTATTTGTGCCAAAAATAAGATTGCACAAAGAATGTGTGAGGAGGAGAGAGAGAAAGGAGGAGAGATAGATATGATAGAAAATGAATTTTTACAGCTCGAATGAGTATTGATCTCAGAAACCTTACTTTAAACCATCGAGGGGACCAAAGTCAGTTCTATAAAAATGTCGTATATCGGAAATGCATTATTAATGGGAGCTGCTAAAAAGCACAGACTGAGCTACTTATACCTTTCCCTCTTGTCCCCCTCTTACTCATAATCATTTTCTTTTCAATTTAAACATCAACACTTACCAGCATGCACTTTCCTGGATGCTGGACCGGTTCTAATGGTCTGCTGCCTACGCAGCCAGCGCTTGGTGTCAACCTAGGCCAACAGTCCCACGGCCTGTTTCTTGAAATTCGGTGGATGCTTCTAATTTCCATGAAATGGAGTCGAACAGACATTAGGCTGCAAGAGCAGCCTAAATAACCCCAGGACAAAATGCTCTGGGAAATACTCAGTGAATGAATGATTGGAGGGATGCATGCTGAGGTGCTTAAAGCCTGAGCGCACAGCCAGTTGCGTCATGTGCAAGTCTGTGGGAGAAAGGGGTTCGGGGGACAAACTCTGCTTAATGTTCAAAGGGAAAGACAGCCATGGAGTACAGGGTGTGGGACACTCCAGCTTGCCTGTTTCTGCTGCTTCCTGCAAGGGAAGCAGGCATCCCCAGAGCACATTCATTCAACAAGTACTTATTGAGGGATCTCTTTGTTCTGGTCTCCACGCTGGGTACCTTGATGACACAGCTCCTGCCTCTAGCCATCACAGTGGTGGCAGCCAACATAATTCGAGTCTGGTGATTCCAGTGAAGGGATTTAGGATGACTTAAGTGGGCGGACTTGAAGGCGCCGAGGTAGAGAGTGGCAAGAACCAGAAGCAGCCCCCACCCCCAGGGGTGAAGAAGGGAGAGCACCCAACCCAGTCGGCCAGCAGCCTGCAAGGGAGACCAGGTTGCGCCATCCATAGGGTTCCGTCCTGCCCGGCCACAGAGCATGGCCAGAAGAGCGGGAAGGACCTTGGAGAGCAAACACAGGGCACACTGCCCTGGTAGAACGCATGCCAGACAGCTGCGGTGTATATTTAAATACATGGTCTCAAGTATTTAAATCCCATGGTCTCAAGTACTGATGGATGCACTTTACATCTTGCCCTGGGCAGAAGGCAATTAGTCCCACTCTACAGATGTTTCTTCCTGTCCCATGGTCAGAGATCTTTCAGCTTCTGTGACATTTCCATGGGCTGGTGAATTTCTTTTCAAAGACTAGCAATTTCAGCCGCTCAATGCGTGCTGGGACGGACGCGTGTCCTATATGAGGTCATGAGAAGTCAATGTGGATGGGAAATGGTGTTAGCGTAAGAGGCCGGTGGTCTGGTTTACTTTTGCCTGCTGATCGCGAAGTGCTTGTGTCACCTAAAACAGCCAAGGACAAGGACTTCTTTTTTCTCACTTTTTCAGTGAATGGATATTGGTTCATTTTATTCCCTCTCTGAGGATTCTCCGTTTGCTTAAATGCCTCTCTGTAGTATTAAGGATAGGTTTTTAAACAGCATTCTGTAAAGGGTATTAGATGTAGTTGGTTTACAGTTATTTACATTTATCTGGGTTGCTGCAAATTCTCAAAAGGAAACAGATGTTGGTTTTTAAGAGAAAAGGCTGACCTTTGCCTCCTTTGATGTGTTAATGATCTTCGGGAAAGCAGAACTATCACAAGAATCGTAGTTTTATCTGAATTTACTTTTGAGTTCCTTTGAAATGACTTGAAACGGCTTTGAGATAGTAAGAAATTCATGTGATGAAAAAAAACCCAATGGGTTCTATAGTAGTTGCCAGTGCGTGTGTTTCCTTTTCAAAGAATAATGGAAAACCCCAAAGAGCGCTGACAGCCAGGCTGATTCTTTGACACCGGGCTGCATAATATACGGGCCCATCAGTTGGCACCATTAGTATCGAGCACCAGTGATGCTGTGCAGGTTATCACAACCCGATTTCAATCTTCTGGCAGATATGGTCCACTCCCCGGCTGCTGGTCCGAGATGCCCTTCACCCCCACAAGCTTTCTTAATGTATTTTCCAATGCCTGGCTTTTTTTTTTTTTCTGGATGTTTGCATCTGGGGGGAAAAAGCTATATTCTTAAAGCCTTTCTTGTCTTGAGTTAGGGAAACTAGATTTTCAGAAAAATTTGCATTTATGGCTGTTCACAAAAATAATGACTTCTGGCCCCCAAAGAATTCAGAGATAAAAGGACCCTCACAAATGACTCAGGCCAGTGTTTCCCCGAGGATGGTTTGTGCATAGTAGTTTTGCATGGTTCATGGCAAGCATATTTCATTTCAACAATTGTATTTACCGTTTGCTAGAAAACAATATAGCCAGCAGCCAAACCTAGGATTTTACTGACATGTTTACATAGGATGAGGCTAATGAGAAAAGAAAAAAACATAGGCAATTTAAAGAAAAATATTAAATACGTGATTGTATGGTGTGGGAATGTGGCAGAAAGGAGAATGATGTTATGCATGTGGTGAATGCTTGGGAAATACTGATCTAGGCTTATTTGCTGTGTTCTTTTAGTTGAGATAAAATTCACAACATAACCATAAAATCAACCATTTTAAAGTGAATAATTGAGTGGCACTTATTACGTTCACAATGCTGGACAGTCATCAGTTCTATCTTATTCAAAAACATCTTCATCACCCAAAAAAAAGACCCCATATCCATTAATCAGTCACTCCGTAGCTTTTGGAACCATGGATCTGATTTTGTCTCTGTGGAGTCCCTTATTCTGGGCATGTCATACCATATGTGGCCTTTTGTGTGTGGCTTCTTTCACTCAGCATACTGTTTTCAAGGTTCATCCATGAAACAGATTTCATGGATTTCATTCCTTTTTATAGCTGAATAATATTCCATTGGGTGTATATACCATGGTTGGTTTATATACTCATCAGTTGATAGAACTGGGTTGTTTTTGCTGTTGGCTGTTGTGAGCAGTTACTGGCTACGCTTTTCAACCTCTGGGAGATAGGATCTGGCCTTGACACCATCCTCAGTTCCCAGCCACCATCCCGGCATGGCGACTGGAAAAATTTGTAGAATGAATGAAATTTCCATTCGCATGGCTTATGGAGAAGAAATGGGAGAAAGGTTGTGGGGTGAATGTGGAACCTGTATAAGAGTTAAATAGTTCTCAGTACTGTAGCAACAGTAAAAAGGCTATGGTAACAGTACATACCAAGTCTGAAATCAGATGGCTGGGTTTAAATCTTGGTTCTGCCTCTTACTAGCTCAGGAAAATTACGTGAACGTCCGTATACCTTAGCTTCCCTCTCTGTAAATTGGAGACTATAAAATTACCCACTTCACAGGGTTATTATGAGGATTAAACAAGTTAAAATGTGTAAGTACCTCGAACCAAAGCTTTATATGATTATAAGCATTATCTGATCACTTGCTGTTACTATTTTTATTTTTTTACATTCTATTTATTTATCATTCATCAATCATAGCAAGTAAGAAATTAGCTCACACATTTGAAAACAGATTATTTGCTAACTATAAATGTCAGTTTCCAGCACGTTTAGAAGTATCTGCTTTAGGTTATTATAAGCACTGGAAAGTCATTTACCTGCATTTCCTTTAAAATAATCATGTGGCCAAAAAAATAATAAAATAATCATGTGGCTTCACTTGGAGCTTTCCCCCACTTACTCTTAGTGATTTTTCATTTTGGCTGCTTTTTCTAGATTTCCTTTTTGCTGAGAATCTTGAAAGCTGAGAGGCCTGACTTACATTTATTTATGATAACTGCTCTGAATTTCTGGTAGAACTTATGTGGTTTTTAAGCATCTTCTCTCTTGCTTTTAAGAGGATGCTTTTATTCTAGTCACTTTGGCTTTGCCATATGTAGTCATGATGCGTGCTGTATATTCATACTCTGGATGTATACAGGAAATCTCCCGTTTATAAAACAGACACATTTGTGCCTCGCATGAATCCGTGGTCACGTGCACCCTTGAGGGAGGAGGGAAAAAGCAACTGCTTTTTTGACTTGCATTTTTGCTTGAACAAACTGGATTCTAAAGGACCTATCTGCAATTTCTTTTCTTCTTTCATTTCTGCACTCATCTGAAGTTTCTTCAACAGAAAACATTAAAATGTGCATAATTGTGGGGCAAAATGTCAAGCAGTCAGTTTAATTTGCTGATGAATATACGGAATTAATGTTTCGTGACAGTCCCGGGATTTCGCATTATGAATTAGCAGGGGGAAGGTAATGTTTTGTTGACATTTGTTAACGCTGTTGATTGCTTGTTTGGCTTGTGTTCTGCCTGCAGGTGGATTTTGCCTTCACAGTGTGGCAGAGTTTCCCCGAGAGGATTGTGGGGTACCCCGCACGCAGCCACTTCTGGGATAACTCTAAGGAGCGGTGGGGGTACACGTCCAAGTGGACAAACGACTACTCCATGGTTTTGACAGGAGCTGCTATTTACCACAAGTGAGGAATTTAGACATCTCTCATACAGATTTTTACGTAACTCCTTGTAGATTAGCTTCTGGCTGTTGCATAAATCGGCACTTGGGCCGGATCTTATTAACAGCATTAATAAAAATTAGTTTGCATTGCTGAAGTTCTGTCAGTGTGGCCAGCATGTGTCTTTGAAACCAATAAAACTCCTTGGCTTACTGCACTTCCAGAAATAATGGTAGAGTAACATCTTTAATTTGCCTGAAGTTGGAGGACATACTCGTGTACATTGAGTAACTGAACATTTCAAATAACAACTACAAAAGTAAATACTTAATTGTGCACCCCCAGGCACCATTCTGAGTGCTTGGGATTTACCATTGAGTAAAATTTAAAAAAAAAAGAAATGGAAAGAAAGAAATTGTTGCCTAAGTAGGTTTTCTCTTCTAACAAGGGGAGGACACGATATTCATAATAATTATACAATAGGTTAAGGGCATGAGTTACATAGCAAAAAGGCAAAGTCAAACAGGTCAAGGATCATGAGTGCTGAAGGTAGAAGGGAGGTTCGAGGGTGACCAGTGATCCTTATTGAACAGGTGAGATCGGAGCAGAGACTCAAGAAGAATCATCCAAGAGGATATCTGTAGAAAGACTGCTCTAGTGTAGGGAACAGCTGAAATAAGTGAGTGCCCTGAGCCAGAATGTTGGAAGAATATCAGGAAGACGAATGTGCCAAGAGTGGAGTGAGTGGAAAGCAGAGGAGAGAGGTCATGGGAGCCAGTGCATGGGTTTGAACAGAGTAGAGACATCTTTTTTATATTTTAGGCATCCACTCTGGGTGCTGTGATGAGACTAGACAATACAGGGGCCAGGGTAGAAGCAGGGAGACCTGTTAGGAGGTGACTGACATCTAGGCAAGAAATGATGGAGCCTGGGACCTATAAGTGAACACTGGAGGTGGTAAATAGTGATCAGATTATGGGCATATTTTGAAGATGCTTCAGTCTGATGACTAAGTTTTTTTTGACCTGAGGAACTGGAGGGATAGGAGTCAGTAAAAGATGGGAAAAGCACTTATAGATGAATTAGGTTATTAGGGAAAATACAGGAGTTCAGTCTCATGCATGTTAAGTCATCCAAAAGGGTATGTTGGAAAAAGGGCAGGGATAGAGATACACATTTGGGAGTTGTTTAAATATATTTGGACTTTAGAGCCAGGGGATTTGGGTAAGACTACCAAATTAGTGAGTGTAGATGGTTAATGTTACTGACTCAGTCATTAATAAAAACCCCATTCTTCTGCCTTAGTAAGGTGAACACACTAATCTTAACCTAGTCTTCTTTAGTAAAGAATAGAGAGTCTTGCCATCTCAGGGACAGAGTTACAAGCGCACAAGGTATAAGAATTTAGGTTGACTGAATCTTGCTCTTAAGACCTTACCTCTTTTTTTTTTTTTTTAGTGTTTATTTATTTTGAAGGAGAGCGAGCAAGGGAGGGACAGAAAGAGAGGGAGAGAGTGAATCTCAAGCAGGCTCCGCACTGTCAGTGCAGAGCCTGACACAGGGCTTGAACTCACAAACTGTGAGATCATAACCTTAGCCAAAATCAAGAATCGGATGCTTACCCAACTGAGCCACCCCGGTGCCCCTTAAGACTCTGCCTCTTGAAAGTTCTTGTTCCTTTTCTTCCTGTCACTACCCCTCAATGAATCTGATTCATTCAAATGATATTTCCTATAAATATATGCTATTATATCCCTTTTAAAAAATAGTAGAGCAAGAAATAATTCAACTTAATTGTGGGTTCTCCATAATTATTGACCACCAGATTAATTAGGGTTTTGATCTAACAGTGTTGAGATATATGGTTTATAGGCCGCACAAATGGAATATTGTTGGACTCAGAGCCATAGGATAGTTGAATACAGTTCTGATTAAGCCAATAATTAAAATTATAAAGCCATTTTTAAGGATATATAGATTTTACATAAGTAACTTCTCTTACCATCTGAATATCCACTTTCTAACCAGCCACCCTGATATTAAAGTCAGGCTGGCCAAGCAATATCTGCACATTATTTCCTTATCTGTGAAGCACAGATAAGGATAGTACCTATATCAAAGGTTCATTGTGAGGATTACATGAGGCATTTCTTGTAAATAGCTTTAGAACATTATGTGGCATATAGTAAGTACCATATAAGTGATAGCTATTGTCATCATCTATGATATGTTTAGGGATTCAAAGAGTAAGTATAGGTTTCCTGTCAAAGAAGACCACTTGTCATTATATAATGATGGCCACCTATGAAACCTGTCTGGTTTTTACAGATATTATCACTACCTGTACACCCATTACCTGCCAGCCAGCCTGAAGAACATGGTGGACCAACTGGCCAACTGTGAGGACATTCTCATGAATTTCCTGGTGTCTGCTGTGACAAAATTGCCTCCAATCAAAGTCACCCAGAAGAAGCAGTATAAGGAGACAATGATGGGGCAGGTAAGAACAAAACTCTCCTCCCTTGCTTTGCTCTCTGGTGGTTCAGCCTGAGGTAATAAGGACTCGCTGTTCTTCTAGGAAGCATAATGAAGAAATATATGCGTGTGTTTATATGCGCGTGTGTGCGCGCACACCCACACACACACACACACACGCGCGCGCGCCTAAAAGCTCCAAGGGAGTATATGGTTGGCCCATGTATGAATCGGAAGACATAAGTCAAGGGCATCTTCTCCAGAGTTAAAGACCTATAAGAATTTGTATAAGTTTATTATAGGTACTTTATGTAATGAATAGCTAATAATACTGTCTTCAACAGAGCCTTCTGGTAAGTGCTCTTGAGTTGGGTGAGCATCATAGTGACAGACCAGGAGGCATAAGCCTTGATTTTCACCTAGAACTGCCATCTATAAGTTATACACAAGTCTGCTACCTTCTGAAACTTAGTTGGTTCATTCTTAAAATGGAAATGGTAAAATCTACCTCACGGGCTTGAGGTGACATGTGTGAAAACTTGTATGAAGGTAAAATATTGTTGAGTCATGTAAGCTTGGTACTAAAGATACTTGCAAGGAAATAAAATTCACCTTTCTCTTTTTATAAGTAAGGAAATTAGGATCCAGAGACTTTATACATAGTGCCGCAAGTCACCTAGTATTAGAGACGGAACTGGGAGTTGAATCCCAGGCTCTGTTCATTCCACTGCTCGTTATTTTACATCTCTGGGCCCTCTATCAGGATGATCTGGATATGCTGTAGTTCATCCACTTTTATTCATCCTGGACAGAGCCCAGTACCAATAAGAAACCAAAACCATTTTAGACCATTTAGATCCATCCAAGTTAAATCATGGAGAACCCAACAGGATTTCAGTCAAACTGAAAGGATAGTACCCTCTCCTTTCAGTTGTTTGGAGTTTCCCATCTACCTGTTCCAGTCGTTTCTGAAAATCATAAACAGATCTAGTTTTTGCAAAGGCAAACTTAGCCAGGCCTCATGTTAACACAATTGATGATTTTTCATTCACTAAATTTAGTAAGAGCAAAAAGCCTGCAGGATTTGAAGTAAAAAACTTTTCATAATTCAGTGTTTATGAATGTGTACAGAGTATCAGGCACTGTTTTACATACTGGTTGTGATGGAGCTGCTGTCCTTAATGAGCAAAGAGTCTAGTGGAAAATTTTATTTTCCTCTAACTACTAAAAGAACAAGCAAGAAGATTTGCAAGAATTTTTCATAGTGAAGGCTGATAGACTATTCAAATTCAAGATGTATTGAGTGGCTCCTGTGTGCCCAGCCATTTTTATCTGTGTCACTTACGGACACAACATTCCTTTAATATTATTTGCTCGAGAGTTCAACGAACTTCCCTGAGGTTATACACTAATTAGGGGTGGAACTCTAATAACATATGTTTTCTTAGGCGTTGGTTTTATATTCTTTTCATAGACTGCCCTAATTCTACCATACCAGTATTTCAAGTGATTTTGCACATATTGTGGGACACATCTAAATTTAGCCTTAGTTTATAACTCGATGTATCTAGTTAGATATGTACTGTATGTGCCCCTGCTTTGTATCATGCAGATTCGTTTATCGAATGTATGACTGGTGAAGTCAATGGATATCATGTGCTATGACTGTTTTTATTACACAGGAAATATATCTTCTCTAAGGTGTTGGTTGGCCAAAAAATAAACGTTGAAATCTAGAGGCAAAAATGATACTTGAATGATTGAACTGGATTTTTTTTTCATTTGTAAGAGAATAAGCTTAAACTCTTGACAGTAGTTCCATTTGCATACATTTGCATGTGCGAGCAAATGTCACAGGGTAGGGAGTCCGGGATAGGCAGTCCGGCCCTTTGGGTTTGAGTGAACCACTCAGAAATGGCCTACAAGCCCATACCAATTTAAGAACAAAACAAGGTCCCTTTGGGACAATCTGCTCTGCTATGAACTCAACTGGTCAGCTTAATTGGAAACTTTCTCTGACTTACCAAGTAGAGCTCTCATACTATAAATGGTAGAGGATGGAACTTGAGATCTGCCCCTTTCTTCTTGAACAAGTAAGTGTAACTTCCCTAAACTTGCTCCCTCATCTCTGCAGGGAGGAATGTTAGTACCTGAGTAGATAACTTGACCAGGTTGTTGTTACGAAGCTCAAATGAGCTTCATGGAAACGCTTGAGAAGTAGTGTTTTGTTTATTATTCGGCTGCTCAGAGGTAACTTGACATTCGTCTTTACCCTCAATGGTTCCTTTGAAGCAGGTTGACACTTAGGTTTTTAAGTACTCTGAGTGATTCTCACAGTAAAATGTACCTTCCTAGGAAAGTATTTTCTAACAGTACATGGAACACACACACATGCATTTACATCATTGTACAGTTGCCTATTAATAAATGTGTTTGTGTTCCCCCCCCATAATCTGGTAGTTCTCTTTTTCTTTGTTTCATAAAAACATGGTTTCAGAGACATTACGCTTATTTAAATTTCAGCACTTAAGCCATTTAAGGCTTTCTTTTAAATCAGTGTCATCCGCATGATCTAAAAATATTTAACCAAACTTAGGGGAAACACAGAGAACTAAAGAGATAGTAGCCATCTTTCCTACTTATCCAGAATCAACCAAGGAAACCTGAAGGTTTTAGAAAACTGTCTCTGAAACCATAAACACATTGTTAGTCATAGTATTTGATGGCAAGTACAAAGTTTTGTTTACTGACCATAGTAGTTGAGGTTCAACCAGTAGATCATTTCCAGACCAGGGAATTAGTCAATATGGAGCTTTGTCTGTTCGTGTGTTTTTAACATCAAGGAAAGTTGCACATCTTGGGGGAAACTGGTGAGACTGAAATCCAGGACTAGTGCTGTCATCTTCACCAGGCGCATGGGAGGTTTGGTGGCCCGTCCAGACCCCAAGCTCTGCCGCTTGCCCTGGAACCTGATTTTTGCGGTGTTTCCAGCTCACCTTCCACTGGTCTCATTGTCTTCCTCGTCTCTCTCCCTTTCCCCAGACTTCTCGGGCTTCCCGCTGGGCTGACCCCGACCACTTTGCCCAGCGACAGAGCTGCATGAATACGTTTGCCAGCTGGTTTGGCTACATGCCGCTGATCCACTCTCAGATGAGGCTCGACCCTGTCCTCTTTAAAGACCAGGTCTCCATTCTGAGGAAGAAATACCGAGACATTGAGCGACTTTGAGGAATCCGGCCAAGTGGGGGAGGGGAAGCGAGAAGGGACGGGGTCAAGCTGCTCTCTCTTCCCAGTGCAGATCCGCTCAGCAGCGGAGCCAGATTGTGCCAAGTATCCAAATAATCTTAGATGAACAGAATGACAAAAAAAAAAAAAAAAAAAAAGGAAAAAAGAAAAAAAAAGGCCAATGAAAACTCGACTCCTGGCTCCTGGGACTGCACAGGACTGCTCCAAACTCACCTCACTGGCTTCTATGTCCCAAGACTAGGTTGTGTACAGTTTAATTATGGAACATTAAATAATTATTTTTGAAATGATTGCTATGCAGGTTTAAACTTTTTTAATGATCAAAACTATTAAAAACCAGAGTTCTTTCTTTAATCAAAATTGTGTTGGTTGTGAATATTTCGAAGCTGCTCCTCTTCTTCCCACAAACATCATTGCCCTTGGTCATGCAGGGTTCGCTGCAGTCACAAACGCTCAGACTTCATGGAAGACACAAGAACTCACCCCACCCAGTGCCAAGAAATAACCAAGGCTAAGTTTAAGGCAAGTTCATTATTCCACTTTGCCAGTGCCAATGTTTTCCACTTCGAATTTGCAGATCCACTTGAACTTCTATCTCTAATATGTTGCTGCATGAGAGAAGGTATTACGACCTCCAGGTAGACAGCTATAGTAGAAAACTTTGTTTGAGATATAGAGGTATGGTCATCTTTTGCATTGGGGAGATGGGGAGAGTTAGTACCAGGAAAACACTAGTATAATTAAGAATGTTCAGTTCACACAAGGAACCATCCAGATAATCCACCAGCATATTAGGGAGATGAAAATATTGACCCACAACAGTGACTCAAGGCTCTTCAGAGATGTGGGTTAGATTATACCTTTACCACTGACACAGGGCCTCTGAAAGCTGGGGGAAGGCTTTGGTTTAGAGGCAAAGGAACAATGAATGTGTCCGTGGCAGACCAGCAGTCACAAGACAAGCTCTTTATATTTGTGAAAACCTCGAGGTTCAGAAGCTTCTCTTGAGAAAGAAGTAATCATATAGAAACTCTCCCTATTGAACATGAGCTTTGCTGACAAGGAACTGAGGGCATACTTCACCTCACCACTAGGATCCTCATACCACTTATTGGTCAAACCTTGTTTTGAGCAAGAACTCGGCAAACAAAATAATCAGAAACAAATGTGAATACCGTTTCCTGCCACTTTAATGTTCCAATGTGTGGAGAAGCTGTGCAGGGTTTCTTGTTAAAAAGAACATTACTATCCCTGCAAATGCTCCTTTCAGCCTCTGATTATTGTAAAACTGCAATAGAAACAGAAAATATAGATGTCCTTTTACTCCCTTGTAAAAGACAGAGATTTCTCATATTAAATGCCTCCTTCTACTTGGAAGAGGCAAGAGAGAATAGAGGAGAACATTATTGGGTCCACCTCTTATTCTGAATAAACAAGAAGCACTTTAGTTCTTTCCCCCTGAACTCTCATATAGCTCATAAACTTACTTCCAGTGTTGACTTAGAAGAAAATTCCATTACAGAATTATGTTCCAATCATTCCAAGTGCCTGGCTTGGGTCAGTGGAAACCATAAATCTGGAAGACTTGACCTCCTCTTGCTTTATAGACATCCAGAAGGGAAAGGGGCGGGCTAGAAAGCAAGGACAGAGGGCCCCCGCAAACAGGAGAGACACTGGGTGCTTGCAGAGTCCCAGAGAGGTGACTCCATGCTACCTCGAGAGAGCACGAGGTCCAGCCCACGCATCCAGATGCTGTGTTGTGAGTGGCTTGCAGGCAAGAAGGTTCTGAGGAAGCGGGGGTGGGGAGGGGACTTCCTCTGCAGCCTCGTGACTCAGAACAGTTCTTGAAGTCTCTCTCTCTCATCCAGTTTGACCCAGCTTTAGCCCACTCTCAAGCATGTGACATCTTCTCCTAAGTGGATGTGATTCTCTCCTCTGTATTTGTTGAAAACGAATTCTTAGGTCTGCAGTACCTGCCCTTGTTTTTCTGAAATGCCTGGTCTAATAGGTTCTTTGCCATTTAAGCTGCAGCTCTTAGCGACTTAAACGGTTAGCAATTAATCCTTATTCATCTGGCCTTTGCAAATTTGTATTTAAATTAATTTTTGAGGACTGCCAAATTGATTCTTGTATCTTCCTCCTTTGCAAAAACACATGCAATGTTTTGTTCAATGACCCCAAGCCAACTTGAAGCTCATGTTGTCACTTGGCTTGCAAAGCGGTGTCCCTAATTGTACGAGTCACATCAATGGATTCGGGGACTGCCAGATTTACCTGTCCCAAAGCTCACAGGGCATATTCTCCACAAACAGTATGCATTCCATGAAAAAAAAAAAGTAATTATAAATGAGAACAGCCACACTCAGCCACGTCAAATCTCCATGGTTTCATTTCATGTCATTGTCTGAGCAAATCTCTTTGGGATGCTAGCTAGTATGTTCTTTTCCCATTTGGAACATACAGCTGAGAATTGAATAATGCTTAGCAAATCAGTGAGGCTCAACAGTAAGATGTAATTTTAATTCACTTAGGCAAGAGTTGTATCTCACTGCAGCAAGTTGACAAATCATAAGCATCTCTGTAGGGTGTCCAGAGTTATCTCTCTCAGTCAAGTTTAATGATAACCAGGTGTCCCTAAGTGGGCCAACATGAATTGGGAAGAAGCCAAGGCCAGAGAGTACAATGCCAATCCTATAATGAATTACATGCAGAAACTCTGTAGAGAACTCAGCCACTTAGGATTTCCACACATTTTCCAGTTCCACATTAGAATAATTTTTTCAAAGCTGGTTTCTGTATTTACATGAAATGATTTACAAATACCAAATCAAGTTTGCATATACATGAAATAGATCAGCTTTGTTGAAAACGAGATGACCGGAAACAGGACTGCAGAGAAGAACCCATGAAATAATCCTTGTAGCCATGCCACAAAAGATCACATAGCTAGATGGGCCCACCAGGACATAACAGAGCACTTTTCAAAGGATGCTTCGGAAGAAAGTGAAATTTTCTTCTTGTTACCACTGGTGATTGAAGGACTTCGTTCAGTTGTTCTTTTGGAGTGATTTTTGTTCTTCATTTGCAGTAGGAAATGTTAGCCTTTATTTTAGCCATTCTGGATACCTGGTCACTTGGAGGTCTGTCATGCTTGTGGCCTTTCATAAAGGTTACTGAACTTAACTGGCAGTGACAAGAATGAATATGAATAGACCCATACACTGCCTTTTTTTTTAAGTGGGCTCTTGATTTAAGAACTAATGAAATTTTAATCAAACCTGTTTCGAGGGCAGGAGTAGGGAAAAGGCAGAGAGCTCTCCCAGGTTAGGATCTGAAGAAGACTTTTGCTGGACAAGCTGAATTAAGGATGCAAAAGCCGAGGCAAACTTCCAGACCTGATGTGTCTTATGTTCCCTCTGGTCTCTGAGAGCTCCAGTTTAAAAAAAAAAGTACCACTTGTTGCCATGAACTCTGAAATAAAAATGTCCCTGCCTTCTAATAGTTAATAGAATCAACACTCGGCCAGTGCAGCGGGACTTCAGTTGCTGAATTCATTTACCTAGTTTCCATTTTCAGCTGGCTTTGTCATTCTTGGCCAGATTTAACCCAGAAAGTTCTTTTACTGCCGGCCTCATTTTCTCAGGCGTGCTTGAGGGGGACAAAGTTGTTTTGACTTGCGTTTTCAGTGAATAAGCATTAATATCAAACTGTGCTGAGCTTGCCTCTCTCAGTCTTAGAACTTCAGCATGCAGACATTAGATGATTCTTCGACTCTGGGTCTACTTTAAAAAATGAGATCTAGCATCCTTAAGAACATGGCCTCCCCCATCAATTCTGTGAGCCTGTCTGGATGCTGTGGATGGATAGAAAAGTCCCTATTTACAAAATAATCTCAACAATGAAGATGACTCCTGAAAACCATCTCCTCTTTTTACCTTTTCCAGATATCAAAGGATTTTATTGTCATTATTTTTACTTAACAGATTCTTGTCTGTAGTTGTCATTAAAGTTCCACCATGTTCCATATTGGGAGCCTAGGTGAACTCTCCAAATCCCTGACCTCCAAAGCCCAGTTAAGCAGGTGAGGAGGTCTATATTATCCTCTGGATCAAGAGGCAAGTAGCAGCCCTCAAGAAAGCCCTCAGATTGGCATGGTCCCAGGCTTGTTTAAAATCAAGTCAAGCTAGATTTACGGTCACTCTACTTTTATAATAATTTGCCCTTTAGGCTTCAAAGGCCATTTGATTTCTGCAATAGTTCTTTGTTCTTCTCCCGCAGGACTATGTCCCTTTCCTTTTGGTTGTTATTATTACTAAAACTGGCGCCATGGAAATGACCTGGTTACCATGTAATGAACCTTGTATGTTTACTTTGAGAGAAAAATATGTGTAGGATATGTTGAGTGGTAGAAGAAAGGCACTGAAAACGAACTATTCCGGTGGCAAATTATAAAGCAGAAAAAAAGAAAAAGAAAGAAGTATACCTTATTTTGTATCTGATGTACATTTGGGACAGTTTTCTAACAATGTTGCCGATGTCTCTGTCATATCATCACAGGACTTCTCGGAAGTGTTTACCCCATTTGTGATAGACTATTAATTAGCTCAGTGAAGCCAGAAGTGCGTTGGAGAGAGTGTGTGCCATAGATCTTGATTTACTTCATTGACCTGTGTAACTTTATGTGTGAGTTTCACCATTCAAGATAGATTGTTTTATAGCAAGTGTCACCAAAGACTTTTTCCTTCCAATTTATAGAAGAAGAAGAAAAAAAGAGAGAAATTATTAATAAATGACATGGCTTTTCATCTGCGTGGTTTTCATTCCATCTTTTCTGTTGATGACAGAAGGTGTTCTCAGGAGGATTCCGCATGCTGGGGAAGGCAAAGCTTGCGAGGAGATGCTGGGGGACACAGGCAGAGGAGGTTGGACCACGTGTGCTGGGTGCAGGTCCAACTCTCCCCGCCTGGATGCAGCCCAGCACCCAGCCTTGCGGGCACCACGGTGCTGCCAGCAACAGCCATCTTCCAGGCCAGATGCAGCTGGGGCTGCTGGAAACTGGCCAGGGCGAACAGTGGTGATATGCCCAGTTCCCAGTGTTCCTCTACACAGACGCTGGGACGACATGGCGAGGCTGGACCCAGAGCATCTGGAGCCTGACAGCTGTGGCCATTACCTCCTTTGGTTTCAACTACTGTGTAGAGCTCGTGAATTACTGGCTGGTGAAGCATTTATTAGACTGGCATTTCTCAAAAGATTTTATAAATGGTTCCAGGTGTGAATGCAGCTCCATGCATCAGGACCACTGTAGCCAGGTTTATCCAGTAAGGAACCTCCTGTCAATCCCCTCTTCCCTTCTTCCTTTCAAGGGGCGTCTCCTCCTCATCGCTTTTTCTATCCTCTTTCTTGGGACATTTTTAGAGAAAAAACATCAGTCACCAATGTCACCAAGTTGCAGGGGAACAAATGCCAAATTGCACTTGGGGGTGTTGATTTACTTTTGGGTATCAATCAAGTTTTATGTTTTGTATTTCAGTTTGTCCATCTGTAAAATAGTGACATCCGAATATTTATTTACAAGTATTTTCTAAGCAACTACTGTATACTCAGCCTTGTGCAAGATTCATCGGAGGGAATTAAAAAAAAAAAATCCTACTCCCTGTCCTCAAGGGAGAGAGAAGTCAGGGTCCGGTTGGACAAGGCAAGTCATCAGAGGAATCTCAGCAAGGAATTTGCCAAGTCCCAGGCTCCATGCTTCTGACAGTGCTACTTGTAAAATCTGGCCCCACGGTGTGACTGATGATAGAATCCCAAGTGTGAGAGCATATTAGAAGGCCCATTGGAGAAGCAGCTTTAAAATTCATCCCAACCCTACCTCACAGATGTTTCAATGAATGCATAGCATGCAAAAATACCTTGAGTAAACCTAATTAATGAATTAAACAAGGTGTTGCTTTATAATCTGAGCATTTCCACCAAGTCTGTTCATGACAAGAGAAAACTAGAAGTTAATAATGGACACTTGAGTCATTCCATATTGGCCACCTTTAACTTTATACAGTCTTTCTGATTTCAGGAACTCATAATATAAAGGGGAACTAATTAGGCTATGTTGCCTACTGTTTGAGGCTCAGCTATAATTTGGAGGATATATTTGTCTACTACAGAGGATCCAAGGTTTTTATTTGCATTTGACCTCACTCAAATGAACTGTTCAAGTGTGCTGGTTAAAGTCTCAGTCTTCTTTATTTTTAAGATTTATTTTATTTTTAGAGAGTGCATGCAAGCAGGGGTGAGGGGTGGGGGTGGAGGAAGAGAAAGAGAGAGAGAGAGAGAGAGAAAGAGAAAGAGAAAGAGAATATCTCAAGCAAGCTCCACACTAAGCACGGAGCCTGACACTGGGCTCAATTCTACAACCCCAGGATCATAACCTGAGTTGAAATCAAGAATTAGATGTTCAACTGACTGAGCCACCCAGATACCCCAAAGTCACAGTCTTTGGAACACGACCACCTGGTTTGAATCCTGATTCTACTCTTGACAGTTCTGTGACCTTACGGAAATTACCTCCCCCCTCTGTGCCTCAGTTTCTTCAGAATTGCACTAGTCTGTACTTCATAGGGTTCTCATGAGGGTAAAATAAATTAATAAACACAAAGTTCCTAAAATAGCATCCAATATATCATAAAAAGTATGTAAGTCTTACCTAATATTAGTAGTTAATATTTTGCCGAAATGGTTTAAGAATCATTTCCTTAATCTGTTAAAAAGGAAACATTCTGAGTTTAATGTTCAGGATATTAATACTGACCCATGTGATCTTTAACCTGTGATCTTTCTAGTGTCCCAGGCATTTCTTGTTTTCATCTACAATTATATTTTAATGTCGGTTGACATGAAATCATCATAGCATCCAGGAATAGGCAATCAGCAGAACAAAGTCAAGTTTTTATTTTCTGGCTGAACTTCTTTGAGGAATGGTCTGTTTTTTATTCTCATTAAATAGAATATAGTCAAGGTGGCTGAGGACTAAAATGAAGTTTAGATGCCAATTATTAATGTTTCTTTCCTGGTGGCTTCAATCACATTAAGAAAGAGAACGTGCTCTTGCCAATATGTAAATGATTTGCCAAGTTGAAATTTCTTTTCCAAATGAAACAGCAAATAACCTGGTTTCTTTGCTTAAATCTACTTGTAAATCAAACCTAAAATGTGTCTTTAATCAGAGAGGATCAGTTATCCCATCTCAGAGTAGGGAAAACAAGGTTAAGCAATGAAAAGGGAAACTTGGAGGATATTTGCACTGCTCCCGAAAGATTTATATACACATGTTATTTTATAACATGCTTTTTAAAAAATGTAATATATAGCAAACATATTTCTATGCCATTACATCATCTTGAACAATCAAATTGTAATGAATGCATAGGACTACAATATATGGCCGTTCTATATTTTCTTTACCCAATTCCTAACTGTTGGAAATTAGGTATTTTAAAATTTCTTATCATTATGTAACAAGTATTGTAATCAACATTTGGCCAATGTAAGCCATGCTATGATAAGTGTTCCCAAAGAAAAATCTTTGTTCACATCCATGACCAGTCTCTTAAAATAAATGATAGACCTAAAATTAGCAGGTCAAATATTATAAACATTTTAGACTTTTGCTGCATATTCACAAGATATTTCAATGTACTGTAATGCCTACTGAAAGAAAATTTAAATTGACCTGATAAAAAGCTATCTAGAAAATATTATACTTGCAGTTTGGCATCCATCATGTTTTTAAAAATTGGGGTCCGTGAATGCAAAATTAACAAAGGGTCATCTTTGGTGGTTAAAGAAACGTTGGCTATTATTCCCCAGGAGGGACTAGTTCACTGGTATTAGCCCTCTTGTTGGATATTGGAAAAATTTTTCTAGGTAACATGTCTCTTATGTCTTCTCTTTTTTCAAGTTTATGTATTTATTTTGAGAGAGACAGAAACAGCATAAGCAAGGGAAGGGGCAGAGAGAGAGGGAGACACAGAATCTGAAGCAGGCTCCAGGCTCTGAGCCATCAGCACAGAGTACGACATGGGGCTGGAATTCAGGAACCATGAGATCATGACCAAAGTCGGACGCTCAACCAACTGAGGCACCCAGGCACCCCCGTTGGTACTTTAAAAAGGAGATACCACCTTTTCTCTAACATTATGTGCATAATACAATGTGGTAAGCTTTACACTAATGGTATAGCAAGGTTATACCAGAAATGTTGGAGAGTAGGCATTTCACATGTCTTGGGAGGAGACTTCATTGAAGATGTGTGTTTAAGTGAGACCTTAAGAAATAAGTAGCAATTTGGGGCACCTAGGTGGGTTAGTCTGACTCTTGGTTTTGATTCAGGTCGTGATCTCATAGTTATGCTGAGTTCAAGCCCTGTGTTGGGCTCTATACGGACAGTGTGGAGCCTGCTTGGGATTCTCTCTCTCCCTACCTCTCTCTCTGTCCCTTCCCCACTCATGCTGTCTCTGTCTCTCTCAAAATAAATAAATAAACTTAAAAAAAGAAAAAAAAGCTAAGGCTGGGCTTTTTAAAGAAATAAGTATCAATATAACTAACAGAAAAGAGTGAAAAAGACACTACTTACAGAGGGACATAAACTCAAACACCGTCCATCAGAAGTATGTACAGTGGGAAATGAGAGCCTAGATCTGTATGAAAGACATCATCCTCACACAAAGATATGATTTAGGCTGACATGGCTTAGGACGACTGCGTGGTTAATGACAGGTGCTCTCAGCAAAAACTAAAGTAAGTAGGTAATAATAATAATAATAGTAATAATTTCATTGAATCCCATTTTCTTTTCCCCTAATGCAAAATTTTCAGTGCAAAACACTGAAATTGTGGGTCATGTCTGATTCTACTGCAATCACCAAAGTATGCAGAGGGGAGCAGAAAGCCTGTTCTTCTCAAAATCTTTAGGAATGGTCTGGCTCTGAAGACTTTTGAAATGGAAAAATTGACTTCCATTTCTGGTTAGGATATAGAAAGTTGCAGGAGATTGTCACACTCACCCTTACAGTAAGTATAAGTCCAATAAGTTACAATATCATGGTAATTTAAAGCCTGGCATAGAACAGCAGAGGCAAAGAAACTTAAATGAGCTAAATCTTAGGAAGAGATAATCCATTCCCAAGAGAAGAGTATCCTATGGCTGCTTTCATCCTAGCAACACCAGAGTGTTACTCCCTTGGAGATTCGTAGGGAAAGGAGAAACCAGGTGAATTGCTAATAAACTTTTAGTGGCCATGTGCAGGCTGGCCTGAGGGACTCAAATTCCCAGGTGATCCAGTCACACCTGCCAATTCTTTCCTATGACATCCTCACCAATTTTATACAGGAGGAAACTGCATGCAAGGCAAGAGAACTCAGAGAAAGCCCTTTGAGTTACACTGAATCTTCACTGGGTGAAGGGCAATGGTCCACCAATATCTGAAGGAAGGGAAGGGAAACAGAAAATCCTTCTCATCCCAACATGTAGAGGACAATCACAGTGCAAAACAATGGCCCACTGAAGGTTGGGGGAAGAGCAGGAAAGCTGAGATCCCCCAAAAGAATACAGGAGAGACCCCCCCCCCTTCAAGATTCACTCGATTTCCACTTAGTGCATGACCATGACCAACCAAAGGCTGGGAGCAGGACAAGAAAGTTAAGAAAAATCCTCCTGAGGTTCCTGGGACCCTCACCAATGCAAAGCAGAAACTCCTCAAATTGTGCAAGTAGGGTGTAAAAGATGAGAGTCCCTTCAAAGTACATAAGGCCTTTATCAGATGCAAGTCATTGGCATACTGGGGGCTGGGGACAGTGCAGGAGAGCTAAGATAGATTCCCTGGGATACATAGAACCATCTATCTGGCTAGAATGTGAAGAAAAGGGAGCCCTTGTGAACTGTTGGAGCCAATGTATGTTGCAATAGTGATTATGGAAAACAGTATGGAGGTTCCTCAAAACATTAAAAATAGAACTACCTATAGGATCCAGCAATCCCACTTCTGAATATATATCTGAAGGAAATGAGATCACTTTCTGGAAGAGATAGCTACATCCCCATGTTCACTGGAGCATTATCGACAATAGTCACCATAGGGAACCAATGTAAGTGTCCATCAGTGAATGAATGGGAAAAGAAGATGTGATATATGTACATATAATATTATATATAACATTTTGTATATAATATATATTGCATTTATGTAATGATTATATATATATATATACTATATAGTATATATACTATTCAGCCTTGGAAAATAAAGAAATCCTTTATTTTGCAACAATATGGATGAAATTTGAGGGCATGATGCTAAATGAAATAAGTCAAACAGAGAAAGACAAATACTGTAGGTTCTCACTTATATGTGGAATGTAAAAAAACCGAAGTCATAGGAATAGAGAGTGGAATGGTGGTACCAAGGTATGGTGGTTGTGAGGGTGGGGAGATGGGTTAAGGTAGTCAAAGGTGAAAACTTCTCGTTATAAGATGAATAAATTCTGGGGATGTAATGTACAGCATTGGTGACCATAGTTGACACTACTGCATTGTATATTTGAAAGTTGCTAAGAGAGATCTTAAATTCTCACCACACACACACACACACACACACACGTAAATATGAGAGAGGATGGTTATATTAACTAATCTTACTGTGGAAATAATTTTGCTATATACACACATATATCAAGTCACCACATTGTACTTACAATTACATTAAATTACATCATATACCTTAAATTTACACAATGTTATATATCAATTATATTTCAATAAAGCTGGGAACAAAGTAAGTTCAGCATGTTAAAATTGATGGTATTTACGAAAAGATTAGAAACAATCTTCTTGATCTTGGCCTTGGAGTAAGCAAACTGTCAAAGGGTTAAAAAAAATTACCAATCATGAAGGGGAAAAAAATTATCTCCATTAAAATAAAAAGTTTCTGTTTATCAAAAGACACCGTTAGGAAAATACTCCTATGAAGTTTGAAATAGGCAAAACTAATATACGGTGATAAAAATAAGAACAGTGTTTGCCTCTAGGTTGGGGTAGATGTGAGAGTAACTAGAAAGCAGTATGAGGTAACAGCCTAGGATGATGGATATCTTTCTATATCTTGAAATAGGTGATGACTATATCAGTGTGTATAATTTTCAAAAGGAGTTGTACACCCATCTGTGTATTTTATTGTATGTTATTTATATACCTCACTTTTTAAAAATGTTAAGAATACATAAATTCACTAGCAATAAAATAAACACAATTTTGAAAAAAATGAAAATAGGGCACCATGATTCCAACCCTGGCTAATGAGGGCCTCAAATATTAGCCAATGGGATGACAAAGCAGCACCTTTCTTTAAAGTAGGGTGGGTGCACCAAAATGACACATTTAAACTTAAGAATGTATGTTTTAGCCTACTATGAGATACCAAAGCAATTATTTTTCAAACTTTTGGGGTCTCTGATTCCTTTGAAATTCAATCAGAGCTATGATCTCTGACCCAGAGATATGCACAAGCCACATGCACACAATATTTGACACACTATGGAAGAGGTCCATGAACTCCCTGAAAGGCATCCATGGGCTCCTATGATTCCAGTGACACCAGGATAAGAAATGCTTCCCTAAATCCTCAAAGCCATCAAAAGTTACAGCATAAGAACCTACTTTTACAAAATAAGTCATGTTTCCTAAGTGCTCTGTCTAAATACTGGATTGTAATTTTGTAAGAACATTTCATCCTCCAGTTTATAAGACATTTCCACTAAATGTAACATGTCAAATCCCAACAAACCTTCTGTTACTGTTTGCTATCCAAACTGGTGGGAGTGCCCAAGGTTAATGAAAAGTATCAATTACCTATGGTCCTAAAATGGAGTTGAATTTATTGGCCTTTGGATTCTTGCTGGGAAAATGAACCCAATTCTAAATGTAAGTCACTCTGGGGGCACCTGGGTGGCTCAGTCAGTTAAACATCTGACTTGATTTTGGCATAAGTCATGATCTGACAATCATGATCTCACAGTCATGAAATCAAGTCCCATCTCAGGCTCCACACTGAGCATGGAACCTGCTTGCAATTGTCTGTCTCTCTCACTCTCTCACTTCCTTTCTCTCCCTCTTTCTCTCTCTCTCAAAAATTAAATAAACATATGTAAGTCACTCTGAGTCAAAGGATCAACCAGTGAGTAGATATTACCAAGAATATGATTCATGACACAGAACCACTTAGAAACAAATGCCTGCATGGCGATGATATATAAAACTACTCTAAAAGATGGGAGGAGAGGCCAGGGCTATGAGATGGTAGACATGTTGTATTTTTGACAGATGTGCAAAATTATCTTTGACTAATAAATTTGTTTTCTTCATGATCCCAAGGGCTTGGACCAGCTCTGGTTTAGACTATCTATGCATGGATATTATCTGACCTAGTTTTTCCAATAAGTGAGTATGATATTCCACCCCCTTCCTTAAGTAAGGAAGAGAACATTCAGATTTTTTTAGAGTATCGTATCTACAACCTGTTTCCAACTGTTTTGAAGAAAAAAAATCTCTTTAAGCCAAGCATATCTCAGAAGAATTTCATGCTGGTTTCTTCTTTTCACTCCCTAACTCCTTATTTATAGCTTCTAGATATTGGCAGGAACAAATTCCTTCAGCTATTTTTTGCATAACATTGTCTAAATACTTTATTTTCAGGCCCCTTTTTTTCCTCACCCATCAACTCATAGTGTCTATAAAAATAAAGCCTTAAGCTGCTTAAAGGCAACAACTCTACAGTATATCACTGAATCTTTAATTACAAAAACAACTGTCTTCACGTTATTTAGGTGAATACCTCAGGCATTCTACATGATGCTAAAAACTACTCCCAAGATGGCCACCCAAAAGCCAAGTATCCTTAGGTCATCCAGGTCTTGGATCATCTAGGAGAATCACTTTACTATGTTATTCTGAGCAGGTTATAGCTATTATATGAAAACCTTATGTGGTTAAGATTATTCTATTGTAAACCTTGAGAATAAAATCACATTCTGTGTGAAGTTAGGACCTCACTTGAGGGGTGAGGTCATTCATAATGTGAATAAACAAAAGAGGCAGGAAATGGAAATGAGGGTGATTCCCGGGGAGGCAAGAGTTAGGGCCTAGCCCTCTTGTTCCAGACTAATGGTACCTGAATTTTTCTGGCTATGAGCTATACCAAAGATTTATAAGTATACAGAGATTTCTAAGCCATGTTCGGAGTCTGATTCAATAAGCATGGGATGAGTTCTATCATCTAAATATTTTAAAATGTGACCATACATTTCTCATATATGCTCACATTTACTATCCCTTCCTATATCAGGATCCATAATCCTTTTGTGTCATTGATGACTTTCAGAATCTGATGAAAGCTATGGGTCAACTTTGTAAAATAAAATAAAATAGTAAAAAAAATAAAGCATATATACCAAAAACAGTATGTGGAGTTGTTCATCTAAATAATATGTCTGATTACATTTCTCTGCTGCCTATAAGCACTCAAGAATTCTCTATTGCCTAAGATTCTCAGATTCTCAACTCCTTTACATGGTTTTCTGGGTCTTCCATAATGTCACCACTGAAGACTCCTGTGTCCTTCTAAGTTTTCTTTTCCTGTTTGTTTGTTTGTTTGTTTGTTTGTTTTTAGCCTGTCGCCTTTGCTGATGCTGCATCTGCTGCCTGGGATCCTGTTCTTTCCTACCCAACCTAATTTTTCATTAATTCTTTAAGAGTAAACTCAGCCAATACTTCCTCCAGAATTTCTTTTTTCTTTTAACTTTTATGTTTATGTATTTATTTTTTTAGAGAGAGATAGAGAGAGCAAACCAGGGAGGGTCAGAGAGAGAGGGAGTGGGAAATCCCAAGCAGGCTCCATGCTGTTATTGCAGACCCAGATGCAGGGCTTGAACTCACAGTGAACTAATGATCTAAGTCAAAATCAAGAGTCAGACACTTAACCAACTGAACCACCCAGGTGCCCCCCTCCTCTAGAATTTCTGACCCATTCTCCCCAGTCCCCTTTCCAAAATGCAGTAGGTCCCTTCACCTGTTATACCATAGCATCCTGTATATATTTCTTTTATAGCATATACCGCATTATGCCAGAGTTTTCTGCCTAGGTGTCTGTTTGTCACAGATGGAGAGATAAGTGAGGGCAAGGAGGGCATCTTAGTCTGTTGGTGTACCACTAAGTAGATAGAGTTGGGATTGGGTTCTTAACTGGATCTAGGATTACTCGTGGCACCTCCATCATTTTTAGGCTTCATGCCTTCTCCTTCCTAGACCATGTCCCTTTGCTGCATTTGAGTCTAATCTGATATACTAGTTCCTCAAGTACAGGGGAGTGTGTATGGAATTCTCTCAGTGGGCTCTTCTGGGTTGGAGCTCAAGCTTCAGTGAAGTCTGAGTATGGTTCTAATTTCTTCATTTGGCTCAATTGCTTTCCTGCTGCAAAACCTAAAGAGGATAATGATTCTCTGAGCCAAAAGATTGGGACCAATTGCCTGGAGGGCTCAGCTTGAAGAAAGCAGCGTCTGGAGCCATCTGGCTCAAACTTCAAACTCTGCTTCAGTTGAATAGTCAGCTGACTTCTTAATATAATGCATGGAACCCAGAAGACAATGGAAGGAATATTTATGTTTCTGAAAAAAAAAAAAAAGATACCAACATAGAATGTTTTACCCTGAAAAAATATCCTTCACAATTGAAAATGAAATAAAGACATTTCCACACAAATGAAAACTGAGGAAATTGATTTTCCAGGAGGCCTGCATGAAAGAAGTAATGAGAAATCTTAAGGAAAAGAAAAAGACTCCATTTGTAAACCTAAAAATGCAGAAACTAATGAAGGAATATGTTCATTAATTCAGATAGTACTATTTTAGGTCTACTTTGATGGAAGATTCTACTGTGTTTTGACTCCAAACACAATCTTTGTATTCAGGAACACTATTCATCAGCCTTTATTCATTCCATTCAGGGCTCATCCTTTTTCTCTCAACATGCCAGGCAAATTTCTGCTTCAGGGCATTTGCATTTTCTGTTCCTTCTGCTTTGAGTGCTCTTCCCCCTAGATATTTGCATGGCTGGCTGCCTCACTTCTTTCAGAATTTCACTCAAGTCCCCATCCTGACCACTGCATCTAAAATGTCAAACCCCTCATTCAGACTTCCCATCCCCTTCCCTGATTTCTCCTTCCTCTTTAGCACCCACCACTATCTAATGTATTACAGATTTTTCTTAATATTATAATTTCTCCCCTCTAATGAAGTATCAACTGTAAGCAAGGGTTTTTGTCTGTTCTGTACATTTGTTATTGTATCCATAGTGTCCACAGCAAGAATTGCAGTGTACTCAGTAAATACTTGTTGAATTAATGGACAAATCAGTTGAATACAGTGGGAAAGCTATGGCTCATATTTGGAAGAGAAAAAAAGAAGTGTAGATGTAATAGGGAAAAAGTAACACCTTCTGGGTTTTCAGAAGATGAAGCGGTCCCATCTGGTTGGTGTCACCTCCAAAGCTGTGGCATCAGAGCTACATCTTAGAGGATGGAAAGATGGCAGAAGAAAATGGGGATCTGAGGGATTCCAGGTACAGGTGGATTCTTGAGTAGGAGCCAGAGAGGGAAATGTGGAGGATCATGAAAAGCACTGTGTGAACAAATATACACAGAGGTGAGACTGGGATGTCAGAACACTGAAGCTCTCAAACTCTAGGATTGTGGTTTACTTTCGTAAGAAAAGAGGACTCACTGAAGTTTTTTAAGCAGGCATGTGACAGAACTGAAGTTCTGCTTTATGAATATCAATTTAACCATCAGTAGAGTGGTTTGGACAGCAGGGAGTTGGGAGGTGGATAGACCAGTTATGAGGCCATTTTAATAATCCAAGCAAGAGTTAATGAGGGCTTGAATTAGGGTGACAGCAAACAGAACGGAGAGGAAGAGACAGAAAGAAGAGGAGTGAGGAGGTAGAACTGACAGGTCTTGACAGCTGATTAGGAATGGTGGGTGAGGGAGAAGGACTCCTTCATCCTCACTGTAAGGCTTCAAGCTTGAGTGACTGACAGATGGTGAGAGCATTAACAGAGTAAAAGAATTGAGGGGGAGAAATGACTTTCAGGATGGAGTTGGGATTTAGGTTCTTGACTGGCTCTGGGATTGCTTGTAGAGCCTTTATAATTTTTTAGGCTTTATCTCTTCTCCTTCCTGGATCATGCCCCTCTGCCCTATGGAATCTCATACTTTTAAGTCTGACCTGATATATTAGCTGTTCAATTGCAGTGGAGTGTGTATGGAATTCTCTCAGTGGGCTCTTCTGGGCTGGGGCTCAAGCTTCAATGAAGCCCAAGTATGGTTCTAATTTCTTCATTTGGCTCAATTGCTTTCCTGCTGCAAAACCTAAAGAGGATAATGATTCTCTGAGCCAAAGGATCGGGACCAATTTCCTGGAGGGCTGGGCTCGAAGAAAGCAGCCTCCAGTGCCAAGGCATCCACAGGAAGGACCTAGAGCTTCCCCAGCGTGCCCCCACACCACCCCGAGGGATGCTCTGCAGCTGAAAGCACAAGGTTGGCAACCATGATGGTTTCCTCCTGAGACGCTTGTCGATAACTTACTGAGCCTTTGTTAAGAGTAATGTATCTACTTTAATGAGCAGCACAATACTGTTTGTAATGAAATAGTGGCTTCCAGTATTCTTGGAGTAGCCCCAGTTGTATTTAGTGTACAGAAAAGGGGGACAAGGGAGAAGATGGTTTGTATACAGAAAGACCTTGCTTGGTGTTAGGAACTTGTTTTTGAAAGTTCTAGGCAAGTCAGAATTCCTGTACTATAGCCACTTTTAATTGCTAGTGAGAAGATCACTATTTAAAGAAACTAGGCTACACTTGTGTTAGGAAAAGTTGTTTAACAATGTGACTAACCATTTTCTCATTTACTTAGCTTGTAAATTTTGAAGTTTCTTCAGAAAGGAATAGTGAGGTAGACAGGAAAGGGGCTGGGCATTGGTATGAGCAAGACCTGTTTCATGGTCCAGCTGGACCACCGTAGTGGGTATAGTTGATTGCCTATCTCACATACTTTCTGCCTTCCTCATTAAGAGAGTAGCATTTTTGTGGTTCAGGAATATGCCTGATTGGCTTTAGATAGCTCCATCTCCCTTTTGCCAATGACTGGTTCATGAATGGGCATATGAACCTAAATTGGGCCTCAGAGAAATGAGGAGAGGTCTGCTGGGGCATTCTAAGAAAATTCTTGCTCACTCTTCAGGGATATCTTCTTAAAGGGACTCTACTAAATATGAAGGAAGAGCCACCATCCCATGGGTATAAAAGGAACTGTCTTTAGGGCAACACTGAACTGTGGATGTCTGGCAGAAGGAACATGAATCCTTGTGCACACTTTGGAGCTTCTAGATAGAATAATCCTAAATTATATACTATTTCTGGATTTGCAGGTTTGTGAGCCACTAAATTTCCAATTGTTTACATCTGTTTGAATCATTACTACTATTCTTTGCCTCTGAAAGCAACTTAATTGGTAACAGCCACTAACTAGTTTGGGATTTGGGCAGGTTGCTTCACCATGTTAGTCTCAGTATCTATAACCATAAAAGGAAAAAAGAAAAGGAATTGGGAGTTTGGGAAAAGATGGCAACAATCTACCTGTTCAGTTGTGGTTCTTGAGGCCATCGACGTTGACTTCTCTCATGTTGCATTTCCTCTGAAAGCCATGGATTCTTCCAAATAGGTTGAGAGGTTTCTAGCTGGACAAGACTCAGTGGCATGACTACATAATTGGCATCTTTTGCTTCAGAGATGAGAAGCAGCTTCTTTTTCTGTTCTTTTTTTTTTTTAATTTTTTAATGTTTATTTTTGAGAGACAGAGCATGAATGGGGGAGGGACAGAGAGAGAGGGAGACACAGAATCGAAAGCAGGCTTCAGGCTCTGAGCTGTCAGCACCTCAGCTATGCTGAAAGCTCAGAGCCCAATGTGGGGCTTGAACTCATGAACCATGAGATCATGACCTGAGCTGAAGTCAGACACTTCACCAACTGAGCCACCCAGTCACCCCATTCTGTTCTTGATTCCTAAATGGCCTTGGACCTGATTCTTTCTATGGATGTTAGAAGTTGTTAGATGTTAGATGTTGCTGGAGTATCATTGTCTTTACCTCAGTGATCTTTCATGCAAAGCATCTTCTGAGCCTCAAATAGGACAGAGAGTTAGGAATCCACTGAGGTTCCATACCTGTGTATGTGACTAGTTTCTATGTACTCACAATAAACATGTGGCTGGATGTGGTCTGAGACTTACTTTCATCAAAACCTGGGCGTCAACTGTCAGCGGCTCCATTTATCCTTGTATTCATTCAACAAGTAACTACTGAACACCTACTGTGTGCTAGATACTTTTCTAGGCCTTGGGATTGTATGAGTTTGTTAGAGCTGCCATAACAAAATACCACAGAGGTAGGGGCAGAAGGACTTAAACAACAGAAATTTATTTTCTCCCCGTTGTGGAGACCAAAAGACTGAGACCAAGATACTGATTGGCAAGACCAATTTCTTTTGAGGCTCCTCTCCCTGACTTGTAGATAGCCATCTTCCCTTTCTGTCACTACATGGCCTTTCCGCAATGCAGGCACATGTCTGTGTCCAAATTTCCTGTTCTTAGAAGGATACCAGTTATCCTGGATTAGGGCCTACTCTAATGAACTCATTTTGATTTAATGACTTCTTTAGAGACCTTATCTCCAAATTCATTTACACATTCTGAGATACTGGGATTTAAGACTTCAACATATGGATTTGGGGGGAACACAAGTCAGGGCACAACAGATGGGATATAGCTGGGCACAAAAAAGACAGATCCTGAGAGGCAGCTTCTTTTGAGTGTGAGCAGTTTGCCCATGATGCTCTCTTGATTTGTTTCCTGAGCCACCTCTCAGTGAAGTGATAGACCGAAGGGTAGCAAACAGAGCAGCAAAGGAGCTTTCCTAGATGGGGTCTGAATCCCTCCTCTTCTTTGCAGGAGGCTCTGATCCTTTACAAATATATGCCATTACTCACTGACAGTACATCCTATTACTGTTTTTGCTGATTCTATGCAAAGTGATAAATTTAGCCTAACTCTTTCTGAGTTGTAGGTAAAACGCATTTAGAATTACAGATGAAGAAATAGCAAGCTGTCTGCAAAAATGTATTTGGTGGCAAGATTACTGTAATCCATGGAGATAATGTTCACCTGTAGGTATAATACAATTACAGATCGCCTTCATTAAGCATTTGTTCTATTACGGGCTTTGTGCTAAATTCGGTATATATGCTACCTTGTTAATCCACAAACAATGGCTTGATATCGTCATTCCCATTTTTTAAATGGGAAAAGTTGACACTGAGAGAAGTAAAGTTACTTAGCTCAGATCTGAGGTAGACCAGGATCCCGAGCCTGTGCTATTAACCACCAAAGAATACTGCTAAGGAAAGGTGGCATTGATATTTGTTTAGGAAGGCATGGAGGAGGAAGTGATAGATGGTGGTGCTTTGCTGAACTTTAAATTATATAACTAGAGCTGGAAGGGACTGATGAGATCATCCAGACCTTGCTCAAAGACATACCTTGGGTGAATTAAAAAGTTAGAAGTATAATTCTGGTTTTCTGATTCCAAATCTAGTACTCTTTACTTTATCCCCATGAGGTCCCTTTGAGTCCTCATTTACCACATAATAATAACACAAAACCATATTGTTATTTTTAGAGTGCCTTTTTGTTCTCATAATGTTTTCACCTACTTAAATTTAAAACAAAACAAAACAAAACAATGGGCTTTAATTGGCTAAACAGGAAATGCCCCGGGCTCTTCCAGGCAAAGAGAACTTTAACCAAGCTTAACGGGAAATGTTTAAGCACTCATGTTTCTCAACAATTCTGCGTTGTTTTTATCCTGGATCACAGTCATGACGATTGACTAGAAGGAGCAGACTGTAACTCTCTTGGTCATCATGTGAGGCAGAGAACAAAACTTTTCAGAATCAGGACACACAGGACTCAGTGTAAAGGGCAGAACTGTAGCTTAGAGGAAACACAAAGAGAAGGCATTTCCAGAGTAAAGCAAGAAATTAATATATCATTAAGATTCCTTGGGAGCAAGCAACAAAATCCTATGCTGGCTAAAATAGAGGGAAAGAAACAGAAAAAAATGCATTGCCCTGATGTAAGGAACCTCATTGGATGAAAAGGAAGGCTGAAGAAATCATGTTTAGAACAGAGAGGAAGCAGGCAACTCCAGATTATCTCAAACACTAGAATGAATGAACAGAAATTGTATCTTCTGCCACAGTTATATTTCATTATAGAATTAAAATCCCAGAAGAGAAAATACAAATGGCCAAGCTTAGGTTATGTGCCTGCTGTTGACTAGATGGTGTGGTTAACAAAACACCTATAGAGATGGCCTCCAAGGACAGCTTCAGTAGCCATGGGAGAAGAGCAGGCACCTGGGTTTACCATCCTTCCCAATGAGAATGCAAAATGATCTCAGGACCCCTTTGGGGGACCCCAAAGAGCTTTGGCTTGTGTAGATATCGTATTAGAAATTAAAACTGATAAATTTTAAAATATTTATTTACTAATTTATTTAAAAGTAACAATAAACCAGTTTCATTTTATTCATTTATTTTTAAATGTTTATTTATTTTGAGAGAGAGAGAGAGTGAGAGCGTAGGAAGGACAGTGACAGAGAATCCAAAGCTGGCTCTGCACTGATAACAACACAGAGCCCAACCTGGGATGAGATCATGACCTGAGTGGAAATCAAGAATCAGATGCTTAACTGACTGAACCACCCAGGAGCCCCTATAAATGTTATATTTTAAAAATAAAAATACCTGTATTTAATAAAGCCAGAAACATTAGTAGGAAGAGAAGTTTTGTATTATATTTTTGTAAGTTCCTCAATGTCTGGCTTAACAGAAGACAGCTAGGGGTGCCTGGGTGACTCTGTCTATTAAATGATCAACTCTTGGTTTCAGCTCAGCTCTCATGGTTTGTGACTTTGAGCCCCTCCGCACTGACAGCACGGAGCCCACTTCGGATTCTCTCTCTCCCTCTCTCTCTCTGCCCCTCCCTGGCATGTGCTCTCTCTCTCAAAACAAATAAATAAACTTAAAAAAAAATAAGAGAGCTAGATTCTCATATCTAGCTAGTGAGTGTTGTTGCACTCACTCTGTTGTGATATTTTATTTGTTTAAAGTATTTGGAGAAAAGCTGTGCTCACAAAGATGTTTAGGAGGAAGAGGGAGGAGTATTTTAATAACCTTTCATATAATTGTGGAGATTCTTCTTTAATACTATACCAAAACTCAACAAATAGTAGCTTCTTAAAAATCTGAAAACTTATTAATAAACTTTTCTTCCTCAGATACTTTAAAATCCATTACTATCTTTTGCACCTTGAATGTGTCTTTTACCCACACATGATTTTGTATCTTCATGCATTGGTCATTTGGAAAATATTGGTTCACTGAGTCATGCAGATCTTCCAAATATTGACATATTTTATTTACAATGTGCAAAATCGTAGTGATTCATATCACCACTGATCTCATGAGAAAAGTATTTAAGCATCAGGACACTATCAGATCCATGGTGGCAGATATTAAGTTTTATAATATTTTCTAATTTTTACATGAAGTCTTAAGTGTTATTAGTAGCAAAAATACGGTCAATGGTTTTCCTCAAAGTGACCAGCTCACTTAACTCATTTTTGAGAAAGTGTCTGCCAATCAGTACTCGGGTCTGAATAACCATAGTTCATCTGTAGGTCACCCTTTTGAGCCAAAATGGAATTCCATGAGAGAAAAAAAAAAAGGTTAATCCAGCTCGCACTCAAGCAATTGTACAAATGCTTTTCCTTGAGACAATGATCATAATTTTGCAGACAATGGAAATGCTTTATGGTGTACTTCCCATTTCATCATAAAGAATATTAAAATGACATGTACCCATGGGTCGAGACTTAAGAAGTTAGTCACTCTTATTGCACCATCAATGACATTTTATTTATTTATATATTTAGTTTTAATATTTATTTATTTTTGAGAGAGGGAGAGACACAGTGCGAGAAGGGGAGGGGCAGAGAGAGAGGGAGACATAGAATCTGAAGCAGGCTCCAGACTCTGAGCTGCCGGCACAGAGTCCGATGTGGGGCTGGAACTCAGGAGCCGTGAGATCATGACCTGAGCTGAAGGTGGGGCTTAACCGACTAAGCCACCCAGGTGCCCCCATCATTGACATTTTAAAATTAAATTGGCCTTTAAAAAGTTGTTAGCGGGAGCCTGGGTGGCTCAGTCAGTTGGGCGTCCGACTTCAGCTCAGGTCATGGTCTTGCGGTTCATAGGTTCGAGCCCCGCGTCGGGTTCTGTGCTGACAGCTCAGAGCCTGCAGCCTGTTTCGGATTCTGTGTCTCCCTCTCTCTCTGCCCCTCCCTTGTTCACACTCTGTCTCCCTCTGTCTCAAAAATAAATAAATATTACCAAACAAAAATTTTTTTTAAAGTTGTTAGCATGTGGTGGTGAAGCAAGCAGTGCAGTGGCTGTGGGTTGCTGTTGGGGACACAGCCTGAATGCATGCAGAAGTCCCAGTGGTTTGACTCACTGTTGCTTTTTCATCACTTCTTACTTGGAAATAATTGTCAATTTAAACATTTTCAGAAATGAAAGTAACACAAAGAACATCCATATATTCTCCATATATTTACTTTGATTCACTATTTTTAACAATTTACTCCATTTGCTTTATTATTAACCTTTCCCCCACCCCCACTCATTTTTTATTTTTACTTTTTTTGCCGAATTATTTGAGGGTGAGTTACATACATCGTTGTCATTTACCCCTAAATATTCAGTGGGCATTTCCTAAGAAGAGAGGTATTCTCTTCCATAACCACGGTACAGTTACCAGCTATATAAAGGTACATTAACAACACCTTTTTATTGCCCTCTTCCAATTTTGTCGGTTGACCTAACGAGGTTATATGCACAAGATACAGTGTGGAATTGTGTGTTCCATTTCGTTCTCTTGTCTTCCTTAGCCTCCTTGCATCTGAAATATATTTCCACAACATTTTTTTTCTTCTTTTAAGACACTGATATTTTTGAGAGTAAAAGCCACATTCCTCTACGCCTCCATGGGGAAAACAAACAAATGAACAAACAAACAAACAAGAACATTTCCTCATTTTGAGTTTGTAGAATGTTTCCTTGTGATTAGATTCAGATTTTGCATTGTAGGTCAGAATCCTGCAGAGGTATCTTTCTCAGGAACCACATCTGGAGGCCTGCCATCACCATATGTCTCCCATTGATGATGTTGATAATGTTCATTGTGATCACCAGTCAAGGGGTGGTCCAAGCTCTCCACTGTATAATTATGATACTTTATCTTTCTCCTTTATCACAGAAAATAGTCTGGTGATCAGAATGAGGAATGGTGCTCAGGGAGAGACATGCAAGGACCCTCACCCGTAGCTACACTTTATTTAGTTGATGTGATCCTGGGCTTCAAACAAGTGCTATAATGATTTGAGATTTGATGGTCTTGGGAGAAGACCCTTTTGTATGCTAGAAAGGGGTGGAATGTGGTCAAAGGGCAGACTGTGGCAGAATATAGTTTCCAAAACAGTCATGATGAGATTTCCCATCCCATATGCCCTTTTATACAACATGACAGTGTCACTCCTTTCATTGAGAAGTGAACTTTCCGTTCCTTCCCCTTTAATCTGGGCAAGCCTATGGCTATGGCAGAAGTCATGCTACCAGATGTTCGAAGCTACATCATAAAAGTCAATGTAGCTTCCACCAAGGGCTCTTAGAACCTAGCCCCACGCTGTGAGGAGCCTCCAGGCACAGGGAGGGGCAACACATAGATGTTCTGGAAGGCTGCCTCAGGTGAGGTCTCAAATGACCTGACCCATGAGCAAGGAAGCCATGATGATACATACCTTCAGTGCCAGGTGCTGTCTGACTGTAGCCACATGAGAGACCCTGAGAAAGGACCACCCTACTGAGTTGAGTCAGCCCTCAGACGCAGGAGAGATGATAATACACTGATGATGTTTAAGCTGCTACGTTTTGGGATGCTTGTTCATAGAGTGGTGGATAGTAGTGCCTGTACATAGATGGACAAGGCTAGAAGTCGTACCGCAAACATGGGCCATGAAGGAGGTCACAGGTGACAGTGGACACCTGTACCTGCTTGGCAAAAGCTGCAAGAAGAAGCCTGATGAAAGAAAGACTTCAGCGACTTGTTGAATGTTGCTGTTCTAGAACCAAACCAGAAAGTGAGGAGAGGGTGTTTTCTGGTGTTGGTGTCACACCCTGAGTGCCACATGGCACAGCTGTAGATGAGCCTCCATTCTTTGCTTCTTTTCCTTTTCCTCTCCCTTCCTTTCCTGTACCTCCTTCTCTTGTCCTGACTCTTCCTCCTTTCCTCATAGCAATTTGATACAAAATGAAAGAATACAAATTTGAAGTTAAGCAGGCCGGAGTTTGAACCTTTTATTTGTCACTCAACTTTGGGCAAGTTGTCTTCCTTCTCCAAGCCTCAATTTCTCCATCTGTAAATTGGAAGTCATGCTATACAGAGTCGCTGAGATGATCCACTGATGTTGTTAAAACCACTCAGTGCCTTGGGAGGCGCACAGAAGATCCACAATCCAGGGTCCACGTTTGCCTGCTTCCCTGTCCCTGACCCACAGCCACAGTTTTCTCTGCTTACTCCAAAGCTCCTTGGCCTCTGTCTGTAGGTTATCCCATTTCACAGATGCTCTTTTGTTGCCACTCCTGGTTTGCTCTGCCAATGCCCCCAACAGACCTACAAATTCCAGATGCTGAGAGAAAAGCCCTTGATCCAGGCTGAATGCAGGGATGATATGTGCTCAAATGCAGATGGCACATTAGGTACCTGTGGGAAGCTTGTGTACTGGATCAGAAGCAGACAAAAACAAAATTTCTTGGCAAAAATGGGCTCCTGGTATAGGGCGAGTGGGAAGAAGCAGAGGCCAATGGAGGCTGACTGGTGGTGCCAGGTTACCCTTCTGAAGCCAGGATCTCCAGACTGTGGCCCCTGTGCAATGTAGAAGAGGGAGTGATTTATCTGAAGGACATGAGAGGGAGAGCTGGGACTCGGGGAGATGATATCTTGGAGAATAGAGGTGAAATCCACAGGGTGTTTGATTACTCATCTTGGTGTCAGATGGTTGTCTAGGTTAAATGGGCCCTATCCGGCAGTGAGTGCACCAAGTCAGTGGGAGTTTTGAGGGCAGATCAAATGCACCACTAGGAAGACTGTGGACGGACTTTGGAGCCAAACATGGGCAGAGGCTGGGCCCAATGGTATGCTAAGACAGATATTTCTGGAAAAAAAAAATAGTCAAACAGGCAACTGTGCTTATAAAGACGCTGTAATAACTACAAGGTAGGAAATATGACTCCAAGCTAGGGAGAAAGAGCTGTGTTTGTCCAAGGATCCTGTCTGACAGATAGATACTTGTATTTCTACACAAATCTTTTTCTGTTGTCACTGGCTTCTATTTTCAAAAGCTCTGTCCAAGTGTTCAAATGGACTCACAGACTGCTAGTGCTAAAGAGATCCTTCGAGATCATCTAGTTCTACCCTGCCATTTCTGGCTAAGATTACTGAGGCTCAGAGAGGCCTAATGAATTCCCCAAGATCATACAGCTAGTTTGGGGTGGGGGCCAAGGCCAGGAGATGGGTTGCCAGACTCCCAGACCAGGGCTCTTTCCCATTCTCTTTTCTCCCAATCTTCTCAATAATTACAGATTCTGCACTTCCTTTGGCTAACCACTACTCATGAAAAATATCTCTTAGATGTCATCATCTACATTTTTGCTTTAAAGTGAGGTCACCTCCCCTTTTGGGGAGCTTCCTAATAATCTGAAAGACAGGTAATAGTTTAAAGTCAGGTTCTAGTTCAGCGGAAACTAATTTAAAATTGTTTATAACATTCATTCTACAGATGTTTATTAATCACCTACTGTGTGCCGGTTACTGTATTAATCACCATGCTTTCAGTAATGAGCAAACAAGTGAGCAAACAAAAAAACCCCCACAACTACAGAGAACAGAAAGACAGAACACATACATATACAATAGAGAAAGTCCTGGCATTCATAGTTGGTCCTACATTTAATACATTATTGGGGGAATAAGAGGAGTATGTTCTATGAGGTCTGGGAGGTGGTTATTTTTGCTATAAATTAGTCAGATCTTATAATGTCATATTTGGCTCATGAAACTGTAGAAGAATCAGAAAAAAAGATTATTTAAAAATGACTCCCATAGGGACAAAAATAAATGACAGTGAGGTGTTTAAATTAGAATTTAGAAACCTAAAGATGACTTGAAACTAACTGGAGTGTGTGAACTGTCCATGTTCTGTCTTCATAGAGAACTTTGCAAAAGGAAATGAATTTAAGCACAGTGGAAAAGATTGCGTTGGGACCTAAGAAAGAAACATTTCTTAACACCCAAGGTGAAAAACCTAGGCTCTGGGATCTGGGAAGAATCGGAGAGGAGGAGAAAGCTCCTTTTCTTGTTGGTCAGTTCTCTCCTTGCAAGTTGGTCAGAAACTGTTATGGTGATCTTTCCATTCTTTTCTCCAAGGGCTAGGCAGATCCATGAGATTTCTGGGGGCTTGTGGTCCCTGAGTTCCTGCTCTGTCCCTCTGGGCCTGTCCATGGCGCTGACCCCATCAGACTTCCCCTAGTGAGAGCTAGCCCCCCAGGTCTCAGTGCCATACTCTGTCCTATAGCCACCCCCAACCATGTTCCTCTGCACAGGGGTTTAGGATCTTGTATTTCAAATGTGGTTCTGGGCTCAGCAAGATCAGCACCACCCAAGATCTACTGAGTCAAAATCTATTGTTTAATACAGTCCCCAGTGATTTCTATGCATATTACACTTTAAGAAGCTTTGCTCTAGAATACTGGCCACCAAGCCAGCCAGACTTGACTCCAAAGCTTGGCTCTGCTACTGTCTGACTCTGAGACCTTGATAATTCAGCAACTCTGAGACTCAGTATCTTCCTCTATAAAATGAGTACAATAGTTGTTACTTTTTAGGCTCTCAGAAAGCCCCTTTCTAGTTACCTTATGAATCCTTCCTGTTATATTTACCTCAGTACTTTATTATTATTTTTTTCCATGAGAGCAATTATTACAGCTTGAAATTACCTGCTTCTGTAGTGTTCTGAATATCATTTCCATGAAGGCAGGAACGATTTCCTCCCATTTCTCTGGATATCCTTGGGATCTCACACAGTGCATGGCCCTAAAGGATGGCTCAATACTTATCAAATAACTGAAGAGTACAAGGATTAAATTAGATGATGCAAGAGAAATCTCAGCTCAACATTTACTTGTAGAAAATGCTCATTAATGGTAGCAAATGATAAAACTGCATAATTTGTGAGGCCCAGTGCCAAAGGAAAATGCAGGGCCCCTCGTGGAAAAGTTATTAAGAATTTCAAGGTGATGACAGCAGGGCAGTAAACCAATCATTCCCTCTCAGAGCCAGATGCTTTGCAGTCAGACAGGCTGCACACCCAGCAAGCCAGCCTTGGGGACTGACAGTCTTGTTATTATGGTGGTGACTATGGGAGACATTGTCACCACCCAAGGATGGGGTGTCTCACCTTTCTCCCTGAGGTGTAACGCCCTGGCCAAGAGCCCACAGGCTCACATTGCCTTCCTGAGTTCAGTTTTTCCCTCCTTCACCACCTCAGACCATGAGGCCAGGAGATAACTTGAAACTTGAGAAAGTACAAAATGGACCCTGTTGGGGTGGCCAGCCCTTCAGTATTCCTCACAGCAAAATGCTGATTTACACCTGACGGGTAATTGTGGCAGTCATTGAATCAGCAAAAGTTCTGCAAATGTGTGCTAAACAGAATTTTAGATGAGCTTCCATAATGCACGTACACATAATGTATGGCTTTTAATTTACTTGATAATGTGAAAATACAGTCTGAGATAAGGAAGGAGGCAGACAGAGTCACTCAATTCTAATGTAACAACTTTTCTTTATGAGGGCCCGAAAATAAGGGCAGGGCTCAGAATATAAAACAGTCCTGAGGAATTGAAGCTAAAAACAGGACAGATGAGTTCACTAGAAAACAACCCATCTGGCCTGATTCCAGGATCTGCTGAATTGTGGGAATGTGGTTACTAAAAGCAAAAGCAAGATGTTTCCAAGGGTCCCAGCCATTCCAGATTGAGAATGACATCCTTAGTAGGTTAAGTTTGTCGTTTTGGAGGCTGGGCTCTGTTAGCTGTTAAGTGGGGGAAAATCACCCACCTATCTCACAGATGTTATAAGGGGAACAAAGAATGCTGCCCTTCTCGTGAAAGTGCTTTGTTTGACGTTATAGCATACACAAATAAGGTGTTGTATTCCGTAGACAAGGGTACTATCCTGGAAGTCAAGAAACCTAGTTTCTGACAAAAATTTTTTTATTTATGAACTGCCCATCATCCGTGCTTTGAAACTGCACAGATAGAAGTGGGTGAAAATCCCAAGCCTGTCACTATATGGCTGTGTAAGCTTGGGCAGGTTCTTGATGCTCTCTGAGCCTCCGTGTTCTCCTCTGTAAAATGGGTTAAACTGCATCCTGGGGAGTATTAGCACACCTGACCCATGGCAAGTCTTTAGCAAATATTTCTTGGCTTCACATTTCTGTCAATTGAGATAATAATATATATTTTTAAATGTTTATTTATTTATTTTGACAGAGGAAGAGAGAGCATGAACACAAGTAGGAGAGGATCAGAGAGAATGGGAGAGAGAGCCCCAAGCAGGCTCTGCACTGTCAATGCAGAACCTGATGTAGGGCTCCATCTCACCAACCATGAGATCATGACCTGAGCCAAAATCAAGAGATGGATGCTTAACCAACTGAGCTTCATAGGTGCCCCAGGATAATAATATTTAGAAAACTTCAAAGCACTATTCTGCTCTAGGAGATCCCTGTGTGCCAAATTCAAGCTGGGGAAGCTGAATTGCCCTTGCAGCTCCTCTTCAACCTTCCACTGGCCCCATATTTCCAGTAGTTTTCTAGTTGTGGTGTTGGAGTCTTTTGTTCAGTTATTTGTTACCTATTTTTCCCAAGGTGTTAATTTGTAACTATGATGGTAGCTCTCTTATAAGGATTTGTGCTTGAGTTGAAAGGTTTTGAAACTAAAAGAGCTAGCTTTCCAGAAACAAAAGGGCAACAGGTAGGTGGAGATAATATTCAGAGATGCTTCGCACTATTGGGTGTAACTTCAAAATGTACAGCTCAGGCACTACACAAGTCCAAGATCTTAAACACATATTTGGCTGGAAATGCAAGTATACGTTAATATTTCTGCTTGGCCTTAATGATTGTTTGGTGTTGATAATGACCCCATTTCTGCCATCTCTTATTTTATCGTGCATAATTCTCAGCATTACACATAAGTGTTCAATTGACACAAAATCATGGTGGCTGCACAGTTCACCATGCACTACCCAACTCTAGACAGCTTTGAAGACCCTGGACCTAGGTTTGCCTAATCATCATTAGCTTCCCCTGTCAGACTGGATGGGTCAAGAGGTGGCCATGTGACTCAACCAGACCAATTATGTCCTTTCTCTGGATTTTTCCAACAAACTGGTGAACACAAGGAAAAATGTGAGGCCAGAATGGTCTCTAGCCCAGTTTCCTTGCTGGTACACAGTTGTAGAAATGAGACCATTGGATGAGTTGTACAGATCATTCTGTTGACACTCTAGCCAGGTCCACTTCTGTCCTTCCCAAGGTTTGAGGATGTGAACCAGTATGCCCCCTCCTACCCTTAAATCCTAGAACAATTTGAGTTGGTTCTTGTCACTTATAAACTGAAGTCCTCATTGTATAATCCGATACAAACATCCATATGGATAACCAACAAGAAGTTATTTCTCTTGGAGTTGTGGTAGCAGACATGATATTACAGAAACAATAGAGCAAGGGACCATCATTAAACGTCATTAAACAAGGTTGGTGGGTACAAATTACTCTTGCAAGAATGTTGGTGGAGAGAGGAAAGAAAGAGATCAGGCTATAGTAGGTGTGATATTGTGATATAATAAGAAATATATTAAAAAAAAAGAAGAAATATATATATATATATATGTATTTGGTCTTCCTCCCTGGTTCCTGGCACAGGACTTCTGAAACCCTTGGAATTTCCTGAGTTATACGGATGAGAGGACTGTCTTATTATTCATAGAAAGCACTTTTCAACCATACCTGAGTTTATGCTAATGAAGTGACTCTCTGTAGGCCCCTAGATAGCTTCTGGTTGGAGGCTGGTTGCCAGAGAAACCAATCACGTGATGAGAGGGTTGGAACTTTCAGCCCCACCCTCTGACCTCTGAGGAGAGAGGCTGGAGATTGACTTAATCACCAATGACCAGTGATTCAATCAACCATACCTACATAATGGCACCTCTATACAAACACCAAATGAAGGATCTCTGAGAGCCTCTGGGTTGGTGAACTCATCCACATGGCAGGAGAGTGGCAAACCCCAAAATCTATGGGAGCTCCTGCTCTTGAGACCCTTCTGAATTTTGTCCTATGTACTTCTTCATCTGGCTGATCACTTGTGTCATTTATATTATCTTTTATAATAAACTAGTAGTAGTAAATTAAGTGTTTCCCTGAGTTCTGTGAGCTGTTCTAGCAATATATTGAGCCTGAGGAGGAGATCATAAGCACCCCCGATTTATAACAGGTCAGACAGAGTACAGGAGGCCTGGACTGGCATCTGAAGTGTGGGTAGTCTTGTGAGTCTGTGCCTCTAACTTGTGTGGTCTGACACCAACTCCAAGTAGTTAGTGTCAGGATTGAATTGAATTGTTGGACACCCAGTTGGTATCTGGAGAGTTGAAAAATTGGTTGTTGTTGTGGAAAAATCTACATATTTGATGTCAGAAATGTTCTGGTGTTGTAAAAACAGTAAATCTTACTAGTACGGTAGCAAGCTCAAGGGAAGGTATGCTTTTCAGGCTGGAGGAGAACTTTAACTGCCTGACTTATCTCACTTCTCTTTAAGACAGGGAGGAGCATTATTTCAGGAGAAATGCAGAATACTGTGCCAGAAAAGGCAGTAACATCGGTCAATAGGGAGAGAGTTTTCCTTTGAGAGCAAATGAAAAGAAGGTGAAAACAGAGACATCTGAAAGATGAAAAGAAGTCAAGAAAGCTCATGCTGGGGTAGCCACAATTTTCTCAGTGCCAGAGAAAATTTGTGGGATTAAATTGCTATTTGTACAGAATTGGGGTCTCTCTGGGGCTGGTGCTATGCTCCCTCCCAGGGCCAAGGAAAGAAAAGAAAGAGTGGTAGCAGGAACAGATCTAGGAATGGCGAGGTCTTTGGAATTGATGTCCATCTTGTAACTGATATTTTGGCATTGACTGTCATATCTCAAACTCCCTCCAATGTCAAGGGCATCTGTTGAGGCTGTGGAGATGTGCTGTGCACCTAGCTATGGAGAGAAGACAGGTTCTGTTAAGTCAGTGAACCTGACAGAGCAGAGAGAATCAGTGGGCTGTTTGCCCTTGTAATCTTTCTTTTATCTCCCAGTCAACTGCTATAATATTTCCCAAGAGGACATTTTCTGATATCCTGGTCCCTCTAGGATTGTGGAGAGTGACTGTCCTGCATTGCCATGGCTCTTTATTATTCTCTAGTCCCTGTGACAACGGACTCATACGAAGACTTTCAGGAGCCTCCACTGTCTTAGCAACTCTCATCTGCCTTAAGAATATACTAGACCATATCCATTGTTTGCCAACATAGCTTTTTGTTTTATTTTGATCTTCAAATATCTAGTGGAGACAATATAAATGTAGAGTTTAAGGGAGTCTGATTGTAAAGTTAGGTGGACCTACTTTTGAACCTCATTGCTATTTCTGATGATATCACATGACCAAAGTTATTTAACCACTTTAATATTCCATTATTCATTGGTGAATAAAGATACTAAAAGTACCTATTTATTGTGTTATGTAGATTAAATGTGATACCATTATATAAAGTTCTTAGAATATAGCCTGGCATGTAGCAGGTATTCACATAGCTAAATTTAATTAGATAGCTAGTGAGGGAATTCAGGGTTCCTTATTTCTTCTTTTTTTTAAAGTTTATTTATTTATTTTGAGAGAGAGAGGCAGAGAAACAGGGAGATATAGAATACAAAACAGGTTCTGTGCTGTTAGCACAGAGTCAAATGCAGGCTCAAACCCATGAACCATGAGATCGTGACCGGAGTGGAAACCAAGAGCCAGATGCTTAACCAAGTAAGCCACCGAGGCGTCCCCCATATTCCTTCTTATATAATGAGGTTTCAAGGATTTTTTTTGCTTTGTTGTTTTTGGTTTTGTTTTGTTTTATAAGTTTATTTATTTATTTTGAGAGAGACAGAGACAGAGAGAGAAACACATATGTGCACGAACAGGGGAGGGCAGAGAGAGAGGGAGAGAATCCCAAGTGGGCTCCAGACTCTGAGCACAGAGCCCAATGCAGGGCTGAAACCCACAAACGGTGAGATAATGACGTAAGGCAAAATCAAGATTGAGACACCCAATCTAGCCACCTAGGAGCCTCAGAGATTTCTTTATAGAATTAACAGGGAGGTCGATTTAAAACATCCATTATTAGCTTTATTTTTAATTCAGTGACTTGTCGAAAGGTAAACCATTAAATATCTCTGGTGTCAGTAAGTTTTATCATCTGCAAAATCTAATCCATTGGTATGACCACCTGGGACATGGTCATGAGGATTTTTCTCGGCAAAATGGAAAGGAATGGTGTGCTTGATTAGTAATGTCTGCCATGGACATGGTTAAGCATACTGACTTCCCCTGTCCCCTGTAGGTACTGACTCTGCATGAACCCTGAGGTCATAGATTACAGGTGCAAGCCATAGACCAAAGAGTGTTACATAATTTCCAGAATTGCCAATGCTCACAGAGAAGGTACTGGATAATTTGAAGAGGCTAGAGAACCAGCTGTCGTTAAACCCAAGGTCATGGAACAGTGGATAGCAAAGCAATAATGAGAAAGAAACATTGCATTCTGCAGTCTTGTACTTGGAGAATGACAGTACAGTGTGTATGTGTAAATCTGGAGCCTCTAGAATTGACAGGTTTAAGACTATGCACGATCTCAGGGAAACTGTCTGCAAAGCTTAAAAAAAAATGTGCCAATCAACTGGTTGCTGATGTCAGGACTTGTCTGCTTCTGATCTGTTCCTCTCCATAGCTAGATCTACCTGAATCTCACCTGCAGCTCAGCTGGTACCGCCTGAGCCTAATCCTTCCTGCTGTCAACAGAGATTTTAAGAACTCCAGTAGGCTTCCAGAGAAGCTAGCACCACCCACCCTGATATCTAAGCCAGTTCTGCTCTGAGTCTGGCCATGTTGCTTTGAGACCTCAAGAGTTGGGATTTCCTTTTCTGATGTCCCTGAATGCAGCCTATTGTCCTCCTGCCTGTCCAGATCTCTGAAGTGATTTTTCTTTTGGATCCTACATACTCAGGATGTCCTGCTACCTCTTCCTTTCACAGGCCAAAGCCTTTCTTAGATTACAGCTTATATCTTATTAATGAGACTTTTCACTTCCACAGCATCAGGATAGGCAATGGAAATAATGTACACGTTGAAATTAGCCAGACCAGGTTCCAGTTGAAACTTGACTTTTTCTTAACTATGTGGCTTTGGGTATCTTGCTCATTTTTCTCATCTATAAAATGGGGATGGTAATTAACATGGCAGAGTGTTATATCTTAGAGGAAAATAGACAAATATGTTGGAAGACCTAACACATAGTAGCTGCTAACACATGAACAATAACAACAGCAATGTAACACTAACAATAGCTGTTATTTATTGAGAACTTAGCATGCATTAGGCATTGAACCAACTGCTTTATTTATCCTTTTCCCCATAATGAAATTAATACTATGATCCATATTTCATAAACAAAGAATCAGAGGATTAGCCAGGTCAGTGACTTATCCAGTATTACCCAGTAAATAAAGGGCAGAGCCTGGATTTGAGCCAAGATCTGTCTGTCCAACTCTAAAGCCTGACCTCCTTCTATCACACTTTACAGTCAACAAATAGTATAAGCATCTTCCACCCATTTGGATGAATTTTCCCCCATTCTCTAAAGCTAGGTTTGTCCCAGGCATTTACTAGACTCTTCTAGACATAAATGATTGCAACTTTCCTCTTTCCACTCCTCCTGTTCCCATGGAACATTTTATGACTGACCATGTCACAAGTTATGACATCCTCAAGTCTATTATACCAAACAAATTTGAGTTTTAAAATATTGAATCGGTTTTAGATACAGCCATGGGAGTAATTTAAAAATCTGGGCTCCCAACCAACAAAGTAATTTCCCTTTATTAATGGGAAAATAAACATCTCCTGTAAAGAATGTTTTCTTCCTTCCATGGCCCTTGTCCTCAGAAATACAGGGCTGGGTAAGCATCAGTCATGCCTGAGGATATCATGTGAGACTAGGTGAGCAGGTTGTGGGCCCACAGCAAACCTTACGTGTGTGTCTACTTGACTCTGCTTCTTGCTTCCTCAATTCCTACTGAGTATTATCTCTGTCTTCTGTCTTCTCTTTTTAAAGGTCAAACTGGAGTCATAGAGGGACCCCTTTTTGGGGTGTTTTTAGCAAGCCAATGAATTGTGAGGAAGTATTAAGATTTGGCCCCTCTAGGTACCAATCACCATCAGGGTGATCTGGCAACAGAGAAGAGGAAAACTGTAATTTATTGATCCAAATATTGGTCCAAGTACTTTGTATACATTATCTTATTTAATTATCCAATAACCCTATAAGGGAGTCATTAGTATTTCCATTTTTACAACATTATGGCTCAGAGAAATTAAATAACCTGGTTTACATTAAACAGTTACTAAATAATGGTATGACTCAACACATTTTATTATAAAGACACATCTTTTGAACCCAAGGTTCAAATAGTGAATAATAAGTGTTAACTCTCAAAACTGGTGTCAGAATTTCTCATTGATTCAAAACCTATTATATCAGATGCATAATTAGAATCTACCCAAAACTGATGTGAGTTTACAGCCAGAGCCTGAAATTGAGAGATGCCGTTCAGCTATTTGCATACAAATAGACTACAATTATTATGAAGTATAGTCCATTATGGAGTTTGGTTTAGGTTGCATTTTAGCTGAAACCATAAAGTGAGCTAGGAAAGAGTTAGCTTTATCAATTACATTTGTGTGAACCCAGTTTTGTTTTTTAAGATTTCTAAATGGATATGCTCAAGGAAAAAAATACCCATGGGCTAAAATTATGTAATCAACATTGTGGGAAATGAGATTGAAGTTTTTGAAAGTCTGAATCTCTTTTTAAGGAATATGCCCCAAATCCCAACTAGTGTGTTGCTTTTGGCTCTGATCTCAGTATTGGATCGGTACTTGACTGTCCACTCTCGAGAAACTTCAGGTAACTCCCTGGGCCATCAGAAGAGTCCCAGATTCCAGACACATAGCTCTGGCTCTTTCTCTTTATTTTTGGACAAAAATGGGCCCCTGGCTACCATAAGAGATAATGTGTTGGGTTTAGTTTAACAGACATGGGTCTGAGAACTGACTAAATCATTACTTACCTATGTGTCCATAAGCAATTGCTTTCAGCCTTCTATCTCCTACACGTTCCTCATCAAAAAAAAAAAAAAAAAAAAAGAGGATTTAATAGATACCTCAAAGAGATTCTGTAAGAGTTAAATAAGATAATAAATGTAAAATATTTAGTACAGTTCATAGTACATAGTAAATCACTCTGAATACAAATCATTATAATTATTATAAGATTATTTTCAATGTGCACAACCTAATAAATTCAGTGACCCATATGGTCCAAACAAAAGAGTGGCATGTCACATTGAAGGAAACACTCTAACAACTAAAGGCAGTTAAAAGCAATAGAAATCTCTATTTGCATTTCTTGGGGAACATCAAAGAGAATCCCATTACTAAGCCACCTTGACATTTTGTAACATCACTTTTCCTTTTTTCCTCCAATTCCCTTACATCCTGTAGCCACTCCAGTGTCCCTTTCTTAAAAATTCAGCTCCAAAAAATTCTTCCTATGGTAACATGCTGTAAAGTTTTTGATCTTTCTTCTCCTTACCCTTCTTTCTATCACTTTATTATGTGGGTTGACTTAGCTTCTGTCAGTAAGCAAAAATCCTTCCTTAGCAGGACTGGAAAGGAGTGGGGACTGAGCAGACAGTGCAGGATTATTTTTATTGGACTGGAGGTGGAGTGGGGGTGGCTGTGAGCACTCAAAGGCTAATAACTTTAGTTACATCACATAAATATAACTCTGGAGTGAAGAAAGTCCTGACTTCTAAGCTGCTTACCCTATACCTGAAGCCCTACTTGATGAGGAAAGTTGATACATTTAACTACATGGAAAGGGAGAGATAGACAAGAAAATCCTGTGTCAAATAAAGGTCATTCCATATGAAGAGTAATTGAAGGACCTGGCAAAAGGGAAACTCAGGGATGATATGGTAGCTGCCTTGGGGATCCATAGATGGCAAAACTAGAATCCAAAGAATTTAGAGAGTGGACTGTTAGCTCAGTGTAATGAAGAATATGCTTGTAGTCAAAGCTGAAAGGCAAAATGAGCTTCCCTAAAAAGCAATAAGTTCTTTCCCACTGGAGCTACTTAAAATAAGATTGATGACTTCCAGGGAGACATATTGCAAATGGTGTAAAACATTTGAGAAGAGTTGGAAGAACCATAGAGGTCTCTTTCCATGCTGAGATTTCAGAATTTTATTAATCAGAACAGAGTTCAATACATACTTTCAATATCAATAACTGGTAGCTCCTAACCTGAGGTCCCACTCATGTATGGCAACTACGAGGAGTATATATTTTGGTGGGATTCTGTCCTCTAGTGCCTTCTCTGGTCGTGTCTTTTCTTCCCTTGGTTTTTAGCAGTATAGTTCTCATCCTTATCCTAGCCCTTGTATAACTTCTGTGAAGTGGTTGGTGTGATTTCAAACATCATTGCTCTCTTTTTGCCAATCTAGAAGGTCAGAGGAGGCATGCGTCCAGCAGAACGATACTATGGCTTAGGTCAATATAATGATTCCTTGTCTGGACTCAAGGGGTTTGTGGCTCTTGGCCAGGCTCTGACACTAATTCTGTAAGCCTTACCACATCCCTCCATCTCCTAACCTTTAAATGAGGTATGCATCTTTCTAAGGTTCCCATGTTTCTTTGAACTTATGATACTAAGGACCTAAATACCCCTCCAGTGCTAGTGCTTGGAGAAAGCTGGAAATTAAGTTGGGGATCAGAACCTCAACTAAACAAAGTTTCCATATTCTGGCTCCTCCTAACCACAACCATAGCAAGACTTTAACTTTAAATTTCTAAACATCTGTTTTGGAATTCTCCAATGTTATAGGCATATAATGAATGTAAAATAAACAATAATATGTCAAGGGGGATCTGCTTTTTAAATTGACAGCAAACATTTCTTTCTGTACAGAAAGGTGGCTAAAAGTGTATCTAATGATATGAAAGAGAGAAAAAATTTTTCTTCCATGCACATAATTACTAAGATCTATGCACACTGGGCAATGAATTCTGATTTCCTATAATTCTGCAGCCAGTTCCATCTTCAGAGATCAAAAATAGCCTTTAAAAGAGAAACTTTCAGGCTGATTCCAGGAACAGGAATCAAGCTGAAGGAACGTGTTTAGTACTTCAGCTCTTAATTTTAGGAAGGTGTACTTCTTTCCCTCTTTTAAGATGTCTAGAGTAACAACAAAAATTGATGAAGGCATAAGAATTAAACCAAGTTCTATAGTGATAGGTTGGGAATATTGCCAATTTCTCACTGTTTTACCATCATTCACTGACTGTCCTTTAAGGACTAAATGAAGTTGGTGCAGCTACCTCTCTTACATCTTTGCCAACTCCTCCTTCTTCTGATCTACTTTTAGTTCTGGAACATTCTTCCATTGTATGTAACTAATCCTAATAAATTTCAATGTTGTATGATTCTGTGTTTACCAAGATTAGGCTGTGAGTTCCTTGAGGATTGATCATATCTCACTGAACTTCATATGTTCTAGAAGTTAGAATGTATATGTATGCAAGTAACAAAAAACTCAAGCTAATGTGAACAATAAGGAAATGTATGAGATTACATAATTGGAAACTCAGACAGAAAGCAGTGTTAAAAGCTGAGTTAATCTGGTACTACTGATACTGTTTCCGTATAGTTCTTTTGGCCGTTGTTTCTCTGTCTTCAAACTGGTGGCAAGATGTGAGCAGCAGTTAGGGTCTTCACATCCATAGGAGGCCATAACCAGAAGAAAAGGGACGTGTTTTCCTGTGATGGTTTTTTCAGACCAAGGAAGAGATTTCCCAGAAGTCTCCAGTCAACTCTTCTTAATCTCAATGGCCATGTTGGAATAAATCACCAGTAAAATGAATGAGTGTGTCATGATTGGCTTAGGTGAATCAGTTCCCCTAACCATATGGATGTTATCCCAGGGAAGACCAGCAGGGAAGAATGGAGGATTGTAGGGAAGAAAGGCCACAGTGCTCTCCCTGTGTCCAATCCCTAACACAAGACATGGTACTTAGATAATACTTGATATGTGTATGTGGAATGAATAAGTGAATTACCACGACCCACTACCTGATATGCTCTTTTTAGAAATATTCTGTTTATAATCACTATTTACTTAATTATATACTTCCTATTGTTCTTTGATAACGTCACACGTGTTAGTCTTATCTTAACAGATAACGGCCGGATCCATGGCTTATAAGTGTTAGTTGACTGAATGAATAATGCTTTCTTGGTGTTCTTTCAATGCGGAGACTGGAAATGTATACATGTAGTACATGTAGTGGGTTTTTGTGAATTTTACTCTCTATTAAAGAGCAAGGCATGTGTTTCTTTGATAGGAAATCAGTTGAAAAGGGGAATATGCTTTTTGTGTTTGATTTAGCTAAGGGTTTGTGGAGCTCAGTTTAAATAAGCTGGAGCTAACAAGATATTAATCACTGGATCAGAAAACCTTAGCACTTACTGTAATGCTTCGCTCTTCATTAGGCACGATGTGTCTGCATAACTGAAATAAGTGCTCTTTCCTCTGCTGGAGTGAACTTGGCATGGCTTTTCAGGTGTAAAGTACCTGGAAGATAAGCAGCAGTGAGATGATGAGCTGTTCCAGGTTGACTAAAGTGTCCACATGCCATAGAAGTGGTAGAAAAATGCCTTGCAACTGCTAACATTTACTGAGCGATTCAAGTGCCAGTCATTGTTTTAATTGCTTTTCATATAAGCCATTTTATCTTCTCAACAATTCTAGGATGTAGGTGCTATTATGAGCACCATTTCGCATTTGAGAAAATTAAAGTTTAGAGAATTAAAATAGCTTTTCCAAGGTCATACTGTTAAATGGTTATGTCAAGATTTGAATTCAGACAGGCTGCCTTTTGAGTCTGTACTCTTACCCACTACTGAAGAATGTCTCAAATTCAAGGCTAAATACAAGAAACAAGGAAAGGTCATCTATCAGAAGACTAGAAGGTTAAAACCAGGAAAAATAGTTCAGGAAGTAAGAAATGAGATAAATTACAACAAATGTTTCAGGACTCTATTGTGAATAATGTAAAACATGGAATGAAGGTGTTCTTGTATATGAAGCCAAGTGTACGGTATGTTGGGAGACTGAATTCTAATGGCTTAAATTGTTCAAGAACGGGATGGTTTCTTCCTCATATAACTTATGATCTAACTGAGAAGATAAGAATTATATATGGAAAATATTAGCGAATTATGTAAGAATGTAGATACTCAAGGGCAACTGAATGTGCATTATGGATCATAGAGAGATTAGATGAGAGGTCTTCTCTGCTGTTATCATTCTGTGTCTAATAGAGATTGGATTCACAGCAAAAACTGGGCATTGTCTTCCCTGGAGTCAGAAGTTCCAAGTGCCAGTGGACATCTTACCCTGCAGTCTCTAGAACTATCTTTATGAGCAGTACTTTGAGAAAGCAGTAGCAGAACAGCTCTGTCCTGCCTGGCTGAAGCATGTCCAGTGGTGCTGTATCACGGAAGCCTTGTCACCCTGACACGGTTGTTGGATGCTGTTCATATAGGCCTTCTGCGAGAAGGCTCGTTTCCTTTACTGTATTTGGCTAAGACAGCACTCCTGTGGGTGGCTTCAGTATTAAGTTTGGAACAGAGGAAGTATTCCAACACATGCCAAGAATTGGATTTTATTTTTAAAAGCTACTTTTTGCAGAATTGAATATATCTGTGACCCTCCCGTTATAGCAGACCCACACATGGGAATCGGTGTGGGGTTGGTGACTTGGGTATCTTTTAGTAACAGGTAAGTATCAAGAACTGTTCTCAAAGGACACCACTTCCTTTTGAGAGCCGTAACATGCTCTCAGCCTCTTTCTTGTGGCTCTTGTTTCTGTCTGTTTCTATCACTGTATTTTAACATCATGACAAGCTTCGTGACTTTGGTATATTGCTTTGCTTTATGAAAGAGAAAGTGTATTTTGTTGTTTCACACTTGAGTGTCCTGTTCCTCTGTCTGAGCACCAGGGTGGAATAGTTCAAACATAAATTCAGGAAGGGGGATTGATGGAGTAAATCAGGATCTTCCACAGCTTGTTCTGTGGCCTTGGGAAAATCATTCGCCTACTCTCTGCTTCAGGTAGTCCCAGGTACCCCAGGGTGACAGCGTTCCATGGAAGATCTGGTGAGAGAAATGGTGGACATATGAAACACTGGAGAAGTCTGCATGAAAGAAGACGGGGAAATATCAATAGCACCACCTATACTCAGTCCTCTTCCTTAATTTTTCAGCTGTGGCAATGCCCTGGTTTTTAGGGGATGCATGCACTGGTGACTTAGTGGCCAATGGGCAGGAATTCCAGATCTCAGGGATTCAGAGGCAAAGCTAACCCACTAACTATGAAAGGAAAACATATATCTGTTTCCTCAACTGCAGCATGGGGATCCTGATCTACTTTTGTGATGGCTGTGGGCAAGACCAGTGTGCTAGTGTTGGTGTGGCATTAGGAAAATAGGACAAACTGTTATTGTTTGCGGGTGGTCTGCCTTCCCCTTTCTCAGCTCTGGCTCCTGGAAATGGAGGCATCTCTTTCCAACAAAACAGTAGACTGCCAAGCTGACTGCTTAGAAGGACTTTGGAAGCATTACAGAGTAGTGTCTTCATCAGACACCTGCCAGGACAAGCTTTGCTCAGGATTGCTATCTGGTTGGCTGTGTCTTCCTTTGAAATGAGTTTTTGGTTAAGTGATTGATGTATTTGATTTTTGATTTAGCTTAACATTGGGTATTAACTCAATGCTCAGTCTTGTCAGCTGTTAGCCAATGCTCTGGAGACAGGATTGAAGAGGCTTTGGAGGGAGGGCCTCATGGTAAAGACTGCAGCTCAACACTTTAAACATCAGTTTTAGATGTCCACCCTTCCCCAACTACTTGAAATGGGAGGAGGGTGAGGGGTGAGGAGAGGCACCTCTGTTTCTTCTCTTAAGGGCTTAAATCTTTCAAAATGCTCGAGTGATTTCAAGGATACTTTAAATTGATGCAAAAAATTACCACACACACAAAACACCACAGAAAGAGCCTAAGAGAGCAGTATGCTTGAAGTCCAAAAATCATACTTATCAACTAAAGGCAAAAGGATATGTGTAGTTTTTATTGGTATTTGTGTGCATATGTATGTATTGATTGATACGCATCCTCCAGGAAGGAAAATATAAGGGGCTTTCATGCCAACACATGGCACATTCTTGACGTGTCATGTGATCTAGCCTAGTTCACTGAGAGTGATTACTGGCATGTAGGGTCCAAGCCTCACCCAGTGACACTTGCTTTTCCTGGCCCTGTCTCCTGTGAACATAAAGGACTGGGACTATGACAGGATAGGGTGGTGTTTACCACTGGTGATTCCAGCTCACTAATGGGACTGAGGTGGGTGTGCTGTGGCTGGAGAAAATCCAGGGGGAGAATTCCTCTGAGGTTTCTTTCCTTCCCAGAAAAGAGAAGTGGTCTGATGTTTGGCATTTATGTCTCAAAAACAAGTAAGCAAACAACAACAAAAACAACAACAACAACAAAAAAAAAACAAGAAAAAAGGGCATGGTAAGTTGGGAGGACAATAGCTAGAGTGTAAAGGTTAGTAGAATCCCCTTATGTCTGCTCATAAAGCAATGTGAGGCCCAATCTATAGGCATAAAGTTTCAGTTAAGCAAGATGTAAATAAGCTCTAGAGAGCTGCTGTATGACATTTTTCCTCTGGTCAAAAATAATGTTTGTACACTTAAAATTTTGTTAAGCAGTAGGTCTCATGTTAATGTCTTTCTTTAAAATAAATGAATGTATAAAGACAAAGAAATATAGAACAATGAAAGGAAATACAATAAAGAAATAAAGAAAAATAAAAGGAAATGCAAGATCCAGGCTATGGAGGTGGGTCAGCGTTGCCTTCCTGGAGTAGAGGCAGTGTATTCTGGGTAAAGGACTAATGGAATCCTAATTCTATCACTTATTGGCTAGAACCTCTTGGGCAAGTGACTTAACTTCTTGAGGTCTTCATATTCTCATCTATTATATGCGGTTATTTCTTTTCCTTTTTTAAAAGTTTATTTATTTATTTTGAGAGAAAGAGTGAGTGGGGGAGGGGAAGAGAGAGAGGTAGACAGAGAGAATCCTAAGCAGGCTCTGCATTCCCAGAAAGGAGCCTGATAAGGGGTTTGAACTCATGAACTGTGAGGTCATAACATGAGTCAAAATCAAGAGTCCACCCTGGCACCCCCGGAGTTATTTATTTTTCTGATAGAGCTATTACATGCACAAAATGATATTCTATACAGGCATACCTCAGAGACATTGCGGATTTAGTTCCAGACCACTGCAATAAAGCGAATATCACAAACAAGTGAGCCAAATGAATTTTTTTGGTTTCCTAGCATATATAAAAGTTATGTTTATCCTATTCTGTAGCTTGTTAAGAATAGTGTGCAATAGTATTATGTCTAAAAAATGTACATACCTTAATTAAAAGATAGTTTTAATTTTTGCTAAATTAGTTTTAATAATTGTTTTTATAGTTTTAATAATTGCTAAAAAATGCTAACCATCATCTGAGTTTTCAGGAAGTCATAATCACTGATTACAGATCACTATAACAAATATAATACTAATGAGAAAGTTTGAAATATATCACAAATTACCAAGATGGGACATAGAGACACAAAGTAAGCAACTGCTTTTGGAAAAATGGCGCCATAAGGTTGCCACAAACCTTCATTTGGTAAAAAATGCAATTATCTGTGTAGGGCAACAAAGTGAGACAAAATAAAAGGAAGTATGCTTGTATGCCTATATATATACAGCCCTTGGAACAGTCCCTGGCACTTAGAAAGAGCTAAATAAATGATGCCTTTGCAGTTTGATTAAAGGATAATATTTGGGGGGGGGGGGACAGCAGGCCAGCAGTCAGTCTTCTGGAATTCTCAGAACTTTGACCTAAGGGTCAAAGGCACACTCTCTTTCGATGGTTCATATAGGTGAATGTGGGACTGGAAAAGCAGAGTTCACTCACATCCTTGTTTGGTGCTATATTCCAATCACTATTTTGATTTTCTAAAGCTATGTAACAGGGGTGCCTGGGTGACTCAATTGGTTAGCGCTGACTTCAGTTTAGGTCATGATCTCATGGTTCATGGGTTTGAGCCCCACCTTGGGCTCTCTGCTGTCAGCACAGAGCCTGCTTTGGATCCTCTGTCCCTCCCTCTCTCTGCCTCTCCCCCACTCTCTCTCTGTCTCTTTAAAAAATAAACATTAAAAAATTAAAAATAAAAAAATTCTGTGTTATATTCTTTATCTTGTTCACAAATACAACATGTAAAACTTCATCAAAAGTCTTGCAGAAAATCAGATATACTATACCTACAGCATTTCTCTGATCTATCTATCTAGTGGATCTCTATAAAGGACATAAACATGTGAGAGATTCATGCTAGTTCCCAGAAAAAAATTCTGTGCTAAATTTTTTTTTAAAAAGCTATATAACAAACTACCCCAAAACATTAGCTTAAAATGACAGCAGTCATTTATTTATTCATTATTCTTCAATGTGGATAGAATTTAGCAGAATCAGCTCATCTCTGCCCCATGGAGCACTGGCTAGAATATTTCATCTGTAGAGGGTCAACAGGGACCAGAGTATCTTCTTCACTCATTGTTGTTCACTCAGCAGAGATGGCTAGTGAGTTGATGCTGGCTGTTGACGGAGAGCTTAGCTGGGACTTTCAGTGAGGGCCTTAATTCTCCTCCCTGTGGTTAATTTGAGCTTCTTACCTCATGGTGGTTCGGATTTGAGTAGGTGTGTCTCCAAAACAAGCTTTCCAAAGGACAAGTCTATCTTTACATCATGCTTGCTAATGACCCTTTGGCCAACGCCAGTCCTATGGCCCTGCCCAGATCAACAGGGGCAGTAGAACGGGTGGGGAAAGTAGGGAATGACACAAGTCATGGATGCCGGCATGCATGGTTTGTTAATGGCCACCAAAGTGAGCTTTACTAAAAAAAAGTGAGAAGTAAGAATTTGCCACCAAAATCCTGTGAGTTCAGAGAAGATTCTCTACTAGCCTCTATTCTTCATTATAATAGATTCTTATAAATTATTCTTTGAATCAATGCACACAATCTTCAGATAGCCCTGGAAGGTGCCAAGCAGCTTTTGTTAATGTGCTGCTTCCCTCACCCTCCATTCCCCAAATATAAACCTTTTAGATTAATGTGCAAGGAGTCCAAGGCTGGGTGGATCAATGATTTAGATCTAAAATGTACAGTTTTCTTGAGGCTGAGATGAACCATCTAAAAATGTCCTCAGATCTACTCACATGCCTCTGTTCACCCTGCATAAACAACTTTTTAAAAAATATTTTATTGACAAGGAATGAATTCTCTGAAACCAGGAGCAGAACCACTACATTTTAATGATAGGTGTACATTACCTGAATAAATGAATAAAAGGCTTTATTTGCAACAGGAAAAAAATCCATTTAGTGATTGAAACAACTTGCTCTTTTATAGCTTGTAATATTAATTAGCCTCCCCCTTTATCTCCCCTTTTAAATAGAACATGTTTTAATTGTTGCCTTTTCCATATCCCTTGTTTTATGTCTGCAGTTTCCAAATTGATATAGGGTCTGTTAGTAAGATCTTAAAAATAGGCTTGCATTACTTTTGAGAAAGACAATTTTCAATTAATTATAAATGATTTCATTTCAAAACTCAGAAACCTACTGTGAAGCCTGAACCTAATAGTTATCTTCTCTAATTGCATGAAGGAGAACGCAGAAATAAATGTGGTTGAATATGTAATTGGCATGCTTGTATTAAGGCTATTGTTTTAGCCTATTTAGGCTTCCCAGGGAATGTACTGAAGTCTCCATTCCCACCAAAAGCTTTTGAATCCTTTGGCATCAAATGGGTTTAGGGCTGGAAGCATGCAGATGACAAGTAGGGCACCCACAGGCACACCAAAAAAAGGGGGGATGGAGCCACTCTCCCTGGAGTCCTCTTCAGATGTCTTTGTGTAGATCAAGTCATACTCACAAGTGTTCCATGGTACTGATTTCTCCTAGAGCTAGAGGCAGGAAAAGAACCTCAATAGTCCCATTCACTCACAGTTTTATTTGCTTTCTCTTCCTCCTTCTTCCTCAACCTCCCTCTTTGTCTTAGACCTGCTCAATACATACAACCCAATAGAATGGGGTCAGTAATGACTACGCTCTTATGAAGTGCCTGGCACCGGGCACTGCTGTTGACATGCAATATCTCCCACCTCTAGTAAGTAGATGTCGTTAATCTTCTTTTATAAATGAGACAACAGAGGTGTAGAAAGTTTAAGTGATTTGTTTAAAGTCACCCTGCTTGGTCCTGAGCTTCATTTAAAGTTCATTTTTCAGTTATGACTTTACTGCTTTCCACGGAAATAAGAACGTTACCAGGACACATGAGGCTAAGATCTCTGTGGGGGACTTCTCCAGGGGAAGACAGGCTTTGGAGGCAGTAAGGATTTTGAGAGCCTGGTTTTGCAAGCAGCAGACCACAGATCTGTCTTTGACTGTCTGCGTGAGCTTGGGCAATTGATTGTACTTTGCTGACCCTCAGTTTTCTTATGTATAGAATGAAAATAAGAATGCCAGCCTCAGAGAGGAACACAGTATCATGGTTAAGATTATGGCCTATTTGGCAATAAAAAGAAATAAAGTTCTGACATACGCTACAACATGACTGAGCCCTGAAAACATGATGCTAAGTGAAAGAAGCCAGTCATAAAAGACGATATATTATATGATCCTATTGATATTGAAAGTCCAGATAAGGCAAATCTATAGAGATAGAAAGTAGATTAGTGGTTGCCTAGGGCTAAAGAGAATGGGGGATGGGGAAATACAGTTGAAGGGTTTGGGGTTTCTTTTGGGGATGATAAAAATGTCCTAAATTTGATTGTGGGGATGGTTGCACAACTCTGTGAATATACTAAAAACCATTGAATTGTACACTTTAAATAGTTCAATTGTATGGTATTGAATTATATGTCAATAAAGCTGCTTAAAAAAAAGAGGGGTGCTGGGTAACTGACTTCAGCTCAGGTAATGATCTCATGGTTCATGAGTTCAACCCCACATCGGGTTCTGTGCTAACAGCTCAGAGCCTGGAGTCTGCTTCAGATTCTGTGTCTCCCTAGTTCTCTGCCCCTCCCCTGCTCACACTCTGTCTCAAAAATAAATAAACATTAAAAAAAAAAAAGAATATGGTCTGAGAGGCAGAATCCTTGTCTGTGTTCCCATCAGACCTCCCGCAGTCAAATATCCATGTGCTTGTGACCCCAGTAGATAACTCTATCCCTCAACTTCCTCACTGGTAAGATTGGGATCATTGTACCTGTTCTATAGGGCTGTGGAAAGGACTTGGTGAATTAAAATATATAAAGAGCATCGAACAGTGCCCAACACCCATAAGTTCTTTTTCTTTTTTAATTTATTTACTATTTATTTTGAAGGAGAGAGAGAGAGAGCGTGCGCTGAGGTGGGGCAGAGAGAGGTGGGGAGAGAGAATTCCAAGCAGGCTCTGTGCTGTCGGCACAGAGCCCAGGGCGGAGCTTGATTTCACTAACCGTGGGATCATGACCTCAGCCAAAATGGAGAGTCAGACACTTAACAGATTGAGCCATCCAGGTGCCCCTCCCATAAGTTCTTAATAAGCATCTTATTCCTGTTCTTACCATTCTTATGCAGCATCTGACTTATGAGAAATGCTGAATAGATGGTAGCAACTGATAATAGCAATGTGGGTTGTTAGGACCTCACTATTTAAGGGAATTACCTGAATTTTAGGAACTCCACGATGGGGATGCTTTTAAAAAGGCAGGCATAATGAACCTATACAGCACACTGCTTGTCCTGCCTGAGAGACCAAGTTTGGGGCTCTGGTGCTTCTCTCTTGGTCCTGCACCCCTGATCATGTCATTAGAAACTCAGTGTTTCACGGTCATCATCAGGAAAGCCCCAGTGTGACCTCTTCTCAGCCCCCAAGGCTCTGCACAGAGTGGGAGCTCCCACTCCAGGGCTGAGCAGGAGGGGGGCTCCTGCTGCTCCTCGAGCTCCCTCAGGAAAGAGACGCTGAAGCCTGCCTCCCAGCTTCTCAATATTCGAATTCCTCAGTGCTGACTTACAAACACTTCCAATCTGTTCCTTTTCTCTGGCTTAGCTTCAGGAAAACTTTAAGCCAACATTTTGCCCAAGAATGATAATCAACTCATTTCAGGCTACAGATAGCACTTATCCCTTCTGTTTCCTTCAGACGAACTGCACTGTTTTATTCGTAAACAGTTAGCATTGTTTCTCAAATTCTATCAGGAGCAGCCGGTGCTAGAAACCTTCACTTAATGGAAGCATAGACATACTTAATCTTAACTAAGTAATACTTGTAACTCGAAAGGATGTAACTAGGGCTATTTTTTTAATGCCTAACCTGAAGTTCATCTAGAACCTATAGAGATCAATACAAAGAAATTTGTAGGATGAGGAGGATTAGATTCATGAAGCCAGTTTCTCCACTGTGTTCGTGAAACTTCTGGGAGATTTGCACGTCAGAGCTGACGGAGAAGTGGACATCCTTAGCTACTTAAGAGCAGAGAGCTGGAAAACGGCTGGAAGACCATGCCTTTGGCAATGCTCATCACCTACCTTGTTATCTGCCAGGGAGGGAAGTTGAGTGCCACAGGCATGATTGACAGAGCTGGGCTTTTTACTGGACTGCATTTTTTTTGTTTTAAAGGGGCGAGTTTGTGTGAAAACCTCCATTCCCTCACATGGCGGCTCTGAATCATCACTGGAGCCGGATCTGTCATGGAATGCCAAGAGCCTAATACAGGCTGATGTGTTGTCTTGGCCAAGAAATCTGGGAAAGCGGCATTGTGATAAAGTTGCTTCTTATTTGACTGCCTTTCTTTTAAAATAGAAACTTCTGTTACTCACAGGAAGGTGCCAGAGGCTGTTTGCGTCTCCTTTTTCTGTGCAAAAGTGCTTGATTTTTAAGCAGCCTATTTTTATCATCCTTTCCCACACTTACCAGGACTTATTGTTGTTTGGAGGACATTGGAGTAATGTCTTTTGAACTTGAACGTTAGTGGTGGACTATGAGGCTGAGGGCAAAGGGATGGACCGTGCAGTTGCTTGGCTTTTATCCTATTTGGAAACTGGAGAAGAAAATCACATTTACAGTGAAAATTAGAGTCCTTGAATGTAAGGCAACTGCAGCACTATATTTCCCCTGAGAATGCATTCATTTCAAACCCTTGGACTGAGTGCTAGGTGCTGTGCTAGGTGAGGTCTCGGGAAGGTAAAAATAACTAGGCGTGGTTTCTGAGCTCCAATGAGGGGCTACTGGGGAGGTTGTAAAGGAGATGAGTATGTAATCAATAATGGCAAAGAAAGTATTATAGTTCCCATCCTGGCATCATTCGTAAGTCATGGTTGAGGGTACAAAGGAAAGGGTGGTCAGTTCTTCCTGGGAGGTGTCAGGGACGTTTTCATATCGGAAGTGACACTCAGGAGCTTTAGCAAAGAGTAAGTGTTCACTTTGTGGAAAGGGGTAGAAGGCATTTTTGCTCCAGTGATTCATCCTAATTGTGACATGAAGGAATTTGTGTAATGCAACAAGGATTTTCCACAGTAAACAACAGCAAGGACAGTGCTTGACATATCATTGGATCCCTGCTGTGTCTGTGAATGGGAATCAAAGAGAGACAATAGGGTTTGTACATGATAACAAGATAGGACTCTGGCACTATCGGCACTTGGGGCTGGATAATTTCTTTTTTATGGAGGGGCTACCTTGTACATTGTAGGATGTTTATCAGGAACCCTAGCCTCTACCCACTATATGTCAGTAGTACTCCACCTCCATCAGTTACCACAACTTGAAATGCCTCATTGCCAAATGTCCCCCAAGGGACAAAATTACCCCCAATTGAGAAACAATGGTTAGAAAGACAGGTGGAACAATTCTGGACATGAAAAATAGTAGTTAATAGAACTTTAGAAATATTAGACACAGGCCTACATAGAGTTGCTTAGGAGAATTATTGATTATTTATTTTTGTTGATTATTATGACAAATAACTCCCTGGAGCTACTCACCTGGGGAGCAACGTAGATTATAAGAAACAGCTTGATTATACATTAATACCCATGATTCAAACATCTGAAAATTACCAATAAATGACTTTCCATCTGGAACTCATAATTGAAGCCACTGTTGATTTCCTCAGTCTATGGAGTCAATACATAGAGTAGATCTCTCCCAATCGGCATTGCATTCCAACTTCTCTGAAAGATACCAGCCTTTCTTAGTGAGGTGGCCCCAGAGTCTCGCCAAATAAATTTGACTTCTAAGTCAGACCATCACAAATGTACTCACCAAATGTGTCCAAATTCATCTTGCCATTTTTGCATGATTTGTTAAGATACGTGCAGAGAGCACTTGCATTTTATTTTACAAATGTGTTAACGTCTATTCAAAGCACTAAGATAGAGGCTCTTTTTTAGAGCCACACCATTATGAAGCATACAACTATGAGGGACACACAGTCCCTGTTATGCAAGAGCTCATGGAACAAAGATTAGAATTCATAGTAATCTTAAGTTAATTAATGTCTCTGTATCTCAATTTTTTTCTTTTGTAAAATGAGGTACTATAAATACATACCTTCTTACAGTGTTGGTGAGAACTGAAAAGACCTCAACCAAGTAAGCCATCAGCACAGTACCTAGCATTCAGCAAGTACTTTATACATGTTAACTGTAATTTATTATCATCAATATTTTAATGCTATCACAATATATCTGCATGCTTTGAGAGCATTGAGATGGGATCTTTAACTGAGAATGGGCAATGGGAATCAGGAAAGGCTCTGACTAGTGGGAGACACCCAAGAGTTCTGAAAGATGGAAAGTTAGAAGAAGCTGGGCAGAGTGAGAGGGACAAGGAGGGGTTTTCAACCTTGCTGTTCCCTCTCCTGGAATGACCTTCTCCAGGTATCTGCAAGACTTCCTCCAGCATAATTTTTCTCACTGAGGCCTTCAATCCACAATCTATTTAAAACTGAACTTCTTATTCTTTTGCATCCTAACTTCTTTCTTACTCCATTTTTCTCCTTGGCACATGTCACCATGTGACATCTTATTTATTGATTTTGTTTATTGTCTGCTGGTTGGTAGGCTCCATGAAGATAGAACTTTTTTCATACTTTTATGCAGCTATATAACCACCATCTAGATTCTAGAACAGTGACTGTCACAGAGCTGGAGTTCAATAAATATTTGTTAAAGAAATGAATTCCAGGTATGTGGGCAGAAGCATGGAAGTGAAAGAGAACATCTGTTTAGGAAAATGAAGGTAATTTGCTATGGCTTAAATGTATAGCATACGCTTTGAAGAAATAAGGAACGAGGCTAGAGAAGTAAGCAGGGACTTCGTCACAGAAAGCCTTCTTTGATCTCGGCCTTTGTCCAGAGGAACTGTCCAGAGGTTTTTAGGGACTGGTCATATTCTCATTATATTCAGCTCATTCTAGCATGGGTGTGAGCAATGCAAAGGAGAGGAAACAGATTAAGGACACGAGAACAGTCACTTGACTCTTGACAGTTATGGTCAAAAAGGATGAAGGCCTGAACCAGACACACATGATATGGATGAGGAGACAACTTTGAAATGAGGAGGTTGAATTGGTGAGGTATAATGTTCAGTAGATGAAGAAGGTAAATGGATAGCAAGGAATCCAAGATTATTTCAAGATTTTGGATCTGGGCATTTAGATAGCCAAAAAATCAGGCATGTGCCTAAGGCTTAGTCCAACTGAGGCTCTAGTCTGAGACTTTGGATCTGGAGTGAGGCATGCAAAGACAATGCACCCCTGGAATGTTTTAGGACCCCTGGTCAGCAGCAGTGCCCTGCAGAACAACAGAGGTAGGCACCCTGATGCCATGTTTCTCATTTTTCCTTTGCTCTCTAATAAGAGATGTTATTTGCCTCTGGCTCTGCCTTTGTCTTGGTTTGGATTAGTCCCAGAAGCAGGTTCTGAGTCTAGGATTTGAATGCAAGTAGTCTGTTAGGGAGGTGATCCCTGAAAACACTGGTAGAAGAATGGGAACATTAAAAAGGGAAGGGAAGAAAGAGTGTCCTATTGAGGAGATTACCACTTAGAGCAACTGGGGTTCAGTCCCCCAGGGGCCTCTGGGAGATCAGGTAGAAAATAATTCTTAAAATAGTCCTGATAACAGCAGCAGCAGCAGCAGCAGCAGCAGCAGCAGCAGCAGCATTACCTATAAACATATTGGAAATGCAAGGCACAGGCTCCACTCTGACCTATTGAACTCGAATTTCTGGGGATGGCACCTACTAAACTATTTTAACAAATGCTTCAGGTGATTCTTATACATATTCAACTTTTAAAACCACTAGTATAGAATATGTTATAGTTAGTGATAGCCCCCATGAACAGCAAAAAATTGGGTGTAGTTTCTACTAATTCATTTTTTTGGGCCAGGAAAGAGTAAATGGGGAATTGACAGTTCCACTATAACCTTGAGTGAATTGATTTGGCATTTTTAGGTATATAATTTTGTGCAATGAAGTACTTTCCACAATTACACCCAAATTTGGCTTACAAGGTAATGTTTTCAAAGCACTGTGGGAAAACTTGAAATTGACCTTATTCTATTTTTTCCCCTTGCTAGAGCCCTGTTTCACCAGCTGTCACATATTTCTTCTCACACCGAGACCTCTTTTCCTTGTGTTTGACCTGTGCTGAGTTGGGCACCATTTAGAAGAATCATAGAAGAAAAAGAAAACAAGTAGAGGTGCATATGAAAGTTGGCACACTTGAAACGAGCTGAGTGACAAAGACTCACTGGCTCTTGATGTGAAGTTTTAAGTAAACTTGGTTAGATTTCAGAAAACTTCGTCAACTCAGAGGTCTTTAAAATGAAGACGTGGGTTGTTGCCTGAATACCAACCTAGGGACTGGTGTAGGAAGATTGCTGTTTGGTGTTTGGCTCTTCCTTTTGTGATTTACTCACTGAATTTCCATAAAGCATCTGCATGGTAGGATTTTGTAGGAGACCTGCTCTCTGGCTGCTTACATGGAGATTTCACTTGGTTAACAGGGCTAGTGAGAATATTAACACTAGAGACTTGCAGATGACACTCATGTGGAGAAAACCTAATCCCCAGAAGTAAATAACATACATCCAGGAGAGTATTTCTCTACTCTCACCTAACAAGACCTCTTACATCCAAAGTGCTGTCCTTTTACAAATGGATTTTGGAATCGGGAGAGGGAGGAGATGCCAACTACTGGGGTGGCCTAGAAAAGCCATAGACATCCTCTCTTTCCCCACATCCTAATCCTATAATTTTAATTGAAAGAAAACCTGTCCATTATTCTTTGAGCACTCAAAGCAAAGCTCTCCCCCGTGATGGGTAACAGTAGTTAATTCTGTTGGTAACCGGATCTCACTCTTTCCTTCTCTTCTCTTTTTCATTTTCACTCTCCCTGGGGGATCTCCTCACTCACAGGGCTTTAAATACCATCTGTATGTTGACAAATTCTAAATTTGTATCTTCATTTTAGTCGTCTTTTTTTGTGTGTGCTATAGACTTGGATGTCCGCCTGACTGCTGATAGTTCGTGTGGATATCTCCTAAAACTCTACTTGTCTAGAAGGAAACTCTTGATCCTTCTTAGGGGTCTTAAAGGGCCTTCCTCTGCAGTTGCCCATTTAAAATAAATGGCACCTGTATCCAGGCAATTGCTCAAGCCAGAAATTTGGAAATCATCTTTGTCAGTTTCCTTTCCCTCATTCTTTGTAATCTCCAACTACTTAGAGTTTGATTCTACCTCTAGAGTGTATCTTGACTCCATCCACTTTTCTCCATCTCCAGTGCTTCCACCATGGGCCAAGCAGTGGCCTCTGGACTGGTCTCACAGCAGCCTCTTTGCAATCCATTCATTACATGGCTGCCAGGGTGACACATAACTGATCACATCCCTCTCTTGTTTAAAATTCTTCAATGATTTCCTGTTGCTTTTAAGATTAAGTTATAAAGATCAGGAAGACCTTCTATGATATCGCTTTCTAGCCTCACCCCTTCTTTTCTGTGACTCAAATTCTTTCTTTATTCAACGTCTTTATCTCCCCTCCTCTCAATCTTGGTAATTCATATCTCACTCACAGAAATGTAGACTTTTCTGAAGGTGGCCTTCTGTCATTCCACTGACCAGATTAAAATTGTCTTGCTCATGATCTATTGTTTACTCAACTTTTCTTTCATAGCATGTATCAAAAGTGCAATTATAAATTATCCATATGATTATTTATTTATTATCTATTGCCCAGGCCAGGCTATACATTCACAAGGACAGAGACCATATCTCTTTTGTTTACTGCTGAGTCTCTAGAACATTGCACAGCTAGACACTGAGTACTCAAGTATCTGGTGAATAAGTGAATAAATGATATTGGCAGTAGTTGAATTTCAAGACATAAATGGTGTTAAGAGAATTTCCAGTCCATCAGAAGAGAGGACTGGCATGGTGAGCCAGCATAAGATGTTGGAGTTGGAGGGGCTAAGACTCTTCCCTCTTCTATTCTGTGTACTAAACTATAGAGAAGAGACAATAAGGATCACAAGTCGTATAGGACCAAAGTGTCTACTTAATTATGCTGAGCAAGGGTCAGTCTTATCCTATAATTCAGAGCTCCTGGTAACCTTGCTAGAGAAGCTTACCCACCTAGAATCTTGGGCCTAATTCACACACCCAGATACTGGTACAAGATGGTGGTGGAAATGAAGAAGGAGATGAAGGAAGAGGTGGAGTTGGAGGGGGTGGAGGTGGAGATGGAGATAAACACATAAAGAGATGAGGATAGAGGAAGAGAGAGATCCTGTATGCTAGGTAGGCCCTTCCCACACTGACACAAGAAGCAGAAAAGAAAGACCCTTTCTACCTGAAAGCCCAAATGTCCAAGTGAGCAAGAGACCACTTTGAGGGGCTCCATGAATGGCAACTAATTAGCCTAACTACTATATCCTAAGGAGAAAGTAGACCAGTAGCTGATGGAATAAGGAAATTAAGTGCTTCTTCTCATATGGCCCCCATTATCATCGGGGAATCAAAGTTCTTCTAGTGAGGACAAGAAATAAGGTTTCTCACCTTGTAGCCAGGAGGTTGAATAGTGTTAGCATCTGTGGAGAGAATCCTAAGAATTTTCTCCTTTAATCTATTAGTATGTTGATTTCCCATTGCACCTGGTATCTATATTCTTTATATCTCTTATATTATTAGATAGTTATTATTTCCTTATAAATCAATGTCTCCCAACAGTTTGAGCTTTTGAAAGAAAGACCACATATTTTCAGTGTTGTAACTCCTAGGTCTATGCGGCTTTTGGCACATTTTATACTCCATAATATTTGTTAAATAAATATCCATGTAAAAGAAATATGGTCAGGATCTGAAGATGATGGGATGGTGTTTGTGTTATTCCATCGTTTAGGAGGCTCCTTGTCTTTGCCATTACTTGTGTAGCTCCCATACTGTTCTGAATCACTACAGTTAATCCCTGATCATTACAATTCTATAATTCTCCAAATAATCCATGAGTATATATTTTCATACCTTTTGCTCCATAAACAATCCAGGGAGAGACACCAGGTAATCAAGATTCTAGACATGCACCATCCACATAGATTTGCAAGACCATTCTAAGTTTACAAAAAAAAATCTCTGGGGCTTGTTGCATTATTTACAAATAATGAACCAAAGTGACTAAATGCTTTTTATTTTTTAACCAAAGTTTTGTGTGTGAAAGTGCAGGAGACACTTTGAAATTAGAATAACTAGTACCTTGCTTTTAATAAGGACCCAAAAATAATGAGATCACAGAACCAACATGAACTTGATGCTACACAGCTAATTTAGTCTGAGAATTTCAATGCTACAAAGGGCTTAAGCTCTACTGAGCTCTCTCTCTCTCTAATGATGGATTTACCAAAACATAGGGGTGTATGTCACAGCTACTCATGTTTTAAACTAAAAACTATGTTTTTATCTTGGCTGTGAAATCAGTGAGACACACCAGTCCTCAAGACACCATCAACCAGTGTCAAAGCAGGAGTGAAATTGTACACATTTTCTGTATAACACTTCTTTAAAAAATTTTTTTATTTGAGAGAGAGAAAAAGAGTTGAGTGTGGGAGGGGGCAGGAAGATTGAGAGAGATTGAGAGAGAGAAAGACAGAGAGAGAGAGAGAGAGAGAGAGAGAGAGAGAGAATCTCAAGTAGGCTCCACACTCAGGGCTCAGCATGGAGCCTGATGCAGGGCTTGATCCCACAATCTTGGGATCATGACCTGAGCCAAAAATCAAGAGTTGGATGCTCAATTAACTGAGCCACCCAAGTACCCCTCTGCATAACAATTCTTAAGGGAAACAGGAGACTATTCAGAGATTTGAGACCAAACATTATAGTAGTAAGATTTCTAATGGGAAAACTTAGTTGTTATGAGAATCACATCTATATATTTGGAAAGCAGGGAATTGTTCCATGAAGAGCAAAGAGAGAGAGAGAGAGAGAGAAAAACATTAAGTTATTCAAAGAAGTGTTCTCAGTCTTAAGGACTTTTTTGAAGACTGTTTTAATTTTATATTTTTATTATATTTTTAAAATATATGTATTATATAATTAGCTATTTTTAGGTACTTAGATATCTTAGAAATCAAATAAAACAGGATTGGCGGGGAGGGGGAACATTGTGACACTGTGCTATGTAGATTCCTTACTTTTGTGTATAGGGTGAGAGATGAAGGTCTCAGGTGAGCCTAAAAGAAATTCAGGATATTTGGGCATATTTATGAAGTGGTGGGGGCAATAACTTTGAGATATCTATTTATCTGAGGTGATTTATTTATGACATTAGGAGGGCTTCTTTTATTTTTATTTTTTAAAGTTTATTTTATTTATTTTGAGAGAGAGATAGAGAACAGGAGAGGCAGAGAGAAGGAGAGACAGAATCCTAAGCAGGCTCCATGTGCTGTCAGCTCAGAAGCCAGTGGACACAAGGCTCGATCCCACAAACTGTGAAATCATGACCTGAGCGGAAATCAAGAGTTGGACACTTAACCAACGGAGTCACACAGGTGCCCCAGGAGGGCTTCTTTTAAAAAGAGATTGATGCTTGGTTCATGAAAAGAAAGAGGATTGGGGAACATGATGAAAATATCTGAGTGTCTGAACCCAGACTCATGGATTGATATTGGTGCCCTGTGGTAGTGCAGGTGGTGGGTGTGCAAGAGCTACTTATTAGTAGAAGTTGGAGGCCTCATTTCTACCAGTAAGACTTGAGAAAAAAGTGGTCCTGTTTGGGGGAAATAGTGGATAACAATATGATGGTGACTGTGAAAAAGAGGTATCTCTCTACCTCTAAAGGATACTACTTAGACATTATAAAGGCTTGCTTATGGATCACAAGCAATTAATGTTTGGTATGGATATCAGTGTTGACATGACCCTGGCCAACTTGTTTAAGTTGGAGAAAGTTAGAACTTAGTGGAGACCCAATAGTCTTGGAACTCTATGGCAAATGAATGACCTATAGTCAAAACTCCATCCCAGGACCAAGACTACGTGGACTAAGGTCCACACTTAGCATGTCACTATGAACATACTTTCTTTCATGGAAACTCTTAGTTTGTTTTCTGAAACTCCAGTGCTAAGGTTGAAAAACACCACAATCAATGCAATTTAGGATGGTCAATCCTGGTGTTACTGGAGGGAAAACATTAATTGTTTAAGTTCAAGTGTTCTACACAGATGATTAGTATATCACAATATTGAGAAGGACATCAGCATTCTTTATCCCTGCTCCTCCTTCACCATCCTCTCCAAACAAGAGGATGTTGTTTTGAATATTAAAGAGGAGGGTAGTTAATGGGCCACATTGCTGGGCATGTAGCCTCATTCTTCTTTGGGATTCCTTCTAATATGCAAGTAACCTATATAGTTATTGATACTGAAGATGTAATGTGAAAAAAATGACTTAAGGAAATGGAACACATGATGAAAAATAAAGAGTGCAGGAAGAGAAAGGATAGGATGGATCACAAATTTCATTGACATTACAAGTTTGCTCATAACCATTCTGTTTTCAGTGTGCTATACTCACCTTTGGTGTTCCCACCTAAAAATGCGATTTTGCCTTCTCTGACCTCATGAATTCAGAGTGAAAGTATTTCTGTAAAACTTTAAAGTGATATATTATAACACAACATGGATTTCACAACATGATTAGTTCGGGGTTTGCGTTGGCCATAAAACAGGATCCTTCATCCAAAAATGACAAGGTGCTTTATACCCAGTCTATATTCTTCTCAACTTTTTCTAATTAATGGAGAGAGAGGTGGAGAGATGGCTGGCTGGTTAGAAAACAGAGGCAGAGCCAGAAATAGAACCTAGAAGTCTTCTTTTTTTCTTCACACTCTTTCTAAAATTATGGAACTGTTTCCTTCCTTCTCCTTGTCCCATTGCTCTTCCCACTTGTGACTGTTGTTCACACCAGTGCTTCACGGAAATGACTTCCCTGGAAGTAAAAAAGACAGAATTGTGAAAGCAAAGTTCTAAATTTTTAACAGACTATATTCTTGGAATGCCAGAATAGGATATTTCTTGTCATCTAGACAGATGTTTAGAACTCATTATGAAAGTGTTACCAGGAGGGCTAGCCTCATATCTAAGTCAATTATCACTGGACTTTGTTTCTTTATGTTAAAACTTAGTGTTATGACTATAAAAGTGGGGGTAAATTTACATCTGTGGTAGGGTTTTATTAGTTTTAAATGAGATTATTTACATAAAGTGCTTTAGCTACTTTTAATTTTATGGCCATAGACTAAAGGGAAACAGGTACCACACCTCAAACTTCAATTTAACGCAATTGAAATAATTTCAGTGTCATAAATATTTCCTGTGTAACAATTTAAAGAAGTGCCTCTATTCCTGGGAAGAGGAGCTGATATTAGCTGAGCGGTGTCAAGTTTTGATTCTATGTGGGTAATTATGGGAACCACTATGGAGGAAAACAATATATCAATAACAGTGTTGGTACCATCTTTATTGGGTATTTCTTTATTCTAGTGTTTCAGAGCATGGATTCTAGAACTAAAACTGCCTTGGATCAAACCCTGCCCCTGACTCTTCCTGGCTGTGTGATCTTGGCAAGTTTCTTAACCTCTCCATGTTGCAGCTGCTTCATAATAGTATCTATTTCATAAGAGTTTTTCATAAGAGCTCAATTCGTGTGAGACATTCAGAGTTACACCTGGTTTGGTGATAAGTGATTATTTACTGTTACCTCCTATTCTTATTTGTGGTAGTTTGACCCATCAGGATGTACTATCCTCTAGAGGATTTGGTTGACTATCCATCACGGCTTCACAGGAGAAAGAAACTTGCTGGGTCACTGTGTTCTAGAATCTAGTTCTCCATTTAAATGTTCAGACTCATAGATTTATAAATGCACTAAAACTTAAAAATCTGAAGGCCAATTTACTAATTTGTCACAATAAATATAACTGCTATATATTGTATTGGTTAAAAATATGGACTCCAGAGATGTGTTCTTTTTTTTTTTTAATGTTTATTTATTTATGAGAGAAAGAGAGTGAGCAGGGGAGGGGCAGAGAGAGAGGGAGACACAGAATCTGAATCAGGCTCCAGGCTGTCAGTGCAGAGCCCAATGCAGGGCTTGAACTCACAAATGTGAGATCATGAGCTGACCTGAGCCAGTCAGACACTTAACCAACTGAGCCACCCAGGTGCCCCTTCAGAGATGTGTTCTTACCTTGCTTTTGTTCAGACATAGTTTTGTGTTCTAGGGCAAGCTACTTATCTTAGTATGCTTCACTTTCCTCACCTAGAAGATTAGGATAATATGAGTAACATATTACAATATATAATATATATACAATATATAATGAAGATTATATATTGTAATTCATGTAAAGAACTTCGTAGACATGGAGGAAATTTTTGGATCTGACAATATTTAGGTTTTCCTTTCTGAGCACTCAGAATGTCAGAAATGTCAGAAAGACATTTGTCAGCTTCTCTTGCAGTTGGATGTGACTATGTGCCTGAGTTCTGGCCATTCAAAGGTGGACAAATGTGATGTGCATCAATTGCAGACTGGCTCAACATACCTGCTATGTGCAATCTTTGCTCTCTTTCTCCACTGACCAATTGAATTAATAAGTTTCTGAGAACTTGGAGGGCAATAGTGCCAATGATAAGAGTGGCCTGGATTTCTGACTGAATGCCTGGATTAATGTCTCCCTGCTTTTTCTTACCCAAGACCCACACTTGACAATAAGTGAGTTGGAAATTTTTAAACTTTAATTGGGTTAATCCACTGAGATTCAGGGTTTTTGAGATAGCACTTTTAGCCTATTCTCATTTAGCTGATCAAAAATAATTAACAAATGTTAGCTAATAACCATTGCCAGCAATCAGACCATGATGCTCAGGGTGCCATTCTCTCCCCGTGTGTGATTCTACATGGAAAATTAAATAAAGCCTCTTTACATTTTTCAAAACATTTATGAGCAAAGGAATCAGAGGAAATGAGTGTTTGGACCTAAAAGCAATTTCATCCAGGCAATGAACTCCACTTGTCCCTCAATAATTAACTCCATTCTACTAACCATGAGACTTCTGCTTCTGATCCAAAGTCAAGATGGGCTAGGTGAATGTTGATACATTTGTTCCCTTCAGAATAGGCTTTTATAGATGGCATACCCATCAGACCCATTGTGCTTGCACATCCTTTCTTTCAATGCAGTTGATGAGATAAAAGCTCTGACCACGTTACCAAGAATGAACTTTTTTTTTTCTAAGTTGGCTCTCCCTGATGCTGTGTGTATGCAGCTTGAGATATGCTCATATAACTTGCACTTCCTTACACTATTCTCTAGTCACCTTGATTGGAATTATTCTTTAAGAACTGACTGGTCAGCATTGACAGATGTCTTGGGTCATATTTTAGGCCTTGATTTTAGTAATGTTATCTTCAGAGTAACCTCATTTTTAAGTTATTTAAGTCACCTCACTTTTGTCCATACTCTTGCCTGACTGTGTTGAATTTCATTTATATTTTGCACTCTTCAAGTTTTCACTGAGGCCATTTGACATCACTGGACATTCTTTTACATCTCAGCATTCCTAGGTATCTTCCAGTTCCTGGGCTTATTTGGGATTGATGCTTTCAAAACCTTGACTATCTCCATGTGGTAGCTGGCATGATTTATTGGCCCAAAACAGTGGAAACAATGGATTCCTAGAGATTTACCATCTGCACTGCATCATCGGATGAGTTAGAGAAAGCACTCTAAAAGGGGAAACATGATAAACCTATGCCCTCTCATTGCTGTAATTCTGTACAATTCGACAATTACATATTAAACACCTACAAGGTGCCAAGAAGTAAGAGTATAATTATGAATAAGCTGCTGATGTGAGGAAGAAAAAGACCTATTTTTACTATTGTATGAATATTGTTTTTAATAACTGATTTGTTTTTCTTTGCTTAAAGGATGAACAACATTTGTTTTGTACCTTCTAACTGAGGTACAATTCATATATAGTGAAGTACACAAATCTTAGGTATAATGCTAAATAACATTCTACATATATACACACCAATGGAACTATCATTCAGTTCAATGTATAGAACATTCCCAGCACCCCAGAAGGCTATTTATTGGTGCCTCTTATTAACCAAGACACACCATCTAAAAGGATACCTCTGACACTATGGATGAATTTTGTGGCTTTGAATTTCATAGAAATGGACTTGTATGAATCTGCTTGTGTCAAGATTCTTTGGCCTAATGCTGTCTGTAAGATTTATGCTATTGAGTATGGCCATAGATTCATCCATCCTGCTCTTGGATATTTTTGTTATTTCTAGTTTGGGGATTTTATGATCTAGTACAGTGAACACTCTTGTACAGGCATTTGTTGTCCATAAGCACTCATTTTGGAATGCTATATAGATAGAATTAGATTGCTGGGTGATAGGGACACATATGTTTGCTTTAGTTGATACTGGTAAGCAGTTATCCAAAGTGCATCAATATTTCCTCCAGCAGTATTTGAGAATTCTAGTTGTTCTCTATCTACAGCAAAGCTTGGTTTTGTTAGTTAGTTCTTTAATTTTAGTCATCCTTATGCAGGTGTGATGATATCTTATTGTAGCTTTAATTTTCATTCCCTTAATGACTAATACATTTATTTGTTTGTTGACATTTGAATATTCTCTTATGTGAACTGCCTTTTAAAAAGCTGTAGGGGTGCCTGTGTGGTTCAGTCAGTTAAGTGTCTGACTTTTGATTTTGGCTCAGGTCATGATCTCACAGATGTGAGACTGAGCCCCACATCAGGCTCTGCACAGAGTATGGAGTCTGTTTGGGATTCTCTCTCTCCTCTCTCTGCCCCTACCCTGTTCTCTCTCTCTCTCTCTCAAAAATAGATAAATAAACATTAAACAATTTTTTAAGTTGGACTGTTTCTTTTTCTTATTGTTTGTGGGAATTCTTTATATATTTGGACTATGAGTATTTTGTAGGACTTATGTATTATATTATCCTTATAATTTCTGTAGGAACTGTAGTGGTGGCTCTTTTTCCTTATATTGTGTCTTCTCTCCTTTTTTATCGATCAGTATTGTTTGGGGTTTATAAATTTTGTTAATCTTTAAGAAAATATTTTCTTTGCCTTTGTTGGTTTTTCTCAATTGCCTGTTTTCTATTTAATTGATGTCTACTTTTGTTGTTATTATTTACTTTTTCTACTTATCCTGGGTTTAATTTTTCTTTATTTTTTAGCTTCTTAAAATAAAAACTTAGAGCTTTTATCCCAAAGAAGTTTTAAACCTCTTTTTCTTTTTCTAATACATGCATTGTTATAGCTTTATATCACACATTTTAACATGTAGTAATCTCATTGCCATTCAGTTTAAAATATTTCTAATTTTCCTTATGACTTCTTTGACTTTGCATATGGTTTCAGGTTTGTTTATTTCACCTTTTAGTTCTGTTAACATTGCTTTATATATTTAGAAACTGTGTTAATTGCATAAAAATTCAGAATGCTATACTTTCTATTGAGTTGTCCCTTTTGTTATTATGAAATGCTCTTATTTGTTTGCCTTAAAATCTACTTTTTCTGATATAAATGTGGCATCAGCTTCTTTACTTTCACATTTTTTGTGGAGTTTTATATAAGTTTTGTTTCTTACATACAACATGTAGATTTTTGTTTAATCTAGTTTGACAATATATGCCTTTTAATTTGATCTTTAAAACCCATTTACATTTCATGTAATTCTGATACAGATTTTATACTTACTAACTTACTTATTACTTATTATATCTATTTTTGTTCTTTATTTCTTTTTCTTGTCTTCTTTTGTATTAATCAAGTATATATATTGTAAATATATGTTATGGGTGCTACAAGATATTAATATTGTTATTACTTTAAGTAGTTATTACTTATTTTTATATTAATAGTTGTTACCAGAACTCTTCTGGTAAAAGATTGGGGTCAGGATAGGGTGAGAATTAGTTTGCTGCTGGTAAACAACTGTGCTTGATACTTGATGAAGGGGGACACAAAGAAGAATGGGGGGAGGGAGAGTAGAGTGGGAGCTAATGTGATGGCAAAAGGCCAAGAAGTCTCTGATATTGTTGCCAAGTGGACTAGGGAGACCCCTGGACTTGAGGCCTCTACCCAGCCTGTCCCCAGGATGTTGCCAGAGGCTCTTGGTCTCTTTGCAGGAAAGAATTCAGGGAGAGACCAAACACAGTAGTTGATCAGTAGACGTGGGAAAGTTGATTAAAGTGAGAACACATTCTTGAGATGTGACACCAGGCAAGCTCAGGAAAGAGTTGCATGCCCCAGGGTTTGGGTTTCTATCTTTTATTTACAGTTCTTAACTAGGGATGTAAGATTTATTATTTGGGGAAGGGATTTCTTAGGAGCTGGATTTCATACATTTATTTTCTCCTTTAATTGGTCAAGGTTTCTGGCCTTCTTTGTCTTGGGTCTGTTTGGTTTGATCCAGCTTGTTGTGGCTTTGTTTTTGGAGTGCTTCCAGGACAGGTGGGCAGGTCTCTAACTTTGCTGATAGTTGACCCTGACTCCCCCTTTATTGGCCTCCTCCAGGCATCCTGTTAAAATCTAATTAACTGCCTACTCTAACAATGATTTCTCCTTGAAATTCCTCATTGCCGTATATTTTATAAATACTACAGAAATATCGAAATGCTTGCTATGTATGGTTTTTTTTTGTGGAATAATTTATTTATTCAACCATTGTTTATTCATCTGTAAAACAATTGACTATGTATCCAGGTACTTGGCTAGTTCCTTAGTATAAAATGATGAACATAACATAGACACAGTTTCTGGCTTCAAGGAACTGATAGTCTAGTAGGCAAAATTTATGTGTAAGTAGATATGAAGAAGTTCTTGTCTTGTTCAGGCAAATGGTTTGGTAATTTAATTAAGTCATTGGCATCTTAAAAATCTCTGATAGATTTCCATTAAACTTATGAAAAAAATCTTAGCCTTTTACATGGTCTACTACTACCTGTCTCTGTTGTCTCTTATGGCCATGCTCTCACTTATCTTTTTTTCAGGACACACAAAATTTGTCACTAACTCAGAGATTTTGTCTTTATAATTCTTTCAGTTTACAACATTTGTCTCAAGCTCATCACAAGGCTGATTCTATTGTATCTTCAACTCTCAGTTCAAATATCACCTCTACAGACAGTCCATGAGTGACTACACTATCCTAATTCATCACTCTCCATCCCTCCAAGTAAATATCACATCACCACATGAAATCATTTCATTTATTAATTTGTTTTGTGTCCCCTCTGCTAGGATGTAAGTTTCATAAGAATAGAGCCCTTATTTGTTTTTCTTCATCTCTATATTCCAATTTCCTCACATATAGGGGGTGCTCAATAAATAAAATAATAAATAAATAAATAAATAAATAAATAATTGCTGAATATGTGAGGGCTTGGAGTAGGTTATGATTCTCCATTTTCAATACTCTATGCCTACTTCTTTGTGGCTCCTTCATTCCAACGCCTTTATGGTAATTGGTATCAGGATTCTGGGGGAAATTGCTCTACATATGAAGAATTTGAGGAACTATTTTGCTTATAAGAAAGAGGAGAAAAGGTAAGGGCTGGACAAAGAAGACAGTAAAAGGCAAAGTACCACACTTCCTGACTCCTTTTAATGCCCAGTGTCCAAAATTATGAGATGTATGAATACCTCGTATTGATTATAGAAATCAAAGATGTTGAGTTTCATCTCAAAGTGGTATGATGACAGACATATGCAATAACAGAGAAAGATGAAGCTTGAGGGATAGAACAAGCCAGGAGATGCAAAACTTTTGCAAATTAGCAGAAATATTGAGGGTGTACTTCCTGTGGTCATGGAATGGAGAGTTCAAGGCAATTTTGCTTAGCTATAATGGTTAGGGAGATAATTAAAATCTTTGATACGTAAAGAATTGTGCCATACTAAAGATATGTGAAAGGGTGAAGGAAATGGTTATGAAGAAGATTAAGACTATCCACTAGATGTGGGAAGGGGGCTTTTCATACTGTATATAATAACTAAGATAAATTTTGAAGAACCATTTGATGTTTCCCAGGTAGACAAAGTAGTTGTGAGTGAAGAGTGTTTCAAGAAGGGAGAACAATATCTATAAAAGCATAGTGGTGTAAATCAGTCTTCATTTAAAATAAAATAATTCAACCAAACCCTACTGAGTACCCACTAACTGCCAGGCTCTGGTCATCAGGGAACTGCAGGAGTTCAGATAGGCTGAGATGGGCAGCAGAATGGGGTAGGAGTTCAGAGCATAGGCTCTGGTGTCAGACAGACATGAGTGCAAATCTTGTCTCTACTACTTCTGAGTTGTGCAAACTTGGGTAAGTTATTCAATCTCTCTGTGTCTTGGTTTCCTCACCCATCAATACTTGCTGTGAGTATCCATGAGAAAATGTATATAGAGCACTTTGCCCAGTGCCCTGTATGCCATCAGATGTCAGCCACCAGCACTTCTTCAACATTGCTAATTTAGTATAAATTAGTACATAGTACTTGTATGGATGTACAAGATAATAAACTTTTTGTAAGCATTGAGAGATCTTTTTGTGAACCATTATTAGGAAAGCAAGATGCTTTTTCAAACTTCTCTCCTGGGAGCAAGGGTGGAGATTCTTGATCTCATTCCATTGGTTATGGGAGAGTTTTCACATGGAGACAACAAACATTTGCCTCTCTCCTGGGGTGTGGGGAGTGTTGTGAGGTGGATACATCTGCATCACAGCTTTTCTGGGTAAAGTGGTCACTCCCCACTGATTTGTTATCATGTTAAATGTGCCTCCTCCCTTCCTTTCTGGAGCTCTTGCAGCTGTTCCTTGAAGGAGACCCAATTGAAAGGGTTTGTTATGGATCAGGAACAGCTGGGATCTTTAATGATCTGTCAGCAGCTCCTAGCAAAGTTCCAGCACCTTGAGGTAATGGTGGGGGTGGGGAAAGACTCTGGGAGTCTGCTGATTTTGCAACAAGCTGAAAGCCCCTTTGAAATCAGGTGGCACAGCTCTTGAGAGGCTAGCACTGGAGAAGGACCTGGGGAAGGCTGATAGAGAGAAGTTCCTCTCTGGGGATGACCTGAGGCAAACAAATGAGATCCTGTGGGAGATTCCACTATGGGCAATGGGGGAGAAATCCTAGGGCCAGGAAATTACATGCTCATAATTAGCTAGTCAGAGCAATCAATAGTCATGTCGATTGTCATTTGCTTGCAAATTGCACACCTGGTGTCCCTCAGAAAATCTTGGCCACTAGACTTACATTAGTGCTTCTGAAGGTTAAAACAGTAATTACTCTGTGTCCCATCAGTCAACACAGTATCAACCCAAAGATCCTTGCTATCTGGATTCCAAAACAGAGTGCAAAGAACCCAGCAAATTAGTTTGGAGATGCTGGAGGCAGAGGGGTTGCATTGTCTTGCATTGTCTGATGGTCCCTTTTGTATGGGTTTCAGTAAGATTGATAAAGAGTTAAGAGATCTCAGCCCTTGGGTGGGGGTTGTTCTTTAAATATTTTTCCCACAACCCTAGATTACCACCCTATGTTTGCAGCAACTCTCACCCACTTTTTTTTTTTTATTGTAGCAAGGGACAAAAACCCAACTCAGATTAATAAATGAGAAAGTGCTTGTGTTAGCGGAAATTTAAGTCAAAGGGGATTTTGTTTATTCATAAATTCAGAGGATGACATGTCTTGGGCATGGTTCAATCCAGAGGCTTATGATGTCTTCAGTATTCAGTATTTCAGTATTTCTTTATTGTCATCTCTTAGCTTTACGTTTTTCTGTCTTGTTCATTATGTAGGAGGTTTTCCCCAAAATATGGCAGAGAGAGCCATCTAAGCCTTTACTCTACTAGCTGCACAAAGTCAACATAAAAGGGGAGCTCCTTTCCCACAGGTTTCAGTGTACAAGTGCTAAAGGACTCTCATCAGCTGAATTGCACTGTGTCTATCTTGGAATCAATCCTGGTTCCTCTTCCTGGCAAATCCCGAGTCACATGTGAATCCATCCTTGAAAGGGGTTATAGGTCATTCCCACATGAACCAAACAAATGGAGGTGGGTATATGGTGGTTTCCTAATGGCAAGTTGGGGTATAGTAAGCATAACGTTAATGAATGTGTGCTGGGGAGGTAAAAATCACAGATATTCTACCCCACCCCTAAATAAACTAGGTTTTACATCTGTGTTGTTCTGTAGATCATAAATCCCCACAACAGAGGATAGAAGGTTTAGTTCAATTTAACAAACATTCACCAAGTACTTATGTATCAAGATCCATGGGAGGCTCTAGAAAAGCAAAGATGAATGGATCTTTGCTGTCAGAGATCTCACAGTTTAGTGACTAAGACTATACCAGAATGGTAGGTTCTGTAGTGGTGAGTTGGGCAAAGTCCCATGAAAACACAGGAAGAGAGTAATTAACATTGATTGAGAGGTGGTAGGTGCTGAGAAGACCCCCTTAGAGAGTGTTCAAGTCTTGAAGTTTGAGGAGGATTTTGTTGAAGGAACCAAAAGCAAGGGAAGTATTCCTAGCAGAGACACTGGCTTATGCAAAGGTGTAGAGGTGCATCATATGGTTAAACATGGATGAGACAGGACAGGGTAAGAACACATGTTAGACTATAACAAAATTCATGTGAAGTTATAAATTCCCAAATTTGAGCAGGGTCGTGTGGTAGGCAGATTCTAAGATGATATCCAATGATTAATACTCTTGTGATGAGGATTGAAGTGTTGGGGTTTGGAGCCGACAACCAAGAAAGAATCCTTGAGACATTTTTGGTGCAAAAAGGTGGTTTTATTAAAACATGGGACAGGACCTGTGGGCAGAAACAGCTGCACTGGGGTTGTGAGGACTGACTGATTATAAACTATGGAGTTGGGGGCGGGGATAAGGAAAAAGGAGGTTTCCAAATGGACTTTCATATGCTAAAGAGGACTCATAAGACACTGGAGGGCTTGCTGTTGTTGAGCTAAAGTTATTTTTCCTTCTAGTAAGGCATTAACATTAAGACAGACAGTTGGGAGTTTCTTGGAAGAATGTTTTACTCTACTTATCTCAAGCATTTATCAGTGGGCTGCAGGTTATAAAGAAATTTAGTTTTATCTACATTTTCTTCCTCACCTCACTATGGAGGGGAGGGTAATATTAGGGCTCTAGGAAACTGAGTCTATGGGTTTCTGGAGGTTAGATTTTTGATAAGATTGCTTTTTTCTTGTAATTCATCACAAATGTTTATTTGTAAACAGATGGAGGCTCATATCCTCCATGACTATGATCTCTATCAATTAACTATTTGTCTTTCCCTTACCTTAGCTTTAGGGCAGCCAGGAATGCCTGAGGGCTGTCACACATATCCCACCCAGGAGTCAGCCAGTGGCTGGTGGAGGGGCATGGTTGTGAAGTGTCAGCTTGCCTTTTGCTCACTTGTATAAGCTTCTCCCTTTTGAGTGTGGGTAGAATCTATAAATATGATGACATATCAATTAGTGACTAGATCACGTTATATGGGACAGTTGACTATAAAAAAAGAGAGACCTGGTGGGCCTGAACCCTTTAGGAGCAGAAGGTTTTCTCCAGCTGGTAGCAAAAGCTAACGATGGATGTGGTCACATGGGAAAGACTGGAGGGTGGCCTCTAGCAGCTGAGAGCAAACCCCAGCTGAGAGCCAGCAAGAAAACAGGGACCTTAATCCTAAAACCACAAGGAACTAGATTCTACCTACAAGTAGAAATGAGCTTCAAAGTAGATTCTTCCCCAGAGCCTTCAGATAATAGTTCAGCCAAGCTCGCACCTTGATTTGGGCCTTGCAAGGCCTTCAGAAGAGAATTCAGTTGGGTTTGCCCAGTTTTCTGAAATAGAAATATGAGTTAATAAGTTGGTACTGTTTTTAATTTCTAAGATTGTAGTTATTTATTATGCATCAATAGAAAACTAATAAAGGTAAGAATAATGAAGAGTTCATCATTAGATTGTACCTATTTTATTCGAAGACTCTCCCAGAGGTATAAGCTCCTCAGGGCCGGAGTTGTTGTATTTACCAATATATAGCTACCACCTATCACCCTGCCTGGTATATAGAAGACAGAAACCAAGAATCAGTTGAACAAATGGATACATGAATAATTAATTCTAAACACTCTTAGATGAAGGTTTCACTTTGTACATCCTTCAGATGCTAGTGAGCAAATAGCCTGTGTGTGTACCACCCTGCCTGCAAAGCTGAATTCCCAAAATGACCCAGCTCACAGCAGCCAAGTGCCCATTTCCTCAACCAACAAATTATTTTGGAATACCAATCCATAGTACTGTTCTGGGCTTTCTGCAGGTAGAACCCTAAAGCAAAAGGACCTGCATCCTACCTTCAAGAAGATTGCTGACTTACTGGGGAGTCAAGATCATCAAATAGAATATAATTAGAGGCAGTGCATTATAGGAAGGAAAACAAGGGGTTTGTAATGAGAGGGCCTGGGTTTAGGAGCTGGCTCTGCCACTAACTAGCCAGGTGACTTCAAGTTATTACATTTTCCTTTTGAGCCTCAGTTTCCTCATCAACCAGGGCACAATGGCAATATTTATCTCTCAGAGCTGCTGTAACCCTCGTACAAAATGCTTGGGAAAGTGGTTTACAAACTGTGAATTTTTACTCCATGTTAGTAATGAAAGAAGATCACGGTGGTGTTAAAGATACCCTGGGAAGTGCTAGAGAAAACCAAAGTAAGGTACTGACTTTAGGGAATATTCAGGCAAGCCAAAGCACTCCAGTAAGTCTTGCATAAAGTCTGGCTTAGGTTGAGATTTCCAAGAAGTCATGGGTGTGGTTTGATAGGAGGAACCAAGGGCGTGGAAAAAGATAGGGAGACTCTGGGGCAGAGTTATATCCAGAATTCATGTTTTGAACCACTCAGTGCAGAACCTTTTGCTGGGAGCCAACTGTGTTCAAAAAGTGCTACAAAATTTGGCAAACTAAGAACACAGAGACCTTGAGTTTCTTGTGTTATTCAAAGATGCCGCTTTTTTCATAGTGACTAGAGCAATTCAGTATCTTCTGAGGAGTTTGGAGAATAACTCTCATCTCAATAAAAAAGCAAACTGCTTCATTGGATTACCAAGTACTTTCTTGACAGGCTAATGGGGCCAGTCAATAAGGTCAGACTGAATTTCTTTCCTGCAAGAAAGGAATGCCCGGAAGCAGATCACCCTTGTGTGGCATCACCAGGGACTTGTTCCAATTACCCCAAACCCTAGGTTTGAGGTAGTTAGGAGGTAAAGCAGATTCCCAATTCTTGGGGTGCCTACTCCCTTTCTGTTTGGTAAACTACAAACAATACTTTAACAGTGTAGATGGGGCAGGCAAGGGAGAGATACTGAAGAAATGTTTTAAGGTGACTGCAGGATAATAACAGTGACAGGAAGATGGTAAGAAGAAATCCAGAATGGTGTGGATCCCAGGCAAAAGCTTTGGGCAGACTGAATCTGGGAAGAAATATCAGCTCCAGGATGGTGATGGCCATAGTGATTCAAGAATGGACATGTGTTACCAGCTTGGATCAATCAGTCAAAACACTCTCAGATCTCATTTTGACATGAAATTAGGGAAGAACTATTAGGCTAGATCTTGGGCTACTGGAAACCATCATGAAGAGATTCCATAGAGAGGCACATCTAAGACAAGGAGAGGGACAGAGTCCTGATGACATATTTTGATCCTCTGGGTCTAGCACTGTCTGAAGTCACTTACTTGACTTCCCTGTTATATGAGACTAAAATTTCTTTTTTGCATAAGTCAGTTTATCAAGCTCCTACTGCTTGCAGTTGAAAATGTTTTAACTCATGTAAGTATCAAACCCAAAGATCAAAACACTTCCTACCTTGGCAATACCCACATTAACTCATTAGCCTAGAACCATTAAGGCATTAAATACAAGACATCATTCTAAATGTTAGCGTGCTACCAAAATTCATTTATTCATCCATTAATAGTACTACTGAAGTACATGCATGAATCAGGTGCAGAGGTTATTATAATACATTTTTTGCCTTTGAGGACATCACAATATAAGGCTATATGTAAACAAATCACTAAAGTACACAATGTTTTGAAAGTTCAGAGCATGATGCTTCATGGTTAAAGATTATTTCCAAAATCAGATAAAGATACAAAAATTTGATTAAAATGTCAAAAACTTGGTTCTAGCTGTCAATGGGTTTGCTGTTAAGATAAGGAGGAAGGGCTTTCAACCAAATGAAATGGAAATCTATGGCCTAGAAAACAGCATGGGGTTGAGACCCAGTCATAGTGATATAGTCAAGTCAGCTGCTCTGAAGCTCAGACAAGAGAAAGATCCAGGAGTGCAGCCATTCATCAAGGATGAGGATGGCTTCATAAGCAAGGCTGATCTTGGAAGAGGCTTTCATGACTAGGTTAGATTCTGACTTCTTGCCCGTTTTGTGGCTGGGGACTTTAAATCTGTGGATAAGCAAGCCAGTAAGGAGATGGGCAGGCAGCACCAGCCAAGCAGACCGCCTTCTCTGGTGCCCGAAAGCACTTCAGGGGAGACTGAAGGTGAGGATTTGTCATTAACAAGACTGGGATATTCACAGATCTCCTGTTACTTCTGTGTTAGATCCGATTTACTTTCATCTGCAATAACTAAGACTGAAAATATCTTTGATTTAATCAAGCAGGATGTTTATTTCTCTCTCATCATTTGGGGCTAATATTATTTCTCCAGGGTTCAGGGACTTAGGATACTATTATCTTGATCTCAACTTACCAGAGGGTAGTGCCCTTGCCCGTGTTGTCCAAGATGGCTCACCACTATGTCTGAGTCTCACACAGGGAGTGTGAAAGAGAAAGGGGAGGATGTACACTCTTTCCCCATAAAGGCGGGACCTAGAAGTGCATTCATATTCCACTGGTTAGAACTCAGTCATATGGCCATGGCTAGCTGCAAGAGAGGCTGGGAAATGTAGATTTCTTCTGAGCATCCTGAGAAACGCAGGAATCCTAGCTTTGAGGAAAAGAGAAGCATAAATTTTTGATTACAACCAATTTCTGTTGTACTCTCCTTTTCCAGGAGGCTGTTGAAGGATTCATGACTAAGAAAGACATGCATGCACTGAAATTCTTTACAAGGACTAATCTACTTTCTTTCTTCCCACCCCACCCTTCAGCCTCCTAATGAAATTGGGGAAAATGGAGGAAGAAAGAGAATATTTGTTGAGCACTGTTCCAGGAACTTTCTGCAGCAAATTAATCTCCTACCACCTTATAAAATAAGCATTATTACCTGCACTTTAAAAATAATAAACTGAGTTTCAGAAACAGGACATAGATGGGGCGCCTGGGTGGCTCAGTCGGTTGAGCGTCTGACTTCAGCTCAGGTCATGATCTCACTGTTTGTGGGTTCGAGCCCTGCGTTGGGCTCTGTGATGACAGCTAGCTCAGAGCCTGGGGCCTGTCTTCAGATTCTGTGTCTCCCTCTCTCTCTGGCCCTCCCCTGCTCGCGCTGTCTCTCTCTCTCTCTCAAAAATAAATAAAACATAAAAAAAAAAGAAAGAAACAGGACATAGATGTGGAGAACTAGCTGTTTTGACCCATTAAAAAGAACCAGGCACTTTATATTCATAAAATCTGCCAAACATTTAATGTTTGTTAATTCATTAAATCCTCATAGTTCAGTCAGATAAATATCATTATTTTCTTTTACTTATGGGGAAATCAAAATTGGGAAAGTAAGCCTGGAATTTATATTCAGGTCTAACTCCAAAAACCAAAAATATTTCCATTGTACATATATATTGTTTCCACTACTGTCAGGCTACAACTTTTTTTTGGCATGAGTTTATTACTTTAGTCACTCATTAATTAATTAAACAAACTATCACTTCAACAAAATTATAGTACCCAGTATATGTCACGTTCAAGTCCCTGACTTCTTAGAGCTCACATTCTAGTTGAGGAAATATTCATCCATAGAAACAAACACTTATTGTATGCTTATTATGACTAAGACTAGTATTACAAAGACAAAAATGCAGAATGCTTGGCCTATAGTACTACTTAATAAATATTGCAGTAATTAAAGACATAACCCTCAGGGACCTCACAGTCTGGTAGTTGAGATTCAGGACTATGTGAACTTGGGAAAGGATGTTCTGAACATCATTATCTTGGCTAGAACTGCAAACCAAAAGGCCATCTTTGGATGTGCTGAGTGTGGAACAACTGTTGGAGCCAGGTCTATTTTCTCAGTATCTCACATGTACATTCTTTTTCTCTGAGCTCCCTGTGAGTAGGATTTGCTCTGAAAATGAAGGAAATACAGAACCCAGGCAGGAAACAGTACCTGAGCTTGGAGCCAATGACTCCAAGTCAGATGAGTTCATTCCTTAGGCCTGTAGGGGTTGCTTTTGTACTAAAAAAATCTGGCCATGATTTCAGGGTAGCTAAGGGCAACTTAGAAAGAGGGAAAAAGACAAGAACCCTTTAAATATATCTGTATCAAATCATCCCTGGGTTTGGTATTGAACATGAGACATTCCTGAATCAGATAGGCCCGACATGAGGAAAATGTTGCTGAATACTTATCTTTATTACTCTTTGTTTTCCCTCGACTGCCTGTCTCCCTCCAGGATACTTGGAACCACATATGTAAGACTTATCTATGCTTGGGGTAAGGGTAGAGATGACTTTTGGTGGAGATTTCTTAAAGAAAGATATGAATTTTAATGTCTGGAAGGGTGCCCAAATGGAAAAAAATAAAAGTATGAAAAAGAGGAGAGAGGATTGAAATAGAATGCCTCTAGAATAAAAAATAAGTGGGAGAGTGTGTAGGATTCTCATTATTCCAGGCACCTCTATGGGGCTGCTGGCTTTTTTGTGGGATGATCACCATCTCTACTCCTGTTTGATGGTTGGGCTGTTGACAGTTGGCAGGAGAATCTCTGATTCTAAAAGAGGAAAAATAGCAGATGATAGCAATTTTTTGTTGAACTTTAGGCCCTCCAGGGCCCCGTCTTCTAAAGAGATTGTGTTTTGAGTTGGAGGAATGGTTATATGTTATTCCTTTAAGGATAGAGACATTTAGTCTTAATGTGGGTGCATACCTCCATAGTGGTATCAAGCTTGGAATATCTATAGAAGGAGAAAAAAAGATTTAAATCAAGTGAGCAAAGCAATCAATCCAGATGTGTACACCTAAAACCAATGTTAACATTAACTGAGTCACCTCAGAAAGTTACACATGGATTTCTGTGAAGCTACCACTTAAAATACATTTTTAGAATTTCTCATTTTTTTTAAACCCCTTTACAACCATGGTCTGTGTACATAAATAAAGTAAATCTCTTTGATTTCTAGTTATTCTTTGTTTTAAAAATACATTGGTGTATTAGGAATGGTGTTAAGAAAATTAGAAAATAAGGAAATATAGTTGATCTGTTAGCATGGAAAAATTAATTGCATTCTTTTAAATAATAAAATGACTATGTTAATTGCAGAAAACATAGAAAATTATAATAAATACAAAGAAACACATAAGAATTTTTCTATAATCCAGTACCCAATGAAAACACTTATAACATCTTTCAGGCTTAAAATATCTATATCTATATCTATCTATATAATTGACATCTTTCAGGCTTTTTTTAAAGTTTATTTATTTATTTTGAGAGAGAAAGAGTTCACATGCAAGCAGGGCAGGGGCAGAGAGAAAGAGGGAGAGAGAGAATCCCAAGCAGGCTCCTCATTGTCAGCACAGAGCCAGACTCAGGGCTTGAGCCCACTAACTGTGATATCATGACCTGAGTGGAAATCAAGAGTCGGACGCTTAACCAACTGAGCCACCCAGCTGTCCTGACATCTTTCAGGCTTTTTAATGCACATATATGTGGCAGGTTTGATGACTTGTTCTTAGTGCTGAGTTAAAAGAGGATAAAAATGTAGTTAGTTCCCCTACTTTTCCCATTCCATGCCTTCCATTTTTATCCTCTTCTCTCAACACACACATACTTTTGAGAAGAAAAATATAAATATCACTCTTCCCTTTGTATTCTAAGGTTTAAGCTCATTTCTGTGTGGGCTTTCATGTGGGTTTGAGTGTGAGTGTGCATGTGAAATGTGGATTGGGTTTGAGGGATGGAGACTTGACAATTTATTTGGATCTCAGGGGTCATTGAAGAAATAACCAACCAAGGCCTTAGTTTGGAAGATTGGGCTGATCATGGAATTAAGGCAGAATTGTCCTATAAGGGGAAGAAAATACAAAGGAGCTTAAAGGGTACAGTGACCCCAGAAAAGAGCTGAAGTCCTTAAAAGAGATAGAGAGGAGAGAATAGCACAGGTTCCTTCAGAGTCAGAGATCTGTGTCCCTCCCCCAGAAGGGCAAAACCTCTGGTGGCTTATCTCTGGGGATAGAACACTGACCACCACAGTTTTGAGATCAGCAGTACAAGCCTCCCATAGTCACCCAATGACAAGTCCAGTGCTACAAGCATCTCCTCTTCTCCCACCTCCAGAACTACAGCCCTTGTCAATAGCAAGGGGCACTTTGAGGAGTTGTGGGGACAGAGGCACTGACCATGGTCTAAAGACATGCACCTTCTCCATTTCTTGGTACCATATGAGCCCCAGGAAAATAGGAAGATCCAGAGGAAGGCGTGAGCAATGTGTGTGTGAGGGTGGGCAACAGTCCCTGACACAGTTCTTCCTCTCAGCCAGGCAGGATGGGACTCTAAGCCAGATTTCATGCCGTTTAGAGAAATAAGGAAATGTGATAGTTCTTGCACCTGTATGGAAGAATAAATTCATGCCTGATATAGATGTGTTTTTAAAAACACAGTAAGAATGGAATCACACTGTATAATGTATCATGATCATTCCATGCTGTTAAATATTATTTTGGAATATAATTTAAAATAGCTGCATAGTAACTCACTGTGTAGCCAAAGTAGAATTTGTCCACTTCCCTATAACTATTTATGTGGCTTCTTCTAGTCTTTTAAAAATTTCTGACATTGACAATACTTCTGCTATATATTTTTACTCATATCTCTTATTTCATTAGGATAATTTCCCAAAGAGTTTCTAGGTCAAGGACTCTACAGAATTCTGAAGTTTTTGGACTCCTGATACATGTTGACAAACTGTGCCACAGAAAGGCAGCATCAACTTACTTTTCACCCAGTAGGATAGGAAATGGCCCATTTCCTGGCATTCTGTTCAATCCCAGGAAGTAACATTTCTCAAATGTTGGCAGTTGAATTGGTGACAAATGATATTGCCATATTTTAACATCATTTTTTACATGAAAAGGACAATTATTTCTGCTAATAACCCACCTTTAGTTTCAGACTTTTGACTAATTTATAGATCTGATCCTCTTGATTGATTAGTGTTTGCCATGTAGGCAAATTGTGTTGTCACAAGATGTGTCGCATACCTTCCAGTAGGGTGGCTCCACCTGGATGCAAAGTCATGGGGGCTACTGGGAAATGGCTCTGGCTTGTCAGCTACTTCCCAGCCACAGTTCTCCATCGCAGAGGGGAAAGCATGCATGGGGCGGGGGGGGGGGGGAGGGGGCAGGTAGCCATCTTTGTGATGACTACTAAAGTTGAGATTCTTGGGGCACCTGGGTGGCTCAGTCAGTTGAGCGTCTGACTTTGGTTCAGGTCTTGATCTCACAGCTCGTGAGTTTGAGCCCAGTGTCAGGCTCTGTGCTGACAGCTTGGAGCCTGCTTCAGATTCTGTGTCTCCCTCTCTCTGCTCCTCCCCTACTCGTGCTCTGTCTCTCTCTTTCTCTCTCTCTCTCAAAATTAAGTAAACATAAAAAATGTTTAAAAATAAAAAAAATTGAGATTCTTTTCTGTATTCTTTCTAGTTTTTATTTGCATGTGTTTGCATAGCTATAGTCAGTATGTATATATAACTTTATACCCTAATATATGCATTTATATTAATTTTATATTGATATTTGTCTTTATATTTGTCCTTTTTGGTGTCTCGACATTATTCCCTTGAGTGACTATCCTGTAGTTTCTATGACAATTTGGATATTTGGAAGTATTTCTAATTTTTGATTATCATAAATACCATGATTATAAACATTGTCTTTCAAATGATATTTTTCCAAATTTGACCTATTCTTTAGGGTTTCAGAAAAGAGGGGCATCTGGGTGGCTCAGTCAGTTAAGCATCTGACTCTTGATTTCTGCTCAGGTCATGATCTCATGATTCATGAAATCAAGCCCCAAGTTGGGCTCTGTGCTGGCAGTGTTGGAGCCTGCTTGGAATTCTCTCTCTCCCTCTCTCTCTGCCCCTTCCTCTCTCTCTCTCTTTCTCTCTCTCTCTCTCAATAAACAAACAAACAAACAAACAAACAATCATGAAAAAAGAAAAGAAACGCATTCCCAAATTGTATTTACCAATTGATGATGCCACTAACAAACTAAAAATACATTTTACTGAACTTCAAGTATCAAGGCTTTCTAGCTTTTGGTTATTATATTGTGCAAACTTGCAAAAAGTAATCTCATTGCCTTTTGTTTTGCATTTCTTTCATGACTTGTGATAAACAGCTTTTTTTACTTACTAGACCTAGTCTTTTGTGATTTTTTAGCTATCATAAGATAGCTTCTTGAATTGAATTCTCTTAAAACTAGTTTTTTTCTCTACCTCAGAACACTAGTAAATTGTCACCAATGGTTATTAAATATGTACCTGTGTGCAGAACTGTCCAGGCTCTTAGTGTGGGTATATTAATGGGGGAGAGCTGGAGTGGACAACAGCATGCAGAGATGTGGTAGAGAGACAGGACTCAGGAAAGAGAATATGCAGACCAAAAGGAGGACATAATGAGGCCGAACATCTTCCTGGATATTTATTGGCATTTGTTTTATTTTTTGTGAATTGCCTATTTAAGTCCTTTGTCCTTTTTTTCTATTTTTTCTTGAATACATATGAATGCTCTCTCTATATATATTTTTTCTCTATATGTATTATATATATATTTTTTAAGTTTTACTTTATTTATTTTTTAAGTGATCTCTATGCCCAGTATGGGGCTCGAACTCATGACCCCAAGATTAAGTTTGCATGCTTTTCCAACTTAGCCAGTCAGGTGCCCATTCTTGTATCTTTTGAATATGTTTTGAAATGTTTTGTTGTGTGTGTGTGTATGTGTGTGTGAGAGAGAGAGACAAAGATATCTATATATCTCTATACAGATTGGATTCGTTTTCTAGGGTTCCCATAATTAAACACCACAGTCTGGATGGCTTAAAGAACTGAAGTTTATTTTCTCATAGTTCTGGAAGCTCAAAGTCCAAGATCAAGATGTCCGTAGGTTTGGTTTTTCCTGAGGTCTCTCTCTCTTTGGCTTATAGATGGCCCCTGTGAAATAATAGAAGAAAAATAATATTTTGGCCCTGGTCCCTGACACAGAGCTCCCATACCCCTTATAGTTTCCTAAGTGATAAGAACAATAGGAGCATCTTTAGTTCTAACATTTGGTCTTTGATCCTGGTTCCCGACACAAGTCCCTAAATCTCTTGGCACTTCATGGGTGATAGGACTGTCTTCTGTTATAATGAAATGACCCTTGGTGGATTCCTGGATAGTGTCAGGATGGGGGCTGGTCACCAGAAAGATCAAATCATGGTTAGAAGCTTGGAAATTTCAGCTCTATCCCCATCTTCTGGGAAGGGTAGAGGGGCTGAAGATCAACTTATTGATTGATCATACCTACATCCACACGATGAAGGCTCCACAAAAATTCCCAAAGAGCAGAATTTGAAGAGCTTCCAGGTTGTTGAACACATGTATGCCCTGGGACAATGGGGAACCCCAAATCAACAGGGATAAAAGCCCCTGCACTTGCCCTATGTATCTCTTCAACTGACTGTTCATCTGCAACTTTTATCATATCTTTTGTTATATAGTAAAACAGTAAGTGTAAGTGTTTTTCTGAGTTTTGTGAGGTGTTCTAGCAAACAACTGAATTAAAGTAGGGTGTGGTGGGAACCTCTAATTTGTATCCAAGTCAGACAGAAGTTGTGGGCAACCTGGGGACCAACTGCTTGCAATCTGAGTTGGGGGGAAATCTTAAGGGACTGAGCCCTTCACTAGTGGGGTCTTCTCTAACATTGGTTAGTGTCAGAATTGGATTGAATTGTAGGGTACCCAGCTGGTGACAGAGAATTAGTTTATGTTGGGTTGGGGGGAAGAATGCGCATCTGGTGTCTAAAGTATTTTGTGTGTGAGTAAAGGGAAAACACAGGGAGTTTTTCCTAGACAGCTGCCTTCTCACTGTGTCCTCAGATGGTCCTCTCTATGTGCAACTATGCCCCTGGTGTCTCTCTGTGTCTTCAGTTCCTTCTTATACAGAGACCAGTCAATGGGATTAGTGCTCACTCTAATGACCTCATTTTAACCTAATCACCTCTCTTAAGGCCTAATCTTCCTATACAGTCCCATTCTTAGATACTGGTGATTAGAACTTTAACATATAAATTTTGGGGGAACACAGTTATACCCATAAGACAGATATATGTCTATACATACATATATGCATACATGTTATAAAATATTTTTTCCAATTTATTCACAATATCTTTCCACAAAATACTTCTTTACATTTTTTTTTTTTTTAGTTATATCATGTATCATAGTTGAGGTATCTAGAAACAGAGGCTGAACTGAAGATTTGTCTATAAGTGATTTATTAGAGAAATACTCTCAGGGGAAAACTAAGTCTTTAAGTGAAAGGAGGGAATGAGGATGGGGAAGGGGAAGAAGAAAGGATATGCTCTTGAGTTGAGTTCAGCCTCAGCTTCAAGCGGGTGAGGAAAGAAGGTCACAGCAACTTTGCCTATATTGACAATGAGTAAATCTCCAGAGAATCTATGGTAGCAGTACCTGCAGAAGTGGGGCTATGGCCCTCCCAAGAGAAAAAAATCCCAGGACACCTGGACCAGGTACCAACAGCATAAACATCATGTTTCACTTCATTCTTCCTAACACTTTGCTTCTAGGTAGAAGAATGGTCTCCAACATTGGTTCATATTTTCTTCTCATATTTTTATGGTTTAAAAAGCCTACCTGGAATAAATTTTTCAATCTGGTGTGAGATAGAGATATAAGATGATCTTTACCCAATGGCTAATGAGTTTTCTTAACACCAGTCACAGAGATAGACCATTGGGGCCAGAAAAAAACTGGAAATTGCTGTTTGGCGCCAACCTGGGGATAGAAGCTGATAGCACAAGCTTTTGGCAAAGCTTTTATTTCTAGAGTTCTTCTTGGTTTAAGACCAAAGTGTTCATCCCAGCTGTACCCCCAGAATGAGCAGGAAATATAGAAGGGAGTGATGGGTTTTTAACCAGCCTTGACTTTCAGCTCAATCAGTGAAGTCCTACCACATCTGAGGTTTGACTGGGGGGTAGGGAGTGCCTTATCCCTGATCTCCTAAAGTTAAGACTGTGAACATATGGAACACTAAGCCTTTCTCACTGGGCTTGTGCTCATAACTGATTCTCTTCCTTCTCAGGAGCTCCAGGGATTCCTGGCTTGAGTATTTCCAAATGTACTTCCAGATTCCCTCTACCCTGGAGATGTTCTTGCCTCAGTGGTTGTCACTACTCATTTTTTTTCCTTAAGGAAAGCTCTTCTGCCTTGCTCCCAAAGCATTTTCCTCCCTGGCAAGTGCTGAAGAGACACATTCATCCATCTTTTCTGTAATGTCCAACTCCTCTGACAAGTGACCTTCCTTCCAGTCTTGGCAAACCCTGCTGAGTCCTCAGCTGGCCTCTTATTCTGTTTATAGTAGAAAAAGAATTGTTCTATTATTTATCTTAACTTCTCATAAAATCTTCATTTCATTCTTGACTTCACTTTTCTTATCATTTTGGTGCACTCCCTTCCCCTCCAGTAAACTTCCCCTTCCTCCTTAGCAAGGATACCTGATGTGTATATTTTTATAACGCCTGTGGCTTTTTCTTATCTCTGATTACTTCATGTTAAATTAACTCCGTCTGGCTTGGGGCACTCACACACATGATTGCTTCAGTGGTACAGTGACCTTGCTGGAAAGGTCTCCTAGTATTGCTGATGAACTATCTGAAAAATGCTGACTTCAGCTTAGCATGTGACCATGTCAGGAATTGGAGAGGGACATATCCCTGACTTCAGTCCTATAATTTGCTTGCTCAGTTGAGTCTCTCAGAAGCTAATGTCACAGGGAATAAGTCCTCCTAGCAATAGTAAAGAAAGAAGAAGGGTTACTTTCCATGGTAAATTATACCATATGATCATTAAGTAGGAAAATGGGTAGAGGTTGATGAATTTCTAAATTGAGGTTGAGGTTCCTTTAAATCAGCCTACAAATGGCTTTGTCAAAGTTAGAATCAAGGGACAAGGCAGGGTCAATGATCATTGGGTCTAGCCATGGGTCTTGAATACCAGTGGAGCATATACCAGCTTCCTTCCTGAAGCTGCCTGTCTGTGCAGCTCCAGAAACTCATGTTTGGAGATGAGATCAATATAGCCTGTTTGATCCAGTCTCTAACCATTTAGATCTGTTCTGTAACAGGTCCAGGCTAGCCCTGGGCCAAAACTGTGAAGTCAGTAATTAATGTTTCCTATGCCTCTCACCACCTCTTTAGTTGAGGTGCTCTGCTTCTCCCCTCCATCCTCAGGTGCTAAGGGCGACCATATTTACTCTCCGTCTTCCTAAATGACCCTCTCTTCTTCCTCCTAAGCATTGAGTTGCTTCTTTTGACTCTTGCTACTTCTCCGAAACATATCCCTATTCTCCCAGAGCTCTGATGAGTGACGAGCTGGACAATCTAGTTAACCATTCACCTAAGGTGAATGCAGTCTTAACTCAACTGTGAATGACCGATATGGGAATTTCCAGCACTGGGTAGCTGTTTCGAGAAGCTTTTTAGAGAGTGCCATCATGGCAGAGAAATTAAGGGGATATACAAGAGGCTGAGGACTTTCAAAGCCTAATTTTTTTAAAGTTGAAAAAAGGAGTTTCATACAAAATACCATGAATTTATGTCAAAAATGTATTCAGCTCATTAATGAGGGGACCAATAATATGACAAAACTAATTCAAGGAAAAATAGAGGAACAAGGTATTTATAGACAACGAACAAAGATAGTTAGAATAGGATTGATAGGTTAGAAATAGGTTGTTAGATAAGATACAAAACTGTGTAGTGTCCTATAGGACAATTTAAGCATAACCTCAGGTTACCTTTATTGCTGGACAGAAATCGTTTGACTGGATCCAGAAATGTGGACTGGATAAAAATGTACATGTTAACTTGTAAAAGTGCTGAGCTCTAATTAATAGCAAGAAAAAGGTCAAACAGAGGCATATTCCCCTAGGTAATTAAATAATTTTTGGGTAGGCCTGTGAAACAGTATTGTAGCATGATGCTGGAAAGGATATACTTTCTTTTTTCCAAGTGTTGGAAAATGGATGTTTTATATCTGTGTATGTGCATTTTTGTGTGTGTTGATATGTGTATATGTATGTACCGTATATATGATATATATCCAAATTATATATAATATATACGTATATTTATATATAATAACATGCATAGTCTATATATTTATGTATATACAGATGTACACATATATACATATATTTCTATTTTACAGGTATATACGTAAAACCTCCCTAACTTCTTTTTTTTTGTTGTTTATTTATTTATTTTGAGAGAGAGAGAATGGGGGAGAGGCAGAGAGACAGACGGAGAGGGAGAGAGAGAGAGAATCCTAAGCAGGATTTGATGCAGGGCTCAAACTCACAAACTGTGAGATCATGATATGAGTTGAAACCAAGAGTCAGACACTCAGTGACTGAGCCGCAGGCACCCCCAAACCTCCCTAACTTCTAAAGCAGCAATACTGCAGCTTGGTAGTGCTGGTTATGCACTGCTATTGGTATCTCGATATTGTCTCCAGATATTCTGCTTTAAGTGATTTAGGATGTAACCTGGGCATCAGAAGTTTTCAAAGCCTGACCCAATAATGGCCTTTATCCCTTTCCTAGGGGATCCTTTCTGTAAATGAGTAGAGAGGTTCTTACACCTCATGGGAAAGGAATCCTGTACCATCTTTGTGGATTTTTCAGGTTTCCTGCATTCAGATTTTTCTTGGTCTCATTATTCTTCATTAGAAGAGTGGGACGTCCAAACAGCTCCTTACCTGGCTGAATAAAATAGCCGAACTCCAGACTCGTGTAAAATCAGTATTTTCTGCCAGGAATCTGGTAGCCTATTAAGCTGGGGCAGCCAGTGTGAAAAGGGTGCATGGATGTGCAAGCCTCCTTAACCAGGAGAAAGATCTGGCACATGCAGCTGGTGCCAGAAAGGGCAGTGTATCAAGCATTAGATTTCTCAGGCACACTCTTTGCACAGATGGCTTCACTGTCGGCTGTGTCCTTTATGAAAAGCTGCTGCTTGCTCTCTTCTTGGGAGCCCTGTGGCTACCGTGAGCCATTGATCCTATAATTTCTCAGCTAAGAATGTCATTTTCATCTCCCCACTGTACTTTCTCACTTTCCATCCTGTTCTGCAAGCTCTTATTAGGTGATCAGCTCAGTTTTCTTCACAGTCTCTTATGTTCTGACCTGGCTTCCTGTGCTCTTGGGACTTTTCCTGGGGAGGTGGGATGGGAGGAGAGTGTTGAAGAAGAGAATGAGATGCTCTGGAAAATATCAGAAGTGTAGTCCAAGCTCGGGACTGTCATGTGTTGAGTGCTGTCCCTCAAAATTTATATGTTGAAGTCCTAATTTTCAACCTTATTTGCAAATTGAGTCACTATAGATGTAATTAGTTAATATGAGGTCATTAGTGTAGACTCTACTTCAATATAACTGATATTCTTATGAAAAAGGGAGGAATTTGGACCAGAGAGAAATAAATACCCAGAACTTCAAGTGAACATGAAGGCAGAGGGTAAGGTGATGCTTTTATAGGCCAGGTAACACCGATTGCCCCCAAACCACCAGAAGCTAGGAGAGAGAAGGCACAGAGCAGATTCTCCCTTCCTTCTCTTAGAAGGACCCAACTCTGCTGAAGCCACCTTGATCTTGGACTTCTAGCCTCTAGAACTGTGAGACTGTAAATGTCTGTTGTTTAAGCCACTCAGCTTGGAAACTTTATAGTGGTGGTTGTAAGAGGCTAGTACTGGACCCTACAATGAGGGACCTCTTCTTTCTCTTCTGTTTGTCCCTCAGGCACTGGACCAGTTCTCTCCCAACGTGCTCCTAAGAGATGGAGGCTTCTCGGAACTGCCGAGAAGAGCCCAAGGAGGACTAGCCAAAGAGCCCCTTTTAACAGAGCAGCTCTACATCTTGTCTTTTTATACCCTGAGTCTCCATGTTAAATTTCATTTGCAGAAACAAATTATCTGTCAAGAAAGTTAGAAACTCCAGCTGCTACTCTCAAGATGAGGATCTCTTTTTGCCAACATTTTGTGAGCCTTCCAGATGTCCTCAATCTAAGTGTTTTCTTAGTCAGTTCCTGGACTACAATAAGTCCCTCTTCTGATCAACTGTTTTCAAGGTTGAATAATGGACCGGCTTCTGAAATGTGGAGTTAGGAAGGAGGAAGAACCCAGTCATTGAGAAAATAAGACTGCTTTTCCCTGCTCCCAAAGGCCAGGTTTCCACTAGGCCCTTCCCAGAGAGCAGGTCCTGTGAGCAGCATGGCCATGTGGGGGTAGTTCCATGTGGCAAGAGAAGAATGAGAATGGTGAGGGACCTCACTGCTGACACAACTCATCCCAAACCCGTGTTAGTTTCTTAGCTGGCTTAGGTCTCTGCCTCACCCCTCTGGTCCAGGGTCATGCTTACCACCTTTGCTATCATTTGGTGATTCTGCAGTCCTTACTCCAGGAAAAAAGCTTCATTTGCTCCATCACATGGTAGGTGCTGAAGGCCACCTCCACTGTGGCTGCTTCAGACTCTGAAGCATACTCTGACCTTCCTGCTGGCCTCTAAGAAATCTTAACTGTTCTCATTGCTTCCATGCTCCAACGACTCTGCCCTACCCACTTAGGGAGCAGTTCGTGAGGACTTACAGTTCAAGGGCACTTTTGTAACTATACCTGTGACCAGGGGAGCAGGCAGTAAAGAGCTGAGAAGTAATGAGATAAAAACTAGCACTTGGACCACGCATGATTTTATGTGCTCTTACAACAACCCTATTAGGTAGGCACTATTATCCTCAACTAACAGATGATGAAATCAAGGTTCAGAGAGGTTAAGTAAGTCATTTAATGTTGCATGGGCAATCAATAGCAGAATAGGAATTCAACCCAGGCAGTCTGGCTCCAGAGTCCTGTTCTGAAGTACCATGTTAACTACCCTTAATGAATATTCACAGCAGAGGGCTAAGTTCCAAGCCCAGGAGCATATATGTTTGGATGGGTTTCTGAGGTTCAAGAGAGAGCATTTTAACTGTGGGGAAGGTGCAGGTTGATAGTAATTTACAAATTAATAGGAATGTTGCCTCTTATGTAAAGAGCATAATAAGGCCTACAAGAAGCACTGAACTAAATGACCATCATGAAATTTTTTTAAGTGTTTATTTATTTTTGAGGGAGATAGCACAAGTGGGGGAAAGGCAGAGAGAGAGGGGGACAGAGGATCCAAAGTGGGCTTCTTGCTAACAGCAGTGAGCCTCATATGGGGCTCATATGAACTCATGAATCACAAGATCATGTCCTGAGCCAAAGTCAGACACTCAACAGACTGAGCCATCCAGGTGCCCCATACCTGACACATAAGTGGCGGATAATTACAGCTTCCCTTTGGGCCTTAGGCCAACCTACAAGAAATGTTAAAGTATCAGAAAGGACCTCTGTCTCATCCACAGTGAGGTAGTTCTACATCTTTAAAGAAGGTGATAAGTATCTAATCTGTTTTATTGTCATTTCTATATCTAATTTATGGGAAGGTAGGGACCTTTGCCAAGAATTTCCTAGAAATGAATATAAACAAAAAATTATTTCCTATACATAGTATAGATTTTTTAGTATCATATGGGTCATGTGGTCCTTCCTTTCCAGGTTGTGGGATTGAACTTCTTTGCTGGAATGATAGGTTTGCCACTTGCAGGGTCAGCCGTCCCAGTGTTCCTCTGGAAACAGGTTTTCAGTGTGATCTCCATAGCAGTATCCAGGCTCGACCTACATGTGGGGAACCCAGGTCACATTGATTGATGGCCACAGCTGCCTGGCTAATTGGTGTGTGGGTCCTTCCTGCTTCCCTGCCATGCTGGGCTGTAGCTTAGGCTTTATTGAATGCCATTCTCTGCTTGTTCCCATGTTGGTGGAAAGTGCAATTTCCAGCTTTGGCATGCGGTGCTGTGGGCTCCCCATCTAGCCAGGCTTTGTGCTGGTGAAGTAATTGAAGCTGGAGCCTCTGCTGGACTTCCACTGCTGGGCTGACTGGGAGGTTAAAAGACACAACTGCTAATAGGCACTGAAAGCACTGGTATCTCCCTGGAGTCATGAGGAGCCTGCACAGGAAATCGATATGGCAGAGATTATCCTGCATCTACCATTGTCCCTTTTCACCAAGACTAGATAATGGGAAGGATGTCCCCAGGGTACACTATTCATTTTATGTGGAGCGTTGGAGGTGAGACCAGAGAAGGCAATAGCCTCTCTTTCAAAGTGCCTTCTGCTGTTGACTTTTGATTATAGAACTATTGACCAGTCTGTTCTTCCTCACAGGAGATCTTCTCTTAAAAAATATATCCTACATGGAAATTCAATACATGAAACAGAGAGGAGCAGATGTAGCAGGAGCCATCGATGTCTTGCTTCATGTTGCACTGGTCTGGCTTGAGTTCACCAGCCAAGACGGGCAGATTGTATCCCTGCTTCTGTGCCCATGAGTTTTCTTCTGTAGCCCCTACAGAGGTTCCCTCAGTTGGTCTGCAGGAGTGTGTGGGATTGAGGGGTTTGTGACCCTCTTGGGGCCGCCCACAACCAATGGGTTCCAAACATGGTGGAAAAATTCTCTAGTTTTCTGCCGCTCAGTGGGAAATATTTGAGGTCAGTTCCACATAAATCTTCAGAGGGCCTCCAACAAACTTTGTCTCTGCTGTCCTCAGAAAATATACTCGTTAATACACAACTTGTGGCTCCTTATCCTTTTCCAGTTTCACTATATACACCCATGATTCCTGGGAGTCTGAATTTGCGGGAACCAAATGAAGACAGCAGAACTTATTCTGGTATAGAAAGGATGAGGAGCCCAGGGCAAGACCTCTTGGCTTTCTCATGTCCCTTTCTCATGTCACTGGCCCCACTCTCCTCATTAAGTTGGTTCCTGAAACTCCCAGGGAGCTCCAGGTATGCCATTCAAGAGGAATCTGTCTCCTTTTCAAACTGAAAATACCCTAGGGACATGTGGGTCTCTCAGTGGGTTCAGCTCTAACTTCAGCTCAGGTCATGATCTCACAATTCATGAGTTCGAGCCCCATGTCAGGCTCTGTGCTGACAGCTCAGAGCCTGGAGCCTGCTTTGGATTCTATCTCTCCTTCTCTCTCTGCCTCTCCCCTACTCACACTCTGTCTTTCTCTCTCAAAAATAAATAAACATTAAAAAAAAATACCCAAGACAGACTTGATATATCCTTCCAAGTCCTGCTCTTTTCCTTTATTTCCTTGTCTTTGAAGATGGCCCCACCACTCCTGCATTTCCTTAGGGCCTGAGTATAGTCTTGTACTTCTTATGGTCCATCAACTAAACTCCCCTTGCCCCTCCATATGCAGTTAGCTGTATGTCCTCCCAATTCTACCACCTAAATAGTTGCTGGACACCTCCCATCCTAACTAACTCCACACCATACTTACTTCAGACTCCAAGTGTCCTGAGTTCTGTGTGGTAGATGCTGTTGGTGCCACACCTGGTGCCCCTTTGCAGGTGCTACATCTCTTTCCCCAGGTGCAGTGTGTGTGACAGCTAAGAGCTTATACCTGTTGGCCTCTGCAGAGAATTACCCGTAGCTTATGATCCAATCTAACCCAGGAATACTGGGTGGAGCATCCAATGACTGAGTGAATCAGAGTACAAATGATGCCCAGATCCTTGCCTCGAAGTGGGACAACTCTGTAGTACAGTCTAGACTCCAGCACACTGGGGGATCAGGTCAAGGATAGACATTAGCTGGGACTGTATCCTTGCTTTGTCTCTGCTCTTTTCCTTTTCTCTCACTTGCTTATCTATTTTTTCCTAGAGAATAGTCCCTCAGCAAATCACATGCACCAGAATCTCTGTCTCAGGCTCTGCCTCTGGGCAGCCCAACCAAAGAATCTTCATGAACTAAGCAGTGGGGACTCTCTGTAAATACCCTCCAGTAGATCAAATGCCTTGGAAGTTCTTATAGGCAATGTCATCCATCATTAGTTTCCAACCTTCTTTGGATTGAGTTTCCCACATATCGTTTTCCTGAATTTTCTCCTTCTTCCCTGCTCCTTTGGATCAATCGCCCTGTGGAACCATAAAATTTTGCTGCTAAACTGTGTTAAGAATTTTGGTATCTATTTTCAAGGTATTGATATTGGTTTGTAGTTTCCTTTTCTTGAAATGTCTGTGTCTGGTTTTTGGTGTCAGAATAATGCTGGCCTGATAGGCTGTTGATAAACAATGTAGAATTGGTTTAAGTTTTTCCTTAAATATTTGGTAGAATTCACCAATAAAGCCATTTGGGCCTAGAAATTCCGTTCCTTTCTTTTTCTTTCCCTTTTTTTCCTTATAGTTCATGAATGAGCTCTGACCACTCTCTGCTATACTAGCTTAGGCCTTACAGTATGAAATTTTCTTTGCTGTTGGATGCCAGGGGATATGCTTGTCCCTGTTTCATATGGACGGGGACCTTCCATTTCCACCCCCACAGTTCTCCATGTGTGAGTCCTACTCAAATAGCTGTGTGGTTGCCTGTATTCTGTAGAGCCAATAATAGTAAAAATATAGAACTTTCTGCTCTGGATTCCCAAGTCCCTTTCACTGTTGCTACATTGAGGCATCCACAGCCATGTTCAGAGATGACAGCCCAGGTTAAGCTGTACTTGCCAGCTCTGGGCACAGCTGTGATGCGTTTAAGACCTGGGCCCTGGAAATCCTGGGCTACCAGCACTCCTGCTCCGTAAAGAAACTCAGCAGAGAATATACCACCTGTCCCTCTTCAGTAACAGGAAATACTAAAATTTAGTTCTCAGTTTGTGTTTCATTCTTGGTCTTAGTGGGGAAGGCAGTGAGACGGTAATGATCCTGGCTGTTTGAAGACACTCCACTATTTTTGGGAGAGGTGAGAAATATGTGGTTACCTCTCCAGGTACAAGAAATAGGATCTACTACTAGAATATCGGTATTTCCTGCCCAGGGTGAAATACTTCCTAGGGTGGTCTACAGTGCTTCAGTGTCAGTATCCTGGTTGTAGCCACTATATACCTGGCTTTGTCCTTCCTATCTTTTTTCCCTTCTCAGCATCCAGCCTCCCTCCCAGTCCAGAATTCTGCCAGGCCTTCTACAGCCATGGTATAATGCTCTGAAACTTATTTTCCACATTTATATACTGACAGTGTTAAAATATATAGAACCCAAAGTCCCTTGTTGTACTAGCATTCTGTATTTCCAAGATTGACTTGCATGCCCCTTAAATTTTTATCTATTTAAAGAGGGGGATTTTCCATTCCCTCTTGGTGACTGAGAATTTTGTTATTTCCTTGATTGAGATATCAGACTCTGCAGACACATGGCAAGTATATAAACATCAAACAAATATACATTTCTAATGAATTATTTACATTGTGTATAAGCATTAGTGCAAGTGGTTTTGTTGAAATGGAATTATAAGTCAACAATCAGTGTTAGATGAAGGGAGGGGAATCTTTCTTCACTTCCAGTTAGTTGGAAGAAAAAAAACCTAGCGGAGATTTTAAAGACTTTTGTATGAATAGAGGGGAGGCAACCTGAAGCCATTTTGGCAAAGAGGAAATCTGAAGTTGCAGGATGTAGAACAAAAGAAAAATAGGATGGGGGCAAAAGGAGGGGTGAATTAGTTTGATGGGTGGGCTCTGGGTATGCCTTTAGCAAAGCAAAAGCCAGGGGACTTCCCACTCTAGGCCACATTGAACTTGTATGATCCCCAAGGGTATGATGCACTTCATAATGGAAGGGAGCAGAAAATATTATGAAAATAATAATAATAATAATAATAATGAACATAAGTATAGACAATATTTCCTGAGTGCTAGTTTTGGGGCTAAATGCTCTGTGTACATGACCTTGTTTAATCATCCCAACATGTGGATGCAAAAGGTGACATCATGATTTCCCCTTTACCCATGAAGAAACTGAGGTGTATTGTTGCTAGTAATCTACCCAGGGTCATGCAACTATTAAATGTTGGAGAACTGGAATTCAAATTAAGGTTTGTCCAAGTCTAATGTACTATACTGTTTATGATGCACTAAAATAAATTCTTAAATAAATAAATAATATACATATCTAGAACAAACTTAACCCTAAGGATATTAATTCAGCTCTCTGGTTGGGGTGACATTAGCTCATAACCTTGAAATTTTCCCTTTCCTTAACATGGACTCTTTAGGCCCTCAAGACTTTCTAGATATTCAAACCATTTTCTTAGGAATTGACTGTTTCTTTGCTGAGAATTATAATTGAGATAACTTCATCACTCGCAGCCAAACATTTCGAATTGCATGAGTATAAAGAAATATTGATATAGTTTTGAGAAAAAACAAATGTTATCTCTTCTATTATATTTTTTCCTTCCCTTTTGTTCCCTGTTATGTTTTCCTTCTCCTTTTCCTTCCTTTTCTCCCCCTTCTATGCCAGTCTGAATAAAGTCTGACTTTGCTTTCAGATTCCAAAAACAGTTTTATCTTCCAGAAGAAATAATACCTACAAAGTTTTACCATGAAATGATATTAGAAGGGTGATTTCAAACAACCAAATTTGATATCATTTCTTATGAAATCATTATCCACAATTGAGGTTTTTTTTTTTTTTTAATGTGCCAGAGATTGTGCTTAGCATATACATTATCTCACAACACTTTTTGGAAGTAAGGGCTGTTATTATCACAGGTTTAAGTGAAATGATATTATTATCTCCACTTAAATAAACTGAGGTTGATAGAGGAGAAATCACTTGCTCAGGGTCACACAGCTAGTAAGTGGTGGAGATAGAAGTAAACCTAAGCTGCCTCATTCTAAGGACAGTGTAGTTATCATAACATCATATTGCATGTTACCAGAGGAAAAGCCAGTCTTGCCAAGTCCCTAGGTGACATAAATCATGGCTAACTATTAGATACCTATCCATCTCTTTGTGCACTCTTTCATCTACTCACCTATCCAAAGAGTATCTATGATGTACAGTTTATTGGCTTTCTTAACAAGCAGGGAACCCAGCTGCTTGGAGTTTTACATTTCCGTACTTATCTGTAATGTTTCTAAAAAGGATAGAACTCGAGGAAGAATGTGCTGAAAGAGTAAAGTCAGGAACCTTGTTTCTCCAAGTAATTAAGATAGTATGTGGCCCAAAGAGGCAAAAGATTAAGATTAAGAGGCTGGGCAGGGCATTCCAAGTGGGGTCATCTCTTATTCTCTGATTCTTGGCACTTTCCTTTAATGGGGACAGGAACCACGGTGTGAGTCACTCAATTTGTCCCACTTTCTTCCTGCGGTAGCAGGCTTTCCAGATTTCCTCTTGCCTCTTGCTTCTATGGACTCCCTCTATCTGGAGTATAGTCAACAGCATTCCGCACGTACTATACGCCAGGCACTGAGGAATACGGAGTCCCTTCTCTTTTATAGAGTTCAGTAAATGATAATTTTCTCACATTTACAGTGCTGTGCTTTTCAAATGCCAGTTTGGCAACTGGATTCATCAGAATCACCCAGAGAGATTTGCAGCCATCACTTTCTTTTTTGGAGAATCAGTACAGCACAGCAGTTAAAGGCAGATTCTGCAGCCTCACTGCCTATGTTCAAATCCCAGCAGTATGTGGCATTCTCTGGGTTTCAGTTTTCGCATCATAAAAGATTATAATAATAGTTCCTAATTCATACAGTTATAATGAGGATTTAAAGAGTTAATATTATACATAAACCACTTACAAGTTAAATTCTGTCAAGTAGTAAGAGCTACAGATTATCAGCGATTATTATTACTAAAAGTATAAATCACGAAACTCTGCTCAGATGGATTGGCTGAGAACTTTTGGAGTTGGGGCCCAGGGTCCTTATTTTATTTTATTTTTATTTTTTGTTTTTTCAGGTGATTGTGCCACTAGGTTTTATTCTAGACCCACTGATGTAGAATGTCCAGTGAAATATTCTTAAATGTTTATCTGTGTCCTGTCCTAGGTCTCTTTCTCTCTTTGTAACGTATTGCTTTTACTCCTTTACGTCCTGTTAGAATCTCATTTCTTCCAATATCTTTCTCTTGCCTGGTTTCTATTGAGGCCCCCTATGAAGATCTCATGTTGATCAGAAACCACTACTCAGAAAGTAGTGGCTGATTAAGTCCTCCCCCTGTATGTGATCCATCTTCTCTGGCTGTTATTCACACAGTTTGGTTGGGCCTGTGAGATTATAAATCCCTTGCTATAGACCCACACCTCTGGGGTTGCACATGGTCAGAGCTCAATAAATATCAAGCTTGGTAATGATCCAGACACCTAGTTCAAGCAGGTGTTCTGATTATACCTGCTGCAAACATTTGCAAAGGTTCCATTCAACTGATAGAAGTACTTTTCTTGATATTAGCCACGATAAATAAGTATTCTACTTTTATAAGTCTTAAAAATATGAAATCAATGAGAAAAATCACATAGTGAACAAAATGTCACGCGTTTTCTTTTACTATTATATATCTGGGACGCATTGTCTACGTGATGTTGATCACACAGCATAAATAAGACTCACAGAATCAGAACATAGTTCTAAGAAAAGTAAAGTAAACATGCTTCCAGATAACTATATACCTAATGGCTTCAGCAGGAAGGACAATAACTTTAGAAGACACAGATTGGCTTCCTGGTCAACAATGATCCTACCCTCCTAAGACTATAGAGTAGTTGTTCCTCTCCTGCTCCAACCACTATTCTAGACCTCTCTATCTCAATTTGGCACCCTGATTGTCCAAGGTATGGGCACAAGACCTGTGTTGGGTGTTTTAGTTTGGGCTGCTATAATGAAGCACCATAGATTGGCCTGGTTTATAAATAACAGATAATTGTTTTGCACCCTTCTGGAGGCTGGAGGTCTGATCAGATCAAGATCTGATCTTGATCAGAGTACCAGCAGGGTTGGGTTCTGGTGAGAGCCTTCTGCCAAGTTGCAGATGGCTGATTTTTTCCCAAATGGAAAAAATGGTAAGAGAGCTCTCTGGGGTACTTTTATTAGGGCACTAATCCCATTTATGGGGGCTCCACCCTTATGATCTAATTACTTCCCCAAAGCTACAGCTCATGATACTATCACACTGGGGGTTAGGATTTCAACCTACAAATTTAGGGCACACAAAATTCAGACCATTGCATTGGTTGAGCAGAGGCTTCCCCTGGGAGTTTCTGAATTGAAACTGCAGATGAGGATCATCTAGATCTGCTATGGTCATGACTGGCCTCACACATTGGTGGCTCCAGTAGGCAGGGAGATGCATGGACGGGAGATAGTAACAGGGAGATATGGAGTCATAGCAGCATGGAGGCCCTGGTTTAATTCTTACAGCCTGACTCCAATCCCATCCTCTCTGCAATGTAGTGTATGAAATCACTGCTTTCTCCTTTTTGTTTGTGTTAATATGAATTGGTTTCATTTAAATGTCTTGGAATTCTGACTTGGTAGAGTGGAATAAATTTGGACTTGAGACTCTGTAAAACTTATTCTTCTATTAATTAAGTTGTGCCAACGTACATTTTTGAGTCTAAGCAGGGTCACACTGTTGGTTCACAACAAAGTAGAGGTTAAGTAACATCCCTACACATTTTTCAGATAAACTGCAGTCCAGTTATATTTCTGCCTTTCTGCAATGGGCATTTAGTCCTCTTGAATATATGCAAGATTTTATTGTTGTCTTTCTTGAGTTCCATCTTGGTGGTTATTATCCCATGCCCTAATGTACGTGAAGTTTGAACATTGATTTTTGTCACCTAACACGTTATCTCTCCTTTCTCAGTTTGTGACATCTGTAAATTTGATATGTGTGTATTTTACATCTTCATACATGTATACAAGTTATACATACTTAAAATCTTTTTTTTTTTTTTAACTTTATAGTTTATTGTCAGGTTAGTTTCCATACAACACCCAGTGCTCTTCCCCACAAGTGACCTCCACCAAGACTATCACCCCGCTTTACCTTTTCCCCTTCCCCTTCCCCCCTCAGTTTGTTTTCAGGATTCAAGAGTCTCTCGTGTTTTTTCTCCCTCCCTCTCCCTAACTCTTTTTCCTCCTTAAAATCTTTTAAACACTTGAATGTTTATGGACTTGCAATTTCCCTTCTATGCATTAATCCTCTCACATGTGCTTAAGAAGACAGGTTGAAGGCTGTGGTTGCAGAATTGTTTTATTTGTTTTTAATTTTTTTGATGTTTTATTTATTTTTGAGAGAGAGAGACATACAGACAGACATTGTGAGCAGGGGAGTATCAGAGAGAGAGGGAGACACAGAATCGGAAGACAGACTCCAGGCTCTGAGCTAGCTGTCAGCACAGACCCTGAAGCAGGGCTCGAACCCATGAACTGTGAGATCATGACCTGATCCAAAGTTGGATGCTTAACTGACTGAGCCACCCAGGCACCCCTGCAGAATTGTTTTAGAGGAAAATGGGAATAACACAATATGCCATAATTAATAGAGAAATAAACACATGGTATATTCATGTAGTGAACTACATTATATAATTAAAAAAAGCAAACTATAATGTTAAATATGAACACTGTTCCTAAAACATACTGATGACAAAGAAAATGTGCAGCTTGATCTGTACAATGCAACATGATACTATAACAAAAAGTTATATGGCAAATGTTAAAAATGGTCAATTATGGGCAGTAGGAACATAGGTAATTATTATTGCTATAGATTAAATGTTTGTCCCCCTAAATTTGTATGTTAAATCTTCATTCCCAATGTGATGGTGTTTGAAAGTATGACCTTGGGGGGTGTTAGTCAATGAAGGTAGAGCCCTCAAAAATGGGATTGGAGCCCTTAGAAGAGAGATCCCAGAGAGCTCCCTCACTTCTTTCTGCCCTATGGGGTTAGAGCAAGAAGATAGCCCTCTGTGAAGCAGGAAGCAGGCTCTCACCAGACACAGACTCTGCTAGCATCTAGATCTCAGACTTTCATTCTCCAGCATTGTGAGAAATGAACGTTTGTTGTTTAAGCCACCCAGCCACCTAGCCTATGGTATTTTTGTTATAGTAGCCTGAATGAACTAAAACATATTATATTATACTTGTGATTTTTTTATATTAAAAAAATCAAAGAAACCGTCTTTGGCATTTTTACAGCAACATCCATCAACATGGTTGACCTACTTAATAAACTTACCAAGAAAGCCAATGAATTTGGTTTGACATGACCAGTTTATCAGAGACTGGCTAGATATACCCTAAGGCATATCTTATTCTTCTTGGGGATTAAGGAAGATTACATTTACCAAGATCCCTTGCATTTGAGTGTGAGTCATGTGACTGGACTCTGGTCAAAGGAATGTAGATCTGGCCATCAAGCTTCCTGCATGATTGTCTATGTTCTCTCCTCCCTTTCATAGTGACAGTGGAGTCCAAGGGATTAAAGGAGTTACCACTCAAAAGACAACCAATGAGGGCAGCTGTCCCACCTACATCAGACTATGATGTGAATGACTGATAAACCTCACTTGTGTTAAGCCACTGAGAACCAGGGGACTATTTTTCCACAATTAGTGCTACTTATTCTTTTGATGTACTAGCTCTTCCACAAAGATTAATTTCTTGGGATAGTATCATTTAAACATTAAAGGGAAATAAAAAAGATAATGTTATGTTATTCTAAGGCAGCTTTTAACATTTTTCCCTTTTCACATTCCATTGTAACCTATAGACACATTTAAAGGGAGTTGTAATTAACTTGTTGCAAACTAATTTGTAATAATTATTCTCTAAGGACAAGATTTTTTAAGCAATATTTTTTCCTTCTTTTGAAAGTTATTTTAGATACACTCTTGAGGTGCAGACATATTTAATTTTTTCCGAAGTAGTTCTATCAGTTTGCAATACCATTGGCAATTTTCTCGCAGTATTACAGTATTAGCTTTTAACAATTTTATTTTTTAAAATAAAAATACCTAGGGCACCTGGGTGGCTCAGTGGGTTAAGCGTCAGACTTCGGCTCAGGTCATGATCTCACGGTTCGTGGGTTCGAGCCCTGCTTCGGGCTCTGTGCTGACAACTAGCTCAGAGCCTGGAGCCTGTCTTTCTGTATCTCCCTCTCTCTCTCTCTGACTCTCCCCTGCTCGCACTGTCTCTCTCTGTCTCTCAAAAATAAATAAAAACAAAAAAAAACAATTAAAAAAATAAAAATACTTGCACCTTTTTGTATATAAAAATCTTAAAATCTGCTTTGGAAACATCAGACAATACACAAAGTTTGAGGAAGAAAGCAAAAACCACCCATATTGCCACTCTCCGGTACCTGTGATGACATTTTCATGTGGAGCTCTCAGTTGTATGTGCATAAGCACCTACTTTTGTGCACACACATGCAAAAGTGAGCTATAAATATTCCTTATGTGACCTACCTTAGCAATATATTATGGATATTTTTTATGCCAACAAATACAGATCTCTGTTATTTTAATTTTTTTAAATTTATTTTTGAGCGAGAGAGACAGAGCACGTGTCGGGAAGGGTCAGAGAGAGAGGCACACACAGAATCCGAAGCAGCTCCAGGCTCTGAGCTGTCAGCATAGAGCCCGTCGCGGGGCTTGAACTCATGAACCACAAGATCATGACCGGAGCTGAAGTCGGACGCTTAACCGACTGAGCCATCCAGATGCCCCAGATCTCTGTTATTTTAAATAAGAGCTGATGTTTTCAGGAGTCACTAGCCAATGTGGCTATTTAAATTCAGTTAAATTAATTAAAATGATATCAAATGAAATTAAATTAGAAATTTGGTTTCCTCAGTCCCACCAGCCACGTGTCAAACACTTAATAGTCACATGTGAGAAGTGACTACTGTACTGCATAGCACGGACATGGACCATTTCCATTAATGCTAAAAAATGTGTTGTACAGCACTGTTACACATTTATAAAGGTTTGTAGAAGTTCATTGAATAAATCTGTTCTTTTTTTATTTTATTTATTTTTGAGACAGAGACAGAGCACGAATGGGGGAGGGGCAGAGAGAGAGGGAGACACAGAATCTGAAACAGGCTCCAGGCTCTGAGCTGTCAGCACAGGGCCTGATGTGGGACTCCAACCCACGAACCCTGAGATCATGACATGAGCTGAAGTCGGACCCTTAACCGACTGAGCCACCCAGGCGCCCCAAATCTGTTCTTTTTTAAAAAATATTTTTTATTTATCTTGAGAGACAGAGAGAGGGAAAGAGTGCAGGAGAGGGGCAGAAAGAGAGGAGGGAGAGAATTCTAAGCAGCCTCTGTGCTGTCAGTGCAGAGCCCAGCATGGGGCTCGAACTCATAAACTGTGAGATCATGACCTGAGCCGAAATCAAGAGTCAGATGTTCAACTGACTGAGCCAACCAGGTGGCCCACAAATCCTCTGTTCTTGATACTAGGTTCTCCCCAGCTTACTTTTTTGTCTATTATAAACGATACAGCAAAGAACATTTTTGTAGCAACCTTTGGGCAGATCCATGCTGACTTCTAACCTTCAAGGCCTACCTCCAGCATAATGGCACATGCCAATCTCAGCTCTGACCCAGCTCTTGCTACACTGGTTTCCTGATTTTCTTTCTTTGACTTTGCTACCTCACTGTTAATCACATCTGGATTCTGTCATAATCCTTTGAGACTGCTCTCATCAAAATACCATAAACTGAATTCTTAAATAACAAACATTTATTTCTCACTTCTGGAGACTGGGAAGTCCAAGATCAGGGTGTTAGCAGATTCTGTGTCTGGTGACAGCCTGGCTTCCTGGATCATGAAGACTGTCTTCTTGCTCTAGCCTCACATGGCTGAAAAGGGGTATCTCTTTTATAAGGGGACTAATCCTATTCACGAGGGCAGAATCTGATCACTTCCAAAAGGCCCCATTTCCAAATACCATCACCTTGGGGCTTAGGATTTTAACATATACAACTTAGGGGGATACAGACTTTCAGTCTATGAGCAGATACCTTGTCATCTCGTGTTTTAACTGTTGTTTCATAGGCCTTTTTAATCTTTATGGTCTCTGTGTAATTTTTATTTATTTTTACTCTTTTCTTGAGGTAAGCTTTCAAAAACAGTCTCCTCATTTATCTTATACTGCTGTATAAATCAGTACAGATGAGATTGTTCTACAGTAACAAAAAAAAATCCTCAACTTCTTAGTGGCTTAGGAAATTAAGATTTTTAGTTTCATTCATGCTATAGCAATTGGCTGGGGCTCACTCCTGTGACACAGAGAGTGGTTGCTTGGCAAATTCATGCAGTAACTCAAAGTGGCCTCCCAGAAGGGATAGACTTGACTTCTACTCACATTTGGATAATCAAAACAAGTCACACCATCCTGCCTTACTCTAAAGGAGATGGAAAGTTCGTGTACCTGGGAGAGCAACTGGAATACTTGGTAAAAAGCAATAATGATACATCTAATATTTATTTTTCAAAAGCCCTAATACTATAGTGATGATAATAATGCCTAACAGGTACCAGGCACCAAACATTTTGGAGATATTTTACATACGTATGTCATTTAATCTTCACAATCTTCATTTTCTTCACAATGATTCCTCTTATTTTTATAATTGAGGCATAGAAAGGTTCAGCATCAAGGGTGTATAGCCACTAAATGGTAGAGCTGGGATTCTGATTCTAGAAACTGCATGCTTAAATGCTTCCTATATGACTTTGCGTTGTCTTCTTTCTCATCTTTGAATAAGGGAAATTTTATGCCTAAATATGCATAGGTAAGTTCCTTCTATGGTTATTTGTGTATGACCTGGCTTTTCCCCATAGAAGTTAAGTAGAGGGCTGGATGAGGCAACATCATATGAGCAGGTGAGTCTGTATTACCTAAGAAAGGTAGAAAGGCCCTGTGAGCCATAAACATTGAAAACCTGGGTACTTTACATAAATCTTCTCCTGAAACTACTGTGGAAGTGGTGGCTTCACTGAACTAGGGAGTTTCTAGTCCACTGGGGAGAGGGTCTTTCCAGTCCTGTATTGAGCTTCTGGCTTAGGGCAAAGGAACACTGTTAAAAATAATTCAGTTAAGAGAAAAACCATTTGGCCTGTGGGCTTTCTGCTAGATGTGGCTGCGAATATAAACTCCCCAAGTGCTCCCATTCCTTGTTATTCATAGTTGATTAATCCTTATCTCTCCCGTGGTATATCTTTGCTTTTGGATCTTATCCCTTCAAATTAGGAGAATCCACCCCCTCCAAGTCCATATTCACCTTTACTAGTGCCACTATGATTTTCCAAATATGAGAAAAATGGCCAGAAATGGTATGATGATTTCCCTTCCCTTTCTTGCCAACAGGGCTATGTATATCCCTAGCTGTGGAGAAACGGACTCCAGATATGGCTGTCTTCCGTCTGCTCTTAGCCTGGCCTAATTAGGACCTTGCCCTAATTTTCCATCCCTTTCCTTCCTATAACTGCCTTTGAGAAAAGGTAGTTACTTCTTTTCACTGTTGGTACCGAAGCTGGCAGGAACCCCCCACTTTGTGGTTCATCTGCGGTTGGTCCCCGTTCCCTGGGTTGCAGAAGGCAACTTACTCCTGCCGCAACACTTTTCTCTTTGGTCATTTCAGGACTTTCCTGGGGGGGGGGGGGGGGGGTGAGGGGATGGGAATAGAGACTGTTTATGTTGTCATCCTTCCCGTAAGTCTCGTTTTTATTTTTTCAAACATTTTTTTAAACTTAGCAGATGTTAAAAAATTGCTTAAATTTGCATTTCTTGATTACAAGTTAGTTTGAACATGTTCCCAGACATTTGTTTCCTATTTGTATTTTCTCTTGTGTAAATTTTGTTTGTTTGGTACTTAATTGTGCTAGTGCAGTCCTGTGGGTAGTTTCTAAAAATATATGTTGCATTCTGAGATCATTAAGGAATTGTTCCTTTCTATCACTTTTGAGGCAAATATTTTCTTTGTAGCTATGTTTCTTTTTTATTATATATACATTTTATAATAGCTTTCTGTCGGTATCACTCTCTAGAATTGCTTTCTTTCCTAATCTGTTTACCTGTTTAGTGCCTGACTCTTCTCCCTAGAAAGTAGGTTCCTTGAAGACATGGGCCCTGTCTACCCTGTGCCTGTACACTGTGCACTGACAATGACCTCCTAGTACATAGAGTAGTTGCTTAATAAATATTTATTATATAAAAATATACTTTATTGCTTCACATCCTCCAAGTGACCATCTCTTCTTGATGGTATAAATGTGTTATGTTTTTTTTCAGATTTCTTGATTACAATGAAAGCATTTAAGATTCTTTAATTTTACTGGAATACATCTACATTGTTTTCCCTCAGAGTATTACTTTAATCTCATATATTATAACAGGTTTCTTCTTTCATATTTGTACTATTTTTAAATAATATAGTATATTATTGTGTTCCATGGATTAAATTTTCAAATTTTGAAATATTACCATATGAGTTTTATTATTATTGCTTAAAATAAGATTTAAAACAGATCTCATAAGTTTAATTTTCCCTCATAGTTCTTTTGAGAATACTCCTTCATAATTGTACTCCTATTCTCTCACGTTAACTTTAGAATCATTTGGAGGTCATTATTGACGGGTGATCATAATTACTACCATCTTTTCTAAATGCCTACAAAAGAAATAATTGTTAATTTGGTTATGGATTGGCATTAAGCTTCTTAGTTTGTCACTACCAGCATCCACCTTTCCTGCCTTCTAAAGCCCTGAATATTTTCCCATCTCTGAACTTCTGAATGCTCTTCATTTTTCATGATTGCTTGAATGTTAATAATGGTAGCTCTGAGACTGCACCTGTGAGTTTTGTTAGAGTCTTAGAACGTAATTCCCTATGGATTGTTGATTAAAACTTAACAAACAAATGAAGGGGTTTTTATACAATCCTCATTGATATCTTAAGTTGCAATCTCCACCTCATATGCATTCCACCCTTCTACTTTAAGGACTATAGCCATAGTTAAATCAGAAAATGAATTCTTTTTATATAATCTATGTAGCCATCCATTCGCCTCCATTTTCTTTCAATCAAAAAAGAGTATTTATGTTCCAGGTTCAGTACTAGACTCCGTGGGGTTTTTTTCCCTTAGTACCAAACAAAATGGGCATAGTCCTTGCTCTTCTGTACTATAAAAGCCGAGGTCTTCTTTTCTTTCCTTAGTCCTAAAAATAACTAGAAGAAGGGAGGAAAAGGAGAAAAGAGAAAAAAAACCACTGGATTTTTCTAGCCATCAGATTTCTAATAAGAACTGTAGAATTTTTTGAGACACATTTGAATTATTTCCCCCAACTTTGTCATTTGTTCCACATTCATCAAAAGTAGGTAGCAATTTGTGGGTTCAGTGAGCCTTGTCAGACTTTCTGCCACATCTTGTAGATACATTTCAAGACCACAAACCTACACAACTGCTTTTTTCAGGTCTGAGCCCCGTAAAAGGAACTTACCGGCCACCTTGATGAGTCGCTTCCCTTTGGGGAACTAGCTGTGTTCTTCCCCAAAGTATGAACCTTTAAATTCTTAGCAGTCAGTACAGGGTGGTCCTACTTTATCAGGACGTTTGAAGTTAATCTCCAAGAGAAGACTCTGTTGTGCTCTCCCCACTTACTTTTCCCTTCATTCTTGCATTCTTCTCTCCTAACTCTGACCATTCACTTCTCTATTCCATACTGCTCTACTGCTTTCTTTTTTTTTTTTTAATGTTTAAGTATTTTTGAGAGAGAGAGAGCGAGACAGAGACAGAGAGACAGAGAGACAGAGCATGAGCAGGGGAGGGACACACACACACACACACACACAGAATCTGAAGCAGGCTCCAGGCTCTGAGCTGTCAACACAGAGCCCAAGGCAGGGCTCAAACTCTCGGACTGTGAGATCATGACCTGAGTCGAAGTCAGATGCTTAGCTGACTGAACTACCCAGGCGCCCTGATACTGCTCTACTGCTTTCTGTTTGCGTTCTTTCTACCACCCATTTTCAGAAGTTATCATCCTCTTTTATAAGGGTAATGTGGGAGAGTATTTCTCAGCTCTTTCATTCATGTTCTCCTCTAACAGGATATGTAAAAAGTAAACAGCAAATGCAGTTAAGTCTTTGGCATGCACTTTGCAGGTCCTTAAAACAGTTCCTTTGGTATTCATAATTTTGATGATCAGATTAACAAACGCTCCTCTTTACCTCACCCCCCAAGGAGCTCTTTCTATAAAATTTGTAAATAGAATTTAAAACACTCAAGTTTTTTTTTATCATGGAGATTATGAAATGAGAGATACAAATATAAGCTGGACTTCTGGTATATATTGGAGTCGATAAAAGAAGTTAGAAAGAAGTTTAAGATGTATAAAAATGGCACCATTTAAAGGAAAGGCAAATTGAGTAGAATCTCCTTAAAGGGCCAAAGAGAGTCTTACTCTGGTCAGTGTCCTAGGGATTGACCAAGCCTAAGAAAACTCATACCAAGTACAACACTTTGGAATGTGAAGCAGATTCACAACCAGAATGATTAACATTGGCCAAATCATTAATTCCCTTCCTGTAGTCAAACTGTATTCATTAATTCAGTGCTTTTTATTCAGCATCTATAATGTACCAGAGACTGTGCTAGGTTCTCAGACTCTAAGAGACAAAAGAAAGATTTAGCTCCTGATATTGGAATCTTAAGAAGATTTTGGAATACCAAGGAGCAGATAATAATATACTGATAAGTGGGGCTATAATAAAAGAAGTGCAGGATACTATAGAAACATAAAGGAGAGTTACCAAATTTAGATTAGGTGTGTTGGAGAAGGGCTTCCAGGAGAAAAATACTTATAAACTAAAACCTGAAGCTAAAAAAGTCAAAGGTGAGATGAGGATGGGTCTGAGTTGTGGTTCTGGCTGGGGGAACAAGGTAATATAGATGTCACAAACCATCAAGTTTTATTAAATGTAGGCCTCTATTTCATCATAAATAAATTGGAGTGAAATCCACTTAAAATCTACAGTCTCTATCCAGCTACATATAGGAATTACATTACTCCACAAACTAGAATACTCTAAATCCAATAGCCAAGGCTCTATTATCCCTGGACAGGGCTTGATTGGACACCACCAATATTGGCCTTGATGATTTCCTTTTTTGTTTTCATAATTGACCAGCTTTCTCCCTTTCTCCATCCCCAAACTCAAGATCTACGTAATCTCAAAGCTATGATAATACATTCAAAGTTCTGTTGGCCTGAAAGCCATCCTTCCTCCATCAAGGGTCTCTATATATGTATGTTCTGACCAGTAGTTCTTATTTTGCAATCTGATGTTAGAAGGCAATCTATTTTTTCTGTGGTCAAAAGTCACCTAATTGTAATTTTCCAAAATTGTGTACTTCTTACATATGTTTGCTTTCTTTTCTATAGGCAGAAAAGAGCATACATTTAATTTGGAATCAAACAGATCTTCTTTTAAAAGGACTACTAGTGTCCAACAAAGGAAATGGACTGAATATATCCAAGCCTACCATTGAAAACATCCATGCATTGTTTGGTGATTATCAGAAATGGTATAAATGTGATTCTACCAGTTGAGTGGAAGTTGACTCCATTTTCCAAAGATCCTTTAAATCTTAGACTCTTGCTTAAAACTAGTAGAGATAAATGTAGGAGGATCATCAGAGGATAAATGTAAATGTTGATATAGTCCAATGGCATACAATATCTGAAATGAAGATGAAAATGTCAGGAACAAAAGATCTTAAAGGCTACTCTTCTCACTGTATGAATAGGGGAAAACATATCTTTATAAGACTCCTGCCTCAATAATACTGCAGAAAAATTAGGTCATGCTGCACTTTAAAAACTCTTAGATGACCTTTCTGGCCTGTCAAAATTAGTGGAGAAAATTTTAATGATACTCAGATCTATTGATGTTTTATGCACTGAACTTTCTTGGAGAAATCAGGGGACAATTTGCCATTATAAAGTTTTAGTTCTATTTCTTCTCTCTCACTGACATAACTTCTGATCACACATCTTTTTTTTTTTTTTTGGAACAAAAATGCTTTATAAAATGTCATCCTTGAGAGTCTTGGTCGATGTTTTCAGGGTTTGTCATTTTGGTTAGTCATTAGATGGCTCTGTGTCATTTATGTCAATATATGAGAATAATTGACCAAGAAATTTCATTGACTGATAATGTTGATCATTCATACACAAGTGTCTAGACCTCTCTGCAGTAATATTTTTTAGAGGAACGATCTCCCTAACTTGCCATATTTAGCCCTTGAGAAGTAAGTTGCTCCTGAAGAATTGTATGATCTTTGACCTCTCCACATGAGGGAAATGAAGAGAGGCTTGTCTGTGGGTAACCACAAAACGGTCCTTTGGTTATGAACTCATCCAGAGTTGACTTGCCAATGTTTGTGTAATAGTTACACAGAGACTCGAACACTGTGGGTGCGTTGAGAGGTATCTGGGAAATGTAATGTACTTTAAATTACCAAGAAGTAATTTGATCTGAATAAGGCAACTCCAAAGAGAGCTCATTATGTTTCACCAAAATGCAATTGCAAACTGTAATTGGATTTCTTTTTAAGATGAACAGCAAACCCAGGGAAGTGGTGCATTTATCATTTTGGTCAATTCCTTTCTAGAACCTGAGCACTAGGGGCGATGGCACACAGTGTCACCCCCTCAGGAACAGAGAGTATTCTGTAACTCAGATAGGGTAGGCAGATATTGCTGTTGCTCTTCTCTTGTACACAATAGCCATTAATGGGTTTTAGGCAGAGGAGGCATTAGTCAGCGAACATTTTTAGAAGGTTAATCTGAAAGAAATGTTTAGAGAAGACTAGGGGTCAGAGAAGAAATTAGACCGAGATAGGATATGAGACTATGATATTATTTCAAACCTATAATGTTAGGGGTTTGGACCTAGGTGGAGGTGGTAGGGTTGGAATGAGAGATGTGGGTATGAGTAATAATTCAATGTCACTGCACCCATATTTAATATGGTATTTAATAATAAACTAGTATTTAATAACTAGTTGCATTTTGGGGATGGTGTGTAATGGAAATAACCCTCATCTAAGTATTAGGAAGAAAGAGGTTTTCAAGGCAAGTTTGAGGCTAGGTTTCCTGTTTTATGAAATAAAGGAATTGAACTAGCATGAACTCCAATTCCTTTCCAGGCCTAACATTTTAAGATAGAAAGATTTCAAGGCATTATAAATTTGCTGTCCATAATGTAGAAAAGAGTAAAAGGCACAGTTGCTATTTGGTATATCCCTATTTGGTGTGTCACTGGCACCCAAGCACCCCAAATAGATCCCTGGCTAACGGAGGTCCTCAGTTTGACAACTATATCAACCTTTCGGATCCTTTTTCAGAGTCAAAGATTGTCTGTCTTAGATGTGCTTATGTTGGTGGATTGTGTCTCTTAAAATAATTTATAGCCTACCATGGCTAAAGCATTTTTTCTCAGAGATAATATTTTATCTTTGTGTAGTCAGCCCAATTTTTCAAAATATTCACATTTCATTTAGACTTTTCAGGAACACTGTGAGGCATATAAATGTTGGAGGTATCCGTATGCCAATTCTACAGATGAAGAAACTGAAGCTCAGGACAATTTATTACATTGTATAAGATCACATACCTAAGAAGTGGCAAAGATAGAATGGAATATAGGTTTTCTTCAAACCCATTACACTTTCCACTATATTTGCATACTCATGGAAATTTTAAATCCCTGGGCCAGAATCTAGAAGAAGTATTTTTGGGCCAGGGGCATTTGAAACCATTCAAAGGTCACCATTTGGCCTGCTTTCCTACTTCCAAATATAGTTCCTGCAACCATCTCATTTTGAATAGTTCTGACAATATTCCACCTAGTAATCCATAGCAATAATGATCATAATCACACTTTCTCCCTGACCATCCCAAAGAACATTTAGTGTATTAATGTTGTTAATTAATCTTCATGACATCCTGGCAAATGAAGCAGATTGCAAGTAGGATGTCCCACTTGGCTGACTGGGAAGCTGAGGTAGAAAGCAAGGTTACAGAGCTGCCTCAAGGTGAGAATAAATCAGCAGAGCCGGTGAGCCAAGAATAGCCTTTTCGCAGCTGAAGCTTAAAAGTCTGTTGGGAAGGGGCTCTTGCTATTCTCCTTAGAAGAGTACTGTTGAGACACCAGAAGAAAAAAAAAATGTCACTTTACAGCCAAGCTTTTCTTTGCTTAGTTATTTTTCAGTGCTTTTGAATTCACTGTTTTTCTTCTATGGGGTTCCCATCCTTTTGCAACTGAGGTGACTCAATCTTTCTCTCTTCTGGGAGAACAAGCCTAATTGTCCTGTGGATGAAAATTTCCTTTACCCCTGTAGTGTCACCTCCCTTTTTACCTTGTGTCTGGTGTTTAATGGTTTTTCTGGAATTTGTTCATTGGTCTTTGCTTCTTTTACTCAGAGACGTAGAATGGAGCCTGGTCTTTACAGCACACGTTTCTCCGTTGGGAGGAAGAGTATTTGTTTCCTATGCTGTATTTCAATATTTTATTTTCATCAGAGAGAAGATTGAGTGACTTCATCTGTGTTAAAAATGATGATTGTGGCCACAATCACGTGCTCAGTCCAAGCTCTGTGTGGTTTCTGTGGTTACTGCAGCACTGGGAGACTGGCTCGTGTAGCAATGACTGATTGCCCTGTGGTGAAGCTGAGAAGGACAGTGTTGTTTCTCTGTGGCAGGGAGTCCAGTTACACCAGGGGAAAGGGAATGGGATTCCTGTAGGCTGACAGGAAGACCATGGTGATCTGTGGGAAAAGGAACAATTATGTTGCTCTGTTGTTGGGAAATGTGGTTGTCTTTAACCTTGAACCTGACCAAAGAATCCTGTTGTGATTTACTTTGACACTGTATTTAAAGCCCCCACAATAATTAACTATCTTTCAAACATCACCAGGAAGTGGGTTATCAAAATAATATTACTCTGATGGTAAAAGTATCTTTAAAAGCTTAAGCCACTTAGCTCAGCAAAGATAAAGATGCCAAACGAAGCCCACACCAGAACATTACCAAAATATTTGCTGGCCCCTTTTTTTTTTTTTTTCAAAATCACTGTCCGTGACATTTTCTGAAAATTTCATGTGATCCAGATGGGTAGTATAGGATGGGAAAGAATTCAAGTTATCTTTCATGAAGTTAAAGCTCAATACTTATCATCTGTGACTTGAGACAACTGCAATGGTAGAGGAGGGGATTAAAATGCTGGCAGCGTTCTAGCAGTTTCAGGGGCAGGGACAGCAAATAAATGCTATATGTGTTGCTGCTTGCCATTCCCAAGTTTATGGAAGACATCATTAATGGATCACAGAACTTTTCCCTGCTGAGCCTGTTCTCAATTCATGGTCTTTTTCATCATGGCACCAAACATAGCCACAATCGAATGGTAGGACTTGGTTATCTAGTTGAAAACGTATTACCATCCCTGTTTTAAAGCAAGCTGATTTGCCCTGTTTTTCTTCAGAATAAAGCCAAAGAAACTGGGCGTATGTAGTGGGCAGGGCAAGTTGTTGGTGTTAATATAGTTAAGGTATTTTCCAAGAGATCTGAGCTAATCTGACATCTGGGGCTATGATAGAATTATCTCCAAATTTAGGACACTTAAAAATATTGCATCATTAAAAAAAGATAGTCAATTTAAAATGTCAATGTTTAACTTTTGGAATTAAAAGTTTGATAATGCAAAGAGTTTGGGGAAGGTTTGGAGAAACATAATCTCATTCACTCTCGGATAGCAGGAATTGTATTCACCATAATTTTGGAGGAATTGTATTCACCATAATTTTGGAGGTCAACTTAGGAGTGTCCAACACAAAAATTAAATGCACGTATCACTTTTCCCAGTAATTCCACCTATAGATATGTTTCCACAAATATTTTAAAATATGTATTTTAAGGTTATCTATTGCAGCATTAATTGCAAAAAATAAAAATAAATGTACAATCTATGTCTCTCCCAGTAGAATATTATGCAGATATTCAGAAGAATGGTAGTTGGCATTGTTTCTTTATAATCAGTCCATTCCTTTTCATCCTAGCTATGCTTCATTGCTCCATTGACTTATGCTTGGCCATATCACATGTCTCTCTCATGGGATATGAACGGGTATGATAAATGCCCTGTTCTAAAATATGATTGCCTAGCTTGGCTAAGCCTTTTGTTCCAACTCCTTATCACATGAGCATAAGGTTACATACAGAGCTTATTGGGGAAGAGCCAGAGGAGCCTAGCTAAGTCAAGTGAAGCCCATGGAGCCACAGCTGATGTGTAACCATCATCTAGCATGAGCAATGAATGAAAATATTTGTTGTAAGCCACTGAGATTTTGAGGATGTTTGTCATATAGCACTACTGCAACAAAACCTGACTGGTATATCTAACTTTGAAAAAATGTCAGGATGAAGAGACACTTTTCCAAAGAAGACATCCAGATGGCTAACAGACCCATGAAAAAATGCTCAACATCACTCATCATCAGGGAAATACAAATCGAAACCACAATGAGATACCACCTCACACCAGTCAGGATGGCTAAAATTAACAACTCAGGCAACAACAGATGTTGGTGAAGATGTGGAGAAAGAGAATCTCTTTTGCACTGCTGGTGGGAATTCAAACTGGTGCAGCCACTCTGGAAAACAATATGGAGATTCCCCAAAAAATTAAAAATAGAATGACCCTACAACCCACCAATTCCACTACCAAGTATTTATCTAAGGGATACAGGTGTGCTGTTTCCAAAGGGGCACATGCACTCCAATGTTTATAGCAGTGCTATCAACAATAGCCAAACAAAGTATGGAAAGAACCCAAATGTCCATCAACAAATGAATGCATCAAGAAGCTGTGGTGTATATGTATGTATGTACACACACACACAAAGGAGTATTACTTGGCAATCAAAAAGAATGAAATCTTGCCATTTGCTACTACATGGATGGAACTGGAGAGTATTATGCTCAGCGAAATTAGTCATCAGAGAAAGACAAATATCATATGACTTCACTCATATGTGGAATTTAAGATATAAACAGATGAACATAAAGGAAGGGAAGCAAAAATAATGTAAAAACAGAGAGGGGGACAAACATAAGGTGACTCTTAAATATAGAGAACAAACAGGGTTGCTGGGAGGGGTTGTGAGAGGGGAGATGGGCTAAATGGGTGAGGGGCATTAAGGAAGCCACTTGTTGGGATGAGCACTGATGTTATATGTAAAGGATGAATCACAAATCTACTCCTGAAATCGTTATTGCACTATATGCTAACTAACTTGGATGTAAATTAGAAAATAAAGAAATAAATTTAAAAAAGTAAAAAATGTCAGGAATAAGCTCAGTGACAAAAGTATATAACCTAACAATAAATATAACTGGCATTAAAAAATTCATCATCCATCCATCCATCTTTGTATATGTATAGAAAATATCTGAAATGATGTACAGAGAACTGTCAACAGTAGGCATCTCTGAAGTGGTTGAGGGCAGGAAGGTTAGAGGGATGAGGCATTTCATATTTAATCTGTTATCTTACCTATTTGAGTTTTTCATCAAAATGTGACACTTTTAATAATAAAAATATTAAGGAAGATTTTTCTTTTTAGTCTTTGCTATTTTGGGTATTTGTTCCAATTTTGATTACTGATTTTATTATGTCACTATACTTTATTATGTCATTATACTGTACTAAGGGTTCTGGTGGGGAAAAAACACCCACAAGAAATATCAAGCCTCTGATAAACAAAACAAAACAAATTCTATATTCATTCCTTAGAGACTTAACTCAAGATCTCACCTGAGACTAGTCCCAAATGCTGAGGGAGTAGGTAGAGAAAAGTGAAGGGAGGTGTCCATGATGAGTCTGCCTGAGTTTGTGTTTCTGAGTCACCAAGATGAAGACAAACAGTGAAATTTGAAAGCAGATTGGCAAATGCTTTCTCATTCTCTCTGTCTCTCTCTGTCTCTTTCTCTCTCTCACCAGATATGACCCTTTTCTCTGTGAAAAGCAAGGAATCATAATCATAGTGTGTAACATTTTTTTTCTAATTTAAAAACTAGTGAAAAACCTGATCCCAGACAAAACTGGGAATTAATCCTTTCCCCAATCTATCCATCTACCCATCTTTCTTTTGTCCTATTCCTTTGTGATTCATATGCTGGAAAAAACGAAGATCTCTTTTCCCTTGGGGCCATTGTTCCTACAGTTTCCTCTCCATGGAATATCCCTTCATTACCTCTATTTTGACCTCAGTAATTTCTGGTAACCTTTAGAGTTTAGGTGTCACCTCATCCAGACACCTGCTCTGCCCCCAAGTCCAGGTAACTGCCCTCCTGTGTGTTTTGGTTTCACAGCATGTATAAGCTATCATACTCTGCTGTCAACACCCACTTGTGTTCCTTGTCCATTAAACTCTCTCATATTGGGCATCCTGGCTTATTTATCACAATAACCCTAGTAACTCACCCTGTGCTTGGATTGCAATAGGTGTCCAATAAATATTTGAATATATATTCAATTGACAAAATGTAATGATTTGATAAAGTAATCTGTACTCAGATGTTAATATCTGGCTTTTCAGAAATTTTTGCCCTTTAGGAGAAATGGGCAGGAGTGCCTGGCTGGCTCAGTTGGATAAACATCCGCCTTCAATTAAGGTTATGATCTTGCAGTTTGTGAGTTTGAGCCCTGCATCAGGCTCTGTGCTGACAGCTCAGAGCCTGGAGCCTGCTTCAGACTCTGTTTCTCCCTCTCTCTGCCCCTCCCCTGCTCACATTCTATCTCAGAAATGAATAAACATTAAAAAAATTTATAAAAAAAAAGATGGGCAGGAATTTTAGATTCTTCCATTAACAAGCTCTTAGGGCACCCGTTTTATTTTTTTCCCAGAGGAGCCTCTGACTGGTGGAGTGATCAAGTGTCTTGATTTGGTCTGTGACTGAGGGGTTTTCTGGGATGTGAGACTTTCACTGCTAATATAGGAATAGTTCTTGGCAAATTGGGATGGCTGGTCACTCTGCTTTTAGATCAATCACATAAGAAAAACTTATACACAGATCAAGGCACGCTCTACCATCCTCTTCATTCGAGTTCAGAAAGAATGCCACAACTAATATATTATTACCAATATTGCTATCTCTTCTACCCCTCAGGGGATAATCACATCTTCCTTTATAACACATAAATGATGTTGATTGAAATCTCCCATCCCTTCCTGCTGTGTCCACAAAAGGTTATCAATCAATGCAAAGAGCTTATTCAGAAAATAGTGCAAGTACTTCGAGGACAGGGGCTTTGGCTGTTTTTATAGAGACAGGAACCATGCTGAACCAATGCTGCCTTCTTAACCTTCTCATGCCAGCAGTGGTGATGAGAGAGAGAAGGGTTTCAAGACTGTTAGGCATACTACAAGGTATCATAAATTATGCCCTCTGGCTAAGAGTCAAAGGCCCTTATGTAAACACACCTCAAATAATCTTCCAAGGAATGTTGATGTGCTACAGGTAAACAGACAAGCTCTTGTCTCTGCCCCCTCTGCAAGTTTCTACCAGAAGTCAAACTGCCTTCCCCATAATGGGTGAAGGTTGGATACAGCCAGGTGGTGGGCACAGCTGTGACTTACAGGGGTTTTCAAATCCAGGCTCCATCAGGAAATCAGTTCTCTGGCCGGCAGCTGTGCTCTAGCTGTAATGGAGCACAAAAGGTTCTCCCAGAAGACAGCTGAGACTGAATCAGATCTCTGCTCCCAACTGCTCAGTCTTCTCCAGAACACTGAAGTTTTCTCTGGAAGCATCAGGTTACACCAAATAGGGATATTCACCAAACTGTGGCTTGGCAAAGCTTTGACCCCTCCATGGTCATCCTCTTTTCTCTGTGATTTCCTCTGAGCTCGTGTTCTGGGCCAGTTAGAGGCTTGGGTAAGAGGAGCAAAGAGGACATTAACTTGAAAAGAGAACTGCCTTGACCATTTCTTCAGTCAAGAAATATTTACCGAGCATTTATTCATCGCTGGGTGTTCTCTGTGGCAACAGGCACATAATATACATAGTTATAGCTGTGACTTTCCTTATTTCTTCTATTCAGTGGGTGAGGCTCTTTAGAGCATCCTGGGGATGAACACCAAGGTGGTGTGTTTCTAGGTAGAAGCACAATCCACAAAAGGGATGTATTCAAAATATTTTTAAAGATAACATATTGACAGGATAATTGTTAAAAGTGATAATAAAATGTTAGAAGAATCAGTATAAAGGTAAGACAGTAAAACAGAGTAGGAGGCAGAGAGAAGGACATCAAAGATTGACTATGTAGCCCGTTCCTTCTTCCTTTCTCTATCCTCACCTCAGACTTGCTCACCTGACATTATTACCTAGATAAGCCTCTTATTCTGGGGATGTTCATGATGCCTACTTTGTTGGCTTCTCCTGTGGCTCTGGGTAGAACTGACCCCTTAGACTGGGAATGGTAGCCTTGAATGGTGACATGGCAAGCAGCACCTATCCCCACAGAAAGAGAAGGAATATCTCCTGTCATAGTTACTGTTCTGTGTAATAAGCCACCCTAAAACTTAGTGGAATATGACAAATATCTACTTTTTTCACAGATTCTGTGGTTCAGGAATTAGGATAGCAGAAAGTAAGGATGACTTGTCTCTGTTCCATTATGTCTGGTACCTTAGCTGGAAAAAAGTAAAGACTAGAAGTGATATGATAGATGGACACTGGAGTCATCTGGAAGCATCTTGACTTTTATCTTTAGAGGTTGATGCTGACTGTCAGCTGGAGACTTCAGCTAAGCTGTTGGCTGGAGTTCCTTACAGCATAGCAGCTGGTTTCCAAGAGCCAGTGTTCTGAGACAGCAAGAAAGCATGGCATTCTTGATGCATCCTTCTGTTCTATTCTATTCGTTGAGGTAATAATGACATTCTATCCAGTTTCAACATGGAGGAGACTTGAGAAGGGGAATGTTAAGGTCACATTGTAAGATGAGCATGTAGGATGGTAGGCATTGTTGTTGTCATCTTTGGAAAATACCATCTGCCACATCTTCCTAAGTTAAAAGTTCAAGAAAAGAAGTTAGAATTTAGGTGATATTGGGGGACTGGATATGCTCTGCAGATTAAGCCTTCAAACCTTTGCCCTTGTAGTTCACTCTGCCACGTATGTACCTTCTCATCTTCTTTATCAGCCAATTTTTGATTTGGTGTCCCAGACATAATTCTGTTTAGCACTTTATTGCTAATATCTCCTCTGATGAATCAAGATAGAATTAACCACACATTTCCCTATTCTCCAAATAATAGCTAATATGTAATGAGCACTTTTCTATGTATCAGGTACAGTTCCAAGTAATTTACATGTTTTAAATAATTTATTCTTCCCAGCAAGCCTATAAGGTAAAGAACATTATTATTACTCATATTTTACAGATGAAGAAACTGAGGCACAGAAAGATTAAATAACTTGGCTTAAGGACATATAGCTTCAAAGTGATGGCAAAGCCAGGCAGTAAGCCAGACCACTGTGAGGGACAATTGGGAGAAAGACTTCAAAATGATGTTTATCATTTACTGAGTCATTTACCCAAAGAGAAGAGGTGGAGGTGTAGCCAAATTCCTGAAACCTTGGTCAGTTCAGTCCTTTCAGTAATTTTAGGCACCCTCCCCAGTAGTCTCCAATGAATCAAAGACCCAATTAAGATTGGATATCAAAGTACTAACAGGAAAAATTTTCTAGCGATGCAAACCTACTTTTAGAAGAGCATAAGAGAAGCCTGAGAACATACACTTTAAAAATCATTATTTTATAAATATTTCTGTGAAGTCTGGGAAGGGTTAAAGATGTGATCATCTCCTTTCTCCCCATGGAAGAAAAGCAGAATTTTAAACAGCTCTTCTACCCTTGTTTGGCAGTATTCTGACTTCGGAGGATGCCTCTAATTGCTCAGAAGCCCAACCTTCTCTCCTTGAGAATCCTGGCAAGTGATTTAGTCATTTTACTGTTTCTTTTCAGCTTTCCCTATCTTTCCTACCATTCTCCCACCCAACACACATCTGTGCAGTTCCTAAGCATCAGCGAAAGTTTATTTGACCTCATATTCCAGGCACTCCCCCCTTTTCTTTTTCAGAAGAGTTTCTAAAATGAAAGGGGCTAGGGATGTTTCAATGTCATTGGGTCATTTTCATTTTTTTGAAAGAAAATAATGTTAACACCAGTCTGATTACATGTGTAGTTAGCATCAAATATCCACACGCCTGATTCGTTTGGAGAGAGTTACGAGTCAAGATGCCAGAGATTGTAGAAGCTCCAGGGAGGGAAAAACTCAAACTTCTCAGATGCAGAGACTTCATCCAAAAGTAATTCTGGACTTTTAATTCCTGTCAGAGGCTTTCCAAAGCTTGTGCGGTCTCATTTCTCTGCTGCTACTACCACCACAGACCTGAATTGCCCCTCCAAAGTCTAAGCAAGGTTACAGGAAGCCATGAATCCTTTCTGTCTTTTGAAATTGAACACTTGCTCTCTGTCAGAGGTTCACAAAGTGATCCAGTAGCCAAGAGGCAGGTTAAAATGCTTACCTGACTCCTTGTTGGAGGAAGTCATTGAGAAGACTTGAGGGCCAGTTGAACTGTGAGCTTAATTGGGACAACTGGAGGCTCAGTTGTTCTCAGAATGGATGTTCTGCCCATTGTTTCCACAGTAGGAGCTGTTCCAAGTATGTAGCCTTGAGAGAGTAAGGTGTTATTGAGACCATCCTGATGGTGTACTAACTGAATGCAGCTAAGGTCTTTATATAAACTTTTAAGATTCCATCTTGTGGATGTCCAAGACAAGCCTAGTATGTAAGTTCGTCTGTGAACAAGGACCAGTTTATAAACCAACATTGAAAGCAGATTGGCAAATGCTTTCTCATTCTCTCTGTCTCTCTCTGTCTCTTTCTCTCTCTCACCAGATATGACCCTTTTCTCTGTGAAAAGCAAGGAACATTGGTTACCAATATCCTCTCCTTATCCCTTAAGCCTGAGATTCCCAACAGGCCACTAATCTGGATACCACATTATTACCTTATAATTCATCTTTTTATAGTCTTATTTTTAATTATTTGCCTATGATCAAATGGTGGAAGTTTATAGAAATAACGCTGGGAAGCAACTGTGGGGTTTTGAGATTGAATATATCAGAATTTAATATTTACAGTATTTTCAATGAGTATTACCTGAGGGGACCATTAGCTTCCAAAAGTGATCTTTATTGACCAGCGTTTTCTTTTTGATGTGTTTCAGTCCAACATGGCTTCTCAGACATTTTTGTGCACCTCTTTTCTGGTTCTTTGTTGAATGATTGATTGGAAATTTATTCTTTAGACTATCATTGAAAAACTTCTGTTTTCTGTCTTTTTTTTATGCTTTTGAATCTCAAGTGGAATTTCAAATATATTATATTGGCTCTGCCTGTGGCTGCTTCATGCTCAAGTCAATCCAAAGATGTGCTTTGAGAGAAGGGACATGTGGCACAAAACGTAAATTGCTGTGCTCTGCTCCTCAGCCATCAAACATCCTTTGTTAACATTCTCATTTTCCATTAAATGAGCTATTGTTGCTACAAGTCAGTGATTCCACTACAGAATTTGTAGCACAATAAACAAAGTGTAAAATGTATGTAATGAGGACTGCCTCTAATCTCCCTTAATTGCTCATTGAATTACGGCCAGCATGACCCTGACACCAACATTACTTCCTCAATTCATAGCTTTGATGTACAGCAAATTTTTCTTTCATGACAGGTTTATTTCTTTGTTGAAGAATTGTTTAAGAGGTATTTCATTGTATGTTGCAAAGATGTAATTGGGCTCTGGCTGGTTTATTCACTTAATAGGTGTGGTAATAATTATATGTCACTTTTTAGTATATGGGCTCCTCATTCCCTTACAGGTTGATTGCTTTATCTAGGAGGCATCTAATGGAGTCTCTCCAAAATAATATCTGTGGGAAGATGAACTGCAGATTTATTTCTCTCTGTAAGCTCAGGGCTTTGGTGTGTTCAGAAAGAAATGGCAGCTTCATATCAAATAAGGCTCAAAGAAAGAAAGGTAGTGGAATGTGAACAGAGAATTATTTTTACTTAATATTTAAAGAATATTTTTCTTGAATGGCAGGGAAATTCATTCATGGTGATAGATATTATCTTCATCATATTACATAATCCAAAACTATTTTTATTTTATCTTTTATCTTTTGCACTTCCAACCTTAGTCCTAACTGCTTATCCACTTTGGGTATTGTTTTACTTATTAAATTTCTGTGTCTCCATTTGCCTTTTTACCTGTATGTTGAACCTAAGGTATATTTATCATACACTTTAGAAATATCTATGTAAGTATTGAGGAGAGGTAGAATTGAGAGTAGGAAAGATGCAAAAGTTTGGAAGGGACAGTTGATTCTGGGTGTAGCATGGTAAGACTCAGTGAATGAATCTCTAGCAGCAATCTGACCTGAAGAGTCATTGAGTGATAGCAAGGTGGCATTGGTTGGATAAGCAGCAGGTTGGATATAGCTACGATGACATTGGTGATGACAGGAACATGGTTGTCTGTGGTCATCAATGGTGGCTGCTTCAGTAAACTTGTTGTTCCATATATATCTTCAGTGGTGGCAGCAGCAACAGCAGTAACCATCATCAGACCAAAGCAGTTTGCTGGTGTCTTCAGTGGATACCAATGGCAATTGACATTTTTGGTGTCATGAGTAGCTGAAGATCTCACCATAGCAGTTAAGGAGAGAGGGGAGGAAAAGAATTGAAACACTGTGGTCTGCAATTAAACTCATGTTCCAAGGACAATACCCACTATGAATTATCTGTGGCTGAGCTTTGAATTTGGAGTGGGAATGTTATTTTACTAGTAGAGCTGATAGGAGTAAAATCAGAGAGTAATAGTATGTGTTGTGTAAAACTGTGGCATTAAATGCAATAATAGGAGCAAAGCACATAAAACAATGCCTGGAACACATTAAATTAGCTAATTTTATTAATATAACATTATATAATATATAATACTATTATTATTATTGCTGTTCCCTCTTGTTAAGCACTTAGTAAACTCAGGAGCTGGACGTAGGTCTTTACTTAATTAAGATGGACAAAATTATTTGTCACTCACCTTTCGTTTACATATTGGTAAGAACTGAATTGTGCCTTTCCAAAATCCATATGTTAAAGCTCTAAGCCCCAGTAAGACTGTAATTGGAGATGGGGCCCTCAGGAGGTTATAAAGTGAGGCCCTAATTTGATAGTCTTTATAAGAAGGGGAAGGGACAACAGAGTGAGCTCAGGGAAAGGGCCATGTGAGGGCACAGGGAGAAGGTACTATCTGTAAGCCAAGGACAGAGGTCTCATCAGAAACCAATCCTATGGGCACCTTGATCTTGGATTTTCAGCCTTTAGAACGGTGAGAAAATAAATTTCTGTTGTTTAAGCCACCTAGTCTGTGGCATTCTATTATGACAGTCTGAGCAGATTTAATATATACGTTGAAAACAAACATAAAACCAACCCTCACCCACACCTTTATTTTCCATAATTCCATTTATTTTCTATGACTTTACTTTTTGTTGTCCTACCCTGTTGATGGGGAGAGCAGTTAGTCTTGTCAATTAAAGATTTCTTGACTTTCTTGTTTATATCCAACTGTTTATATAGTTACTCCCTCCCCTCTGCTTTCCCAAGATGACACCTACGTGGAAGTAGAGGAACACTTACTTCTTCTTGAGGTTTTGGGGTATGAGGTCCTTCTGGTCTTTTTCTGGAAAGGAATTTGTGCTACATCCATCGCTGAAGTATTTGCAGTAGCATAACTAGTTTGGGTCACATTTAAGGGCCTGGTGATTTCCTCCATGGTTGACTTGGGTTTCACCTTAGTTACCCTTGGGCCTGCTAGTCCTTTGGAGCTGGCTGTGACTCCTGTTGCATCCCTAGAGCTCCTGGGAACTTCAAATTCTCCACAGACCTTGGGAATGAGGTAGGGGCAAGTTTGAGGGAAGAGGGTGGAAGAATGCTCTCTGGAGCACTTCCACTTGGTACTTTCCTAGGTCATTTCTACTCTAACAACTAGATATCATGTTGGCCTTGCTGCCACATAGACTCAGGTCATCTGAGAAAGGCATGAGCTCAGGGGTGGGGGCAAGGAATAAGCATCCTACTTTGTAATCCCTGACTCTAACAAGAGGTTTTTAGATACCACCCCTTCCCCCATATTGACCTCAAAGTGACAGGGAAACAAATTCATTTTAGTCTGCTCCTCAACTTCTCCTCTTCCCCCATTCCCAGGATCTGTATTCTCATTTTCCACTTCAACTCCAGTGACATCAACTGCCTTTCAGCCCCATTCTCCCCTTCCCCAACTCAAGGCTTATGTTAAAACCATGCACTCTAGTTTTTCTGGCTTTGGATTCTGGTATAAAGCTCATAGTTTTTTGGAGTTCAAAGAACATACCTCATCAAAATCCTGGGTTCTGAAAATTAAAAAAACCTGTCTTTAGCTTGTTGTCCTACGATGAACAACAACAAACCCATGTTTAAAATTTTTTTAATGTCCGTTTATTTTTGAAAGAGAGAGAAAGAGAGAGCACGAGCAGGGGGAGGGGCAGAGAGAGAGGGAGACACAGAATATGAAACAGGCTCCAGACTCCAAGGTGTCATCACAAAGCCTGACATGGGGTTCTAACTCATGAACTGCAAGATTATGACCTGAGACATCGGATGCTTAACTGACTGAGCCACCCAGGCATCCCAACAAATCTATGTTTTAAAACTCAAAGCCAAGCAATGATTTATTTGATCTAGGATGTTCTAGCTTCCCTCTCTAACATTGAATGACTCAAAGGTGACAGGGAAGTGAATAATAATTAAGGGTTTAAAGGAAAGGCAATACATTGATTAAATATTTTCAAACACATTCTTTCGGCTATCATCTTCTCTTAGTAAATCTTCCCACACTCAATCCCTCCCCTCAAATATCTTTAGTCGTGTCTTGGTATCTTCCTCCTTTCAAACAAAGTGGGAGCCATACCCTGTTTACCTTCTGTTTTCATTTATCTTCCCTCTTCTTGACAGAGTTCAGAGACAATAGGCAGAGCTTTTCGGGGGAGTAGAGATAAGTCTTGAAATGACCTTAGTGTTATTTCAAATAATACCAAATAATCATTGGTGAAATAACTAGAGGGTATTAAGCAGCTTTCTTTTGGTTAATATCTAGAAGAAGAAAAGACTGCCACTCTGATCTTAATCCTTATCACTTCCCAGACTGACTGACCATTTTGTCTCTGGTCTTAGAAAGCCAAAGAGCAGCACTGGCTGAACTGAGGCCACAAGAGAGCAAGAGTAGACTCCAGGCTATGATCTCAAGCTTACTTCTTTGTAACCCAAGTTATGAATTGTCTTCCAGCATGACTTTGGAATCTGGGTTCTTTCTCTAAAACAGCCTGTCCAAATCACCAAACTGATAAGGTGGCTTATAGTTGACAGAATTACTCTTTCCTTTCCAGGAAAGGTTTTGGTTTTTTCAGAGATTTCAATTTCAAGAAATGGACTTTAAGCTGCTTCATTTGTTCATCCTTTTCTTCTTTCATTTGATTATTTCTGAACACTTCCTCATTAGGTAGAGAGAGCAGAGCTTCAAGTCTAGAGTTTGTGATTAGCCTAGAGTTCCTACTTCACTGACTGGAGAGAAACTGGGGAGACTGACATCCTTTCAAAGAAATCCTGTTATCCACACTCTACCAGAGTGGTAGAGTAAGTGTGGAAGATGGATGGGCATAGGTGGTGAGATGCAGGTAGCCTTCCTAGTTCTATGCACTCTAGTAGGGTATAGATGGAGTAGTTAAGAGTTCTCCAAACTCCCAAGAGGGATACAGAACTAAAGAAAAACTGATGGACAGGAAGAGGTCTGAGGTAAGGAGAGAGAAGCTGAAGAAGGCAATGATCTTTGGCCAGGAGTGCCAACAAGCCATCACAAAAATCAGGAAGGGCCAGCTCTACTTGAATAGATGCCAACTTAGCATGCCCAAGTCTTCATGGACCCAAGTTTACCAGAACTGAAGAGAAAGGAAAGAGACCAGCCACCGAATGCCAAACCTAATGAGATGTCTCAAGTGCTAAGTAGCAAGAATTTGAAGCTAGGACATTATCAAACACTCTTCTCCACAAATTTATTTACCCTAAGGTAGAAGGTGAGGTGCAGCAGGAGAAACTTTAGAAAGAAGAATTTATACCCAAAAGCATCTTAAGTTTGAATAGGATAAAAATGGAGAGAATTATACTTTAAGTTGGCTTTATAAAAATCACAGAATAAGAATGGACTGTGCTGGAATGTGATAAAATATATCTCCTACTATAGGCAGACTGGCAATTTATACTTTAAGTTGAATTCAATTATTTAAAAAAAGCTACTTTTGTTTCTCAGACCTGAATTTTTATACTCACCCATCATGATTGTTTGATATTTTAATCAATCCTATATGGAAATTGGGCTTAGAGAGACAAAATACTTTGCTTAAGGTCACAGTTGGCAATTGGTAGAGGCAAGATTTAATTGATCTGGTATCCAAATTTGTGTTTCTAACCACTATGCCTAAACTTCAGAGTTATATGGTTATTATTTTTATCCATGTATTGTTTTTAAACCATAGGAAAGTGTGATCTGAAAAATAAGAGTTATAACTACAACCCTTAGCAAATGTGTTTTATTTGCCTTTGTCTTTTGTTCTCATTTTGTTCTCCTCTACTTCTTTGACCTCTCTGACTTGTCCCTTTTGTTTTATTAGTCTTCCATTTTGTTCTCTTACCACTCCAGTGAGCCCCCATGGTTGACAATTGGTTTTTATTGGGAACTTCTTTGCCTACAACAAGCCATGTGGTCCTCAGGATATAAACCATATCAGATAGAGCTACCTAGCCTGGCATCTTCCCACTAAAGTAGATTTTTTAAAATGTCAGATGGAACTAAAACATTTAAGACATATGGTGCATTAAGTAAATGTTTAAACATTTGCCTTTAGCTGAGTGAACATGTCATTGATGAGATGAGCTCAGTGAGCTATGTTGAAATCTTTGACTGAATCACTGTCCAGTAGAGAGTTCTATTTCTTGAATCTATTTAATATAAACCATCCCCAGATGCTTACAACAGATACCAAATATGTGTTATAATTTCACTGCTGAATGCAAATGGATGTAAAAATGAAAGATCCAAATGAGAAAATGTATCTGTAATCTCCATCATTACCTTTTATTTGAAATAGTTTCTGTAGGAGAAGGGTGCAAAGAAGAGTATCATTAGGGCATCACTACATGAAGGAGGAAAAGTCACTGGAGTGCCACGACACTATTCTACTATTTTCCAGAAAATCTCAATACTTTAATGCATGATCAGCAAACAGACAAGTGTAGGAGTGCTCCCCCTCATCCCATGTCCATAGCAAACATTGTTAATCAATTACAACACTTAATTTTCCTGCTGAGCCTGCACTTGGCCTGAGAATTTTTCTCCACCCAGCACTCCAGGCAACCACTGCCAATTGATCCAAGTTGGAACTTAAAAAGAAACCTATTTGCAATCTCCAGATACAGAACAATGCTAGAGCAGTGGGGTGTTTTCATACTTAATATCTCTAACAGATACGGTAATTGGAGGTATTAGGAAGTTACTGTTGGGATACTATTGGGATTTCTTCCTTACGTTTAAAGTATGGTGTTGGGGATTCTTGAGTTCTGGAAGAATCTACTAGAATTTGTACTGGCCTTTATGTAGTTGGATAAAGGGCCAGTGTTCTGTCTTCCAGGCAGACTGGTTCCTCATATACCTATATCCCTTCATCCTTCATACTCTGTGTTTCATAAACTCAATAAAAATGCTGAGGATCCTAGACCCATTTGAGATTGAATGAGTCAGGAACTACCAGAGACCTTAAAACTAAGACAATCATTTAAATTATGGATACTGCAGAGAACTTCATGGAGTAAAGGTGTGTGTGTGTGTGTGTGTGTGTGTGTGTGTGTGTTAGGGATGGGAGGACTTGTATTTAAGATGTGATCTTATATGTATTCATATTTCCTACATAGGCTGCACATAATAACAGCTACTGTTTAAGCACCAAATGTATTAAGCACCAAAGGACGTGCAATTTAATTTAATTTTTATGCCATCCCTCTGAAACAACATGTCCATTTTATAGATGGTGAAACTGAGGCTTATAATGCTAGAAAACTTATCTAAGATCACATCTAAGTACACGTCTGTGTTGGATAAAGTCTTAATGGAAACAGATGGCAGATTCTAAAAGATAATTGAAGACAGTTCATTGATTGAAAAGTTTACAGAGGTGAGGATAGGATTATGGGAATCAGTGAAGGATAGTTCCAAGGTTTCCAAAGATAAGTGACAACTGGAATCCTTCCCATCTTCAACACAGTGTTACTGAAACAGCAAAAACAGGTGTGTGAGACAGATCCCTGGATGTGAGCTGTCTCCTTAAGAGGAAGACTCCCTTTACTTCCCAAACCAACCATGTCTTGGCTGGCTAGGAGGAATGGAGCACAGGGGAGAGCCTGTGCCTCTCAATGGCAAGATCTAACCAGAATCAGAAGGTGAAGGAGCCCAGAGGTGCAGTCCATAGAAGTCAGTCAACACAGAGAATGCATCTGAGGGGACAATGAGAATAATGAGCTTGATGGTGGAGTAGCAATTAAACCCGGTATTGCTCTGATCCTATTCTCAAAATGCTACTGTATGTTTCACCCCTTGCTTGAGGTTTGGGGGGTCTGGAAGTAACAGCCAGTGCTTGCTCTCACTCCAGAGGAGAGAGGAAGAGACCTTAAACTTCCTGAGTGCATTATGGTAGTACACACTGTCCTTGGTCCATAGCAAGTGCTCAATGAATTCTATTTGTTATTATTATTTCTTCCTCTTCCTCTGTCCTTCCCTTGTCCAATTTTCCATTTTTACACCTTAGTTTCTTGACTAAAATGATGGTACGTGGTGCAAAGGAGGTTGACTTGCAAGTTCCAATGCTTTACTTACAGTATCTTATTTATGAGATATGAGGTGGGTGGGTATTTGTTCCCAATTTCTGGAAGAGGAAAATGAACTTCACTGATTTGAAAGCCAGTATTCTTCTAATACTTGAAGCTTCCTCTAGCAAATCAGTAGCCGTAGACTCTTACAATATGGAAAAAAAAGATGACTATTGAAAAAAGATGGGAGCTATTTTAATAATTGTTAAATTTATGCAAGACTTATCAAGGCACTGATTACTTAAGCTATGAACCATAGAAGGATCTAGGGACATCACTCACTCCATATGCCTTTCTCTTGCTCCCTCTCTCATTCTCTGCCCCCTCCCCTCTTTCTCTTTTCTTCAGTCTTTTCCATGTTTTTCCCTTTATCCCTCCTCATCCCTCTTTCTATCATCTCCTACTTTTCTTCTTCCCACTTGTCTTCTCTTCTTTCCCATCTCCTTCCCCCATATATATTTTTCTTCTTTTCCTTCTTCTCCTCCTCTCTCCAGAGTGTTGGAGAGATAGAGCATAGGGGTTCATTATTACAGGCTCTAAATGCAAACTACCTGGATTCAGGACCTTATTTCTGTCATGATTAGGGATATGACTCTGTGTAAGTTATCTTATCTCTTTGAGTCTCTGTTTCCTCACAAGTAAAGTAGGATACACAAATACTCATAGAGTTGATGGAAAAAAAATTAATAATGAATGTAAAGGACTCACTACCACAATTACTGTGTTCCCCTCATCTTTTTTTTCCAACTCTCACTTCCACCTTACCTCTTTCTTCCAAAGCTGTGGTCCTCAGAGTCAAAATGCTTGCTGACTTGTACACTAATAAAAAGCTAGAGGACTGGTGAATTCCATGACTCAGGTGCTAGAAAAAATATTCACTAAAGCAGTAGGCAGCATTTAGAATTGTAGTAAGGAATTCTTACAACTGAAAAGTTTGTTGTTCATGTGTATTTTGAAAATGTTTCATTTTGTGGTCTGAGCAACTTCCTGAAGGCAGCGTCCCTGTTGCATTCAGTTGTGAGAGAGAAGCAGCAGCCTTCAGGAATAGTGGGTATTACTGGAGAGCCACCCTTTTGGATGGGAGCTGCAAAGACCCATGGGTTGACAGAAGAGTTGTGTAATTGTTCAGTATTTAACTCTCCCTGGAATGGCTCAACGAGGGAGCTATGTGAGAAGTGAACTTGTAGATAAATAACTCTGGCACACAGCTCTGCACCATCTGCAGACATTGCAGAAATGAGCAGGGGAAGCCAACGAGCTGTGAGTGACAGAGATTAATCTTCAAAGTCACAAAGGCATGTAGTTCTGTTTGGAATTCAGGCAACACTGGAGAGCGTCACAGCCCCAGAACATTTCTTTGAGGCAATGAAGACATTTATCAGCCATAACTCTCAGGTGACTGCATGTCCTGGAATCCTTGATACCGTTGAATCAAAAAGAACCCAGAAGAGACACTTCCTTTTACAAGTAGGAGAGGCAGCAAGAAGATTATGTTCAATTCTTTACTTAAAACAGTTCCCCAAGATGCCTGAGACAAAGCTGACCTACCACATCCAGAGAGCTGGGAAGGAAACAGAGAAGGTCACCACACCCCACAGGCTATGCTACTTTCTGGTGGCATATGGCCTCCCTGTTTGGGGTGAGTGGCCATATAATTGTTAGACTGAAAGGGAATGCTTAAAAATTTAAATTATGCTTTCGAAAACATTTGCTTATCAATCAATGTATTTGTTTTTATAGAATACATTTGTATCTGTAGAATAGTCCTATGGAAAAAAAATTTTCAAATATAGAATTCTTTCTAAAACATAACATATATCCATTTATATTCAAGCAAAATAAAAAGGCCTTGGTTATTACCTTAGTTATTATGTCTTGGTTTTACATTGGTTATTATGTGATTATATGAAACATTAAAAATAACATAAACAGAATAACTGTGTTTGATCTACTTTATATATATTAATCAATTTCCTGGCATTATCTGTTTCCAATGCCTTTTTTTCTGGTATGCTCAAAATTGTATTTTTTCCAATGGTCTCACTTTAAATTTTTTCCATAAAATTGCCCGCAGTCTTCTTCCAACTGTAATTTATGGCTAATAAATTTGAAATAATTATTAGCAAATTTAATTGACTCATCTGTGGACCATAATGTTTTTAGTTAAGAAAATTCTCTTTGGATATGGAAGTACCTGGTAGCTAAGAGAAAATGCTGCTAATGGAGTATAGTCTCAGTTCCATTTTAAAAATCAAAATGAGTAAATATGTCATCCCAAATATTTTCAGATGGATACTTTTTTTTGCTTCCATTCAGAACATCCTTCTTTGAAAAATATTTTATTTTTTAAAGTTTATCTATTTTGAGAGAGAGAGAGACAGAGAGACAGAGAGACAGAGGGAAAGAGAGAATCCCAAGCAGGCTCCATGCTGTCAGCACAGAGCCCATGACCTAAGCTGAAATCAAGATCATGACCTAAGCTGAAATCAAGAGTCAAATGCTTAACTGACTAAGATACCCAGGCACTCCTGAAAAATATTTTAGTCAAAGTTCTTTGGTTGAGATGTCTTTGTGATTCGTTTGAATGTTTCTCCAAACTCCTATGCTGCAAAATCATAGGCATGCTTATTTTCACTCCATTCCAAGTACAGAATATAAATTTATTTAATTAACAGTAAGAGTTAAATTCAGAATCTCACCACAAATTCTTTCTAAAACACCACTTTCTAAAACACCAGATGTCAAACACCAGACAACATTTTGTGTAAGTTAAGTGTTCATAAAGTTACTTAAGAACTAGAGACTCCGTACTTAAATTTTTATTAAACATGTACATTTCCCTCCTAGAATTTGCTGCTGCTGAAAAGATTTATTAAAAAGTTTTATTAAAGAAGTGACCAAATAGCACCATAAATAAAACGTTGTACATTGAGTGTGTAATAAATGCTAAAACCGCAGTAGTAGGAAGTATGCTCTACACTTTGTATGGAAGGGCACTCAGTCTCTATATCCCACACATTTTATATATACCTAATCCAACATTTCCCATTTCCCTGCCTCTATGGCCTGGTTCTGGTGGCCTCAAGCATCTTGCAGGCTGCAGGACTGGCCACGGCCCCAACTGCACATATGTTACCTTTACTTGGAAGGCGCAGTGGTGTTGAACACTTCTTCCCAGCTCCTAGTGTACAAGATCACTGTCTTTCCTTCAAAGGCGGGTATTATTGCATTGCATCTAGAAAGGGTCAAAGAGAAGAAAGAGGTCAGGTCTGGTTGCTTTCCAAATATAACCAAGTGTTACATTCTGAACTCTATGGCATGCACGTTTCCCACATAGACTAGATGAAACTGTGGCAGAAGCTGGAGATGAAAATGAAATCCTAGCAAATCCGGCATTTTAATGCAGCTATTAATAATAATACTTTTATAAAAACAAAAAAATCTGAGACACATGCTAAGCCAGATGGAATGTCAGGATACTAGACATAAATAGAGACTGTTGGAGGCAAACCTAGTATATGCTTCCTCTACTTGGCAGTTAAGAGCCCAATCTTCAGACCATCCTGGACCAAATTCTGGCTGTATCAATTAATAGGTACATGATTGTAGGTAAATATCAACCCTCAACCTTTTCATTTGTAAGATGAAGGCAAAAATGTCTGCCTTACCAGGCTGTTGTAAGAAGAAAATGTATGATCAGTACCTAGAGCCAAGATCAGGTGCACAAAATAGCATCACAACATGAATAGAGCTGTAATTATTACCATGCTTTTCTCACCAATGACTTACGAGGCACCAATGCCAAGGGATTGGTGCTACTCAGGCTAATTTTTCCCATAAACAATGAAGCAAGATCAGAAAGGTTCAGGGCAAACAGAAAAGGGAAGAAAAGTAAGTCTGTGGTTATGCTGGAATAACAGCCCTGCAGTATTGGTAAGGTGGTTAAAATTTGTGTCATTAGCTCTTCAACACAGGAGGAGAACCATGATTTATGAAGCGCTTCAAGTCCAGCCCTGGAACAGGTACTTACTCCTTTTATCACGGGGCTATCATAGCATACTCACTGGTGCTTTTCTTGTAACTGTCACATGCGGGTAAGAACACCATCATGTCCATTTTATAGACGAGCAAACTGAGGCTTCAAGACGTTCGAAAACAAGAGCTCGCAAGAAATGTCATCAGAAATAAAACCCATGCTCCTAAGTCCATACTTTTTTTTTTTTTTTTTTTTTTACCTCTGACTACATTACTTTTCAGAAGTTAAAAACGTCCACAGTTTACCCACATCTGAAATGTCCAACCTATGGTTCTGCTCATCAACACTAGGTAGGATTTTGCGAGAAGATAGGGTTGTCTTTTCTGATTAACAACTTCAAAAAGTTAGAAATCCATAAAAGCCTGTCAGGAATGCTTCATCTCTAAGTTGATCTGAACAGTGTTCTGAAGCTATTTGTAATTTTTAACCTGTTGGCAATAGCAAGTTCCATTACGTCTTAACCATAAAGTCATAAAAGGAGCCTGTGCTGCAGTAACACATAGATAGCCTCTAGATTTCAGTAGCTTAAGGTTAACAGGGGATTATTTCTTGGTCGTGCTACCTGCCTCTTGCAAACGAGCAGGGGTTGACTCCTCAAGGTAGTAACTCAGGGAAGCAGACCCACAAGATAGTCATTGCCAGTTAGCAGCCAGAGGGAAAGAGAGGCATTGAGGATCTCACATTACATGATCCAGCTCACACGTGACAAACTCATAACCCCCAGATAATTCATTGGGCAAAACTACCGACATGGCCCTACCCAAGCACAAGAGGGCCAGGAAGTATCATTCTGCCATGTGTGTGGAAAGGGAGAAATGAAAATAATTGCCAAAGAGCAATAATCACTGCTACACATGAAATTACTGCAAATGTTGTGATTTATTATTCTCTCTTTTTGTAAAATGCCCTATTTCAAGCTTCAGGTGTTTCCCTCTACTTAATATATTCTGTTATTAGGTAAACAAACCCTTGTTCACATATTTTAATAAAATTTCCACCTTGTTTCTAATGGAAGAACATGAGGTTTAAGAATCACTTCTGTCTTTTCTAAAAAGTTCTTTTAAAAAATGACATCAAGTCCTAGCTAACGGGAATTCCTTAAGGAAATGTGTCATTTTCTTGTCTAGAAGTCAATGAGCTCAAAGAAAAATAAGGGTAGGGCTGAAAGGATGTGGAATAAAAGACCCAGTTAATGCCTAAAAGACACCAAATTGGAAAGCGTTACTGTTCCTTCTATCATCTATCACTGCAAATGGCTCAGCAGGAAAAAGACTATCTCAAGCTGGCAGTTTTGCCATAGAAATAGATCATTTCAATAAGGGTGGCAGAATGGCGGAGCTCAGCATGGCCAGCGACCTGCCATTGACTAGTTCAGAACCGAAGAAAGGTAAGAATTGAGTGAATGAAAATTCAATCAAGTCCTAATCAAAGTAAGTTCAATAAATCCGGGAAATAGTCTTCTGCTGGATTTTTTTGGGGGGGATTCGTAAATATTAATCAGCTGTAAATTACTTCGAGGTTATCCATTCAGCGCTTAAAAATGGATTGGCCTTTTCATAGAAATCTGTATTCAATGGTGAAGATGGAATTTAATGTCCTTGGCTTAAATTTACTTCATAGAAGTGAGCAGTCTTTCTTGTCTGCATTCTTAGCACATAATAAAGAATGAGACTGCAGCAGATATTTCAAGTTCAAGTTGCATGCTGCAGACATGCAACGTCGAAATTGGGAACGAATTCAGCTTTCAGGGCATTCAATGCCACACACGGAAAATTCTTGATTGTGTCATTATTAAACTCCTATTTGGTGACCATGAATAACTAGGATGATTCAATTGAACAAATGGTTATTGAATACCTACTGATCTATCTAAAAGTGTTTTGCATTCTTCAATGAAATATATGAGATGAAAAGTTATCATTGCTGATGGAATGGCACCATACTTAAAATCACCAGGACAATACAGGTCAGCAAAAGCAGGCAATGGAAAGTGATCAGATAATAAACTGATGGATTGAAGCTATTGATCAAGAAGCTTTATGGTTTTGGGAGTGAATATAACTCTGACGCAAGTATTGGTGAAAAATCAATGACTCATTTTGATGTCTAGCTAGGTGAAAGCACATTTTAAATATGTGCAGAACAGAGAACACATTTCAACCTAGTTTTATGACTATGGAATTCTAATTTCTGATTAGAATTAGCTGATTAATTAAGAAGTTTCTCTATGTGATGTTAATTAAGTCAGTATTCTAAGGTATCATTTGAGATCATTCTAGACACAGACATGATTGCATGCTGGTTGGCAGCTCATAGCTATCAGATGTTTTGAGAGAATGACAGTGGTATGCTCTTGAATGAAATTGATATACCTTATAAAATAAAAAGTCCCCAACTTATTATTATTAGTGTAACACAAGAATGGTACATCAAAGGTAAAAATATCTTTTAAAAAATTACTGCATTGGTTGAAAACATATAATTTCAGCTAGCTGATGTAATTATGTCAATAACTGACAAAATATACTTTAAGGAAATAAGTATTATTAGAAGCAAAGGTGATCACTGATGATAAAATATCCAATTTGCCAGGATAATGTAATAACTCTCAACTTGTATGCACCTAACACCCTCAAATATATACAACAAAAATTAATAAGACTACAAGGGGAAAGTGACGATTTCCATATCAAGTGCGACTATAGTGCTTTGGGGATCCAATTTTTCTCTCAACTGGTAGATCACGCACATAAGAAAATCACAAACATAAAAAATTGATGAATTTTACCATAGCTCCACCACAAAATTAATCTGAACAGATTTCAAAAGATGGCCATCTGGGGCAAAGAACTCGCTAGATGTTCAGTAACTGAGCTTCCTCTTTCTGGGTCCACATTTTCTCCTTGTTTCTGAAATGGGAACATGGGATTCATTCCAGTCAAAGGAAAGAAAGTAGGTGAATGTGGTTATGCCACCTCCACACATCCTACATGATCTCGACATACTTTACTTACTCATCAGCCAGCTCAGCGTGGCAGGCCGTCCAGTGGGGCCGGAGCAGAGCAAAGCTCCGAGACAGATGCTGCCTGGCCCCAGAAGCTGGTGCTCAGAGGAGAGCCGCTCTGGAAAAGTCCGCTGACCAATCGCTTTCTGTGAGGAATAAACTTCTGTGTGTGTGTCAAGCCACTGAGATTCTAGAACAGCTCATCTTATCAAGTAGCTGCCTAAAATAGAATTGTACAAACTACATTCTCTGACAATCTGCAATTAGGTTAACAATCTGGAGTAAAAAATGAGGGAAAAAAAGCTATATCCTTCAACGTTGAAGAATGCATTTTTAATCAACTCACATGGAATAATGACGGAAATGACAGCATACTTAAAACTGTATAATAATTACAATACTAATTATCAAGATGTACAAGTAATCGCTTAAACAGTATTTATAGGAAAACATTATAGCCTTAAATGTCAACATTAAAAATAATGAGGGGTCAAAAAGAATGAGTTAGATTTCTAACTTAAGGAATTAGAAAAATAACAGCAGAATGAAGATCAGAGCAGTAAGTAATAAAAGAAAAAGCAAATATGTAAAAGGGAGGATCAACAAGCCAAAGGTTGATTTTTTAATTGAAAACATAATTCATACAACATAAAGTTCACCATTTAATTAATTAGTTAATTTGAAGTTTATTTATTTTGGGAGAGAGACAGAGGCAGAGAGAGAGAGAGAGAGAGAGAGAGAGAGAGAGAATCCCAAGCAGGTTCCACACTGTCAGTGAAGAGTGCTGATGTGGGGCTCCATCTCATGAATCATGAGATCATGACCTGAGCGGAGATCAAGACTTGATCACTGAACTGACTGAGCCACCCACGTGCCCCAATGTTCACCATTTTAAAGTGGACATGAATTCACTAAGGTGTTTTGTAGTAGATTTACGAAGATGTGCACCCATCATCACTATCTAATTCTGGGACATTTCCATCATCCTTAAAAGAGACCCTGTAACTATTGGCAGTTCTCCCTCCCCTCTGCCTCCGGCGATCACTAATCTGTCGTCACCAAGGGTTTTCCTATTGTGGACATTTCATATAAATGGAATCATACAGTGTGTGGCCTTTTGAAACTGGGTTCTTTCATTTAGCATAGTGATTTCAAAGCTTTTCTTAATGCTTTCAATCCTTAAAAAACAACAACTCTGTTATAGCATGTATTAGACCTTCATCTTTTTTATGGTCAAATATAAATATATGGTCGTATATTCCATTATACGAATATATCACACTTGTTTATTCATTCATCAGTTGATGGATATTTAGGTTGTTTCAATCTCCTGGCTACAATGAATAATTCTTTCATGAATATTCATATGCAAGCTTTCATGTGGACATATGTTTACACCTATATATATCCAAGGGTGTACTTGGGTATAAAGGATATGTATGTTTATACTTACATACACCAAATTATCTTGGGTATATACTTAGGAGTAGAATTGCTGGGTCTTGATGGTAATTCTATGTTTAACTTTTTGAGGAATTGCCAAACTGTTTCTCAAAGCAGCTGTACCATTTTCCATTCCCATTAGCAGTGTCTGAACGTTCCAATTTCTTCATATCAACGCCAACACCTGTTATTTCCTATCTTTTTTATTACAGCCATTGTGAGTGTGAAGTGTTATCTCATGGTTTTTCTCTAGTGGCTAATTATGTTGAGCATCTTTTCACGTACTTTTTGGCCCATTTGTATATCTTTTTTGTAAACATGTTTATTCATTTTTTAATTGGGTTGTCTTTTTAATTATTGAGTTCTAAGAGTTCTTTGTATATTCTGGATACTAGGCCTGCAAGGATATGTGGTTTAAAAATAATTTCTTCCCATTCTTCCTTTATTGATGGTATCATTTGCAGCACAAGAATTTTTAATTTTGATGAAATCCAGTTTACTTTTTTTTTAAATGAGCATGCTAGTTATGGGAGCCTGTGTGCACAGCACTGTCAGGGCCCTGTTTTGCCTCACAAAGCTGCTAATCTTGGCTCCAACACCTTTAAGTGATTTGTGGTAAACACAGACTCTCGCTGGAGGCCTGCACATGTAGCCAGAGAAACTGGGAAAGACTGACCACCATTTCCCCAGGTGAGCAGACATCGGGGGAAAAAATCTTAAGAGAAAAACCATTACAAAAAGGGGAAATGATCAATGATCATTCCCAAGACCAAAGTGTACTATATACTTAAAATCAAGTATTACTATATTTTAAAGACATTAAGAAAAAGGGTAAAACTTCAAGATGCTTTCTTGTCCTGAGACATCCGGTGTCCCAGCTTGGGCTGTAGTGCTTTGGGGACCCATGTGGCAGAGGATGGGGGCACCGCTCGGTCCAGCCACTATGCCCATCTGGACTCTCCCTTCTGGGCTCCTCAAACACCCTGTCAGTGGGTGGCCTGCCCACTGGAGGCTGGAGAGCGGGCGGGAGTCCCTCAGTCCATCCTGCGGGTGCTCAGGAGGCACTGGCTGAGGCTTTGCATCTCTCCTACAATGTCCCCAGCTTCTTGCCCTGGGGTCTTTGGGTGGGGGGCACTGCGGCTCCTCCCCGCAGGCCTGGTGGGGTAGAGAGGAGGCAAGGGCCGCTCCTTTCCCAGCGCACAGGCCGGTGGCTTCGGCCGCGCTCCGCCTCGGGGACGTACAGCTCCGGCGGGACTTCGGGGCTGCCTTTGCACGTGCGCGCTCCAGGTGTCAGGCGCCAGGCTGTGGGGTCCTTGCGTGTGGGGACGGCGCCGGCCCGGGTGTGGATCTCCATCACCGCCTAGGGCGGCGTCCTTCAGTGACCCTGAGATGAACCCGCGAGCGCCCCCAGGTGGCCGAGAGCAGCCGCAGGCCCGGCGTGGCGGGCACGGCCTCCCGCGTGCGGCGAGGGCGCTCGCGGAAGATCCCGCGCGGCGAGCTCGGCACGCGCACAGGTGCGTGCCCTGCCCCGTCGTGCTCCTGGGGCCGAAGGACAGCTCGGTGGCCTCGAAGTGCCAGGAGGACTCTCGGCACGGGCGCCAGGCCAGCAGCAGCCAGGTGAGCAGCGTCTTGCGGCCCCTCCGCAGGTCTCGCCCCAGCGGTTGTAGATGGCGGCCCTGGTCAGGTGGCCCAGCAGCTCCTGCTCCTAGGATTCAGGGACGGGGCTGGACTCCTTGGTGAGACACCCACAGGATCCAGGTGACCATGAGCAGCTTGGGGTTGCGCCTGAAGCTCTGTGAGACGGCCAGGAGCTCCGGGTGCACATAATAGCGCTTTCCGCTCCAACTGGGTGGGCGCCAGGGCACCCTAGGCCGTGGTCATTGCGGCCCCAGGCAGGAGACAGTAGGGAAACTTGAAGGGGTGCACCCACAGGAGCAAAAGGGATGGTCAGGCCCTCCGACTCCTGGAGGAACCGCCAAGATGGAGTGGTGGGCGGCCCCTCCGCTGGAAGAAACCTTCTCCAAGAGCTGTTTACTTTCAGCCTTTTATATTTAGGTATTTTTCATTTTCAGTTAATTTTTGTGTGTGGTATGGCATAGTGGTTCAGCTTCATTCTCTTGCATATGGAACTCCGGTTTTTTTTAGCATCGTTTGTTGAAAGACTGTTCTCCCCCCATTGGATTGTCTTGGTACCTTTGTTGAAAAGAAATTGATCATAAATGTATACAGATCAGCCTCTGGACTGTGAATTCTATTCTATTTTGATCTATTTGTCTACTAGTATGCCAGCACCACACAGTCTTGATTAGTATAGCTTTGTAGTAGGTTCTGACATTGGGAAGTGAGAGAGTCCTCTTTCTTAGCTTTTACAAGACTGTTTTGCCTTTGCTGAGTCATTTTCATTTCAATTTCATTTCAATTTCGATTTCAGGGTAACTTTGTTAATTTCTGCAGAAAAAGGTAGCTGGGGGGAGGGCACCTGGGTGGCTCAGTTGGTAGTTTCCAACTCTTGGTTTAGGCCCAGGTCATGATCTCAGTTTGTGAGATGGAGTGCTGCATTGGGCTGTGTGCTGACAGCCCAGAGCATGCTTGAGATTGTCTCTCTCCCTCTCTCTCTGCCCCTCCCCTACTGTCTTTTCCTCTCTCTAAAAATAAATAAATAAACTTAAAAAAAAAAAGGTAGCTGTTTTTTTTCTATAGGAAAACAGAAAAAAGAGGAAGAAAGAGAAGGAAAGGGAAAGAAAGAGACAGATCAGTTTCAGAATGCTTATTACCTCTGGAGGAGAGGAAGGGAAGTAATGGGGATGGGCTACTCAGAGCACTAATGCAGTAATAATGCTGCATATCTCAAAACTTCGGTGAGCACATGGGTATTTTATTATTTCTTTCTCAGAGGTACATGCAAATTTTTATTCACTCTTTAATACATATATTTAATTGTAAAAATATATTCAGCCAGCCATCAGACTCTATTGTGTTATTCCCATGTTCTGTTGACAGAGACTATGGTTTAGGGATCAGGATAGGCTGTGGTCATTCTGGATTTTTAAAAGTCACAAAAGTGACTTTTGTGGCTGCTTTCTCACAGGTCAATGAGAGGGTGTTTAAAAAGTTTAACTTTGAAAAAAGACGGGCATATTAAAGGAGATACCCAGTGAATTATTGGCGCAGGATTAGAATCTGAGCAGACCTTCCCGGGAGGGTTTGGTCTTAGGTAATACATAGAAAGCTGTGTCATTCTACAAATCCCTGTGCAGGTGCAAAATGATAACCAGAGCCTGGTGTTAGAACGTGTTGTAGTTAGATCACTGACTCCGCTTTCAAATCCCCTACAGACAAGTGGTGTGGACACTTTACAGGTTTAGAGAATGTTTTCAGAAGCAATCAAAACATTACAGACTGAAGCAAGACATGTTTTGCACTGTGACCAAGAGAGTGTGCTTTCACATCCTGGGCAAATCAAGAACCTGGTGCTGAGAAAATTGATGTCATAAAGGAAGATGATTTTCTGAAGTGACTTTTGCAGGGTGAAAATAATTGAGGTAAATGAAAATTTCAGAATAAATATCTAAATGGGCCAGATATATTTCAATTAATATAGAGTGCCTTTACATTTTGCTTCTGAGGACCAGAAGTCTCCATGTAAATTCTTTTGACTGTCATGATCAAAGGAAAAAGATCCTTTGACCGGCCAAAGAAGTTTGACTTAGGCACAGCTTAAGCAAAATCAATGAGTTTCTAGATATGCAAAATATAAAAAAATAAGGGCTACAGCTTTCTTATACCTAACTCTGAAAGCAGAAAGAGTCGAGAACATTCAGCAAAGGAACAAGCGAGCCTTCCTCTCCCAGGCTTCTCTCTGTGATGTTGTGCAATGGCTGATAGTCATGTGCTAACTTTATCATTAACAATAGGTTAATAATAGCTTTTGTATATATTTAATTCAGCTGAAAACTGTGTCGTACGTTTGAGAAATCTTTCTGTCAAAATTTGTTGGAATAAGACTTTTTGGCACGAAAAGGGAATCAGTCTTGGTTATCAGAAAAATCACAGGGGATCACCTCATTACCCAACCATCCTAGTAAATGAGGCATTACTCTGTGTCACTGAGTCTGCCATTGTGTGGTGCAGAACATATTTTTTGTATTATAATAAAATATGATTTTTGAAATATTACAACTTTATGGTCGTTCCTAAGGCAGCAGATTAGTCAAATTTCAGGCATAGTAACAGAATGAGATTCTAGATCAAATGGCTTACCAAATGGATAAGCTCAAATGAAAATAAGTATATGTTTCACATAGGTCTCTGTTTTAATATTTGAATGTGGGGTTTTTCCACTATTCTGGGATGGTGCACAGCACGTGCAAAAGGCCATGGCAATGAATATCATTACTTATATGTATTTGTATTATAAAAGGAAAACTATGCATCTAGATTTTTAATCAGAGCAGAATCTAAGGAGTGTTTACCATGATGGCAACACTTATTTTGGTAAAGATAAATAAGGAGATGGAAGGACTAGCAACCCAGTCTTAAGCGACATAAGATTTTTCTTTTATTGATTATCCATTTATTTTGTAGGATTTCAACAGTGAAGGAAACCTGAGAAGCCATAAAATCAATCCCTCAAATTGAAATTGGGAAAAAAGCGAATCATTTCTTGCACCTACCCTGATTGGTAGTAATTAACTTGGGAGTATCTCAGTTACTCTTCCGTTAAGTAATTCTCCTACGGATCGAACTTATTATAGTTTATTTATTGGATTCATCCTAAGCACTCAAGGTGCTTTTGAAGGATATGATGCAAATTGTTAGCATCATTTCACATTTATTGAATTATAGCATCATATAGCTTAGAGCAGACACTAGACGTAATGAGAAAAGCGAGGCATTATTCCCATTTTGCAGCGAGGGTAACTAAGGCAGGTGGGTAGGGGAAGGACTCGTCCAAAGTGGGACAGAAAATTTTGAGAGGAGATCAGAACTCAGCTAGGTCATCCTCCGTAGATTTCTCTTTTCACTTGTATATAAGCTGAATTTGCTGGAAAAGTATATCTCTGGAAGAAATAAAGTGTACTGAGAAGAAGAAGACTTAATTCTTAGATTCTTAATTCTTAATTCTTAGGATGCTTAACTATAAATATTTGGAGGAACGGTGATTAAACATCTCTATTTACTTCGCCCTCATTTGGTTTGCATTTACCTGCCTCTGCCCATTGAGATCAGTCACTAGCCAGTGAGAAAGGAAGGGACAGGAAGGGGAAATAATTAATCCAGGTTATCTTTTATAAGCGTGTAAAGTGATGGATAGGTTAGACTTTTTTTTTTAGTTTGGAAACTCAAAGCTCTGTGTCTAGTTTTCAGAAAACACTCTGGTTGTGTCAGTAATCCTAGAGCCAGTGAGATTCTTCAAAATCCTTCCTTTTAGGAGGCACCGGGGTGGCTCAGTCAGTTAAGCATCTGACTTCAGTTCAGGTCATGATCTCGTGGTTCATGAGTTCAAGCCCCACGTCCCGCTCTAGCCTGGAGCCTTCTTTGGATTCCGTGTCTCCCACTCCCTCTACCCCTCTCCCGCTCGTGCTCTGCGTCTCTCTCTCTCTCTCTCTCTCTCTCAAAAATAAAGAAAACATTAAAAGATTTTAAAACCCTCTTTTTTATTTTTAAATAATCTCAACACCCAATGTGGGACTCAAACCTACAACCCTGAGATCAAGAGTCACGTGCTCTATCACCTGAGCTGGCCAGGTGCCCTTAAAATCTTTCTTGATTGGAAGGAATGAAAGGGATCGAGACCAGTAGGGGATTTTAGCCTTCTCGTTGCAAGGATGCTCTCCCTTGCCTCCCAACATAGAGCTGACACTGAGTTCCTTCCGTGCTGTTTCCAAGGTCATGGCTGCCCACTACTCTGTTCCTAAGTTTACTGTGATTTTGACCATAGCTCTCTGGCTGAAGCAGGCTGCTTAGAGCCTGTAGGCTGGATTGGGTGGAGGAAGGAACATGTGTCTTGCTTTAGGCTGGGTCCTGCCAATCTCTGTGAAGAGAGCCATCCTAGAAAGTCTATAAATAGGATTCTAATCCTCTGCTCTTCTTCCTGGGAAATTCCAACTTGGTCTGGAATTTTGTATTTTAGAATTTTCTAACAATGTATCAAGACTTTTGGCCTCCCATACCCCACCCCCAACGTCTTGTTTTTATTCTTTTTCTTTATTCAAAAAAAGGCTTTTCTACTGAAGGAGAAAATAAAGTGGGACCAGGGAAAGATGAATTTCGGAGGTTGATTACAGTATTAAAGACACAAATGATTATTTTTGATTCATGACTTCTGAAAACATGTGTGATGGTTCTTCATCACAAGGAAGAAGATGAACAAAGACAAAGGGAAAATCTTTGTTGTTTTATTGATCTGCCTTAATTGTATTCTTTCATCTCAGAAATGAGCTTGCATGGAAGCTGCTACCAGAACATGCTGGCTGGCTGCATGCTTCTGTATCCCTGTGATTCCTACTGCTTTTGCTGTTCCCCAGCCCTTGTCAAAGGCAGCCTGTTATAATACAAACACAATCATATAAAACATCTAAGGATCTTTTGATTTCTAAATGGTAAGAATTTGTTTCTGAACAGAAAGGGACATTTTTCCTTCCTCACAAACTCTGATCATTTCAGGATAAAACCTACGGTAAGTCATTACAGCTTTCCTGATGTCAGCCCTGAATGAGGTGACCTAGCAAAAGGACCCACTGACCAATTAAAAATAAGAGTAATAATAGTTACTGTGCTGAAGCACAGAAGGAGTGATAAACACACCAGTCATGACTATGTATATTCTGAGTATGATTAGTATCATAAGAGACTGACGTGTATTTGCTTTGGGGACACGAGTGGAGGAGAAGCTGGTGAATATTTGGGGACTCACAATGACTTCATGGAAGAGAAGGTTTTAGAGAAGGGTATAAAGAATGTCTAAAGAGAAAATAGAGTTGAATGGTTCCACATGCGGAGGTGGTGAAGGTGAAAGGGTCTTTGGGGGAAAGGAGTCATCCCGAAGATAGGATAGGAGACAAGGCCAGCAGAGCCGGATTGTTTAGCTCTGAAACATTTGCACTTGAATTGGTAGGCAGTGGTTTTGAGCATGATTGTTAGTAGGTTTGGAGTTCAAAAAAATTTAAAGCATGGGGTCGAGAGAGACTCGAAGGGAAGTGGAATTAGCAATCAGGAGAATTTTGTAATAGTGTAAATGAGAAATCCTGAGAACCTAAACCAACGGAAGAGCCCAGATTTCACCAGCTGTACCTTCTTGGAGCTGGCATCTCTTGTGATTGAATAAACCATAGGTCCCTTAGAAAATATAATAAAAATCTCTGGAAACCCTCCAGTAAAAATCCCATTTGCACGTATTCATAAAATGTCACTTGTAATTTCAGGGGCTTTACAGGTCCCTGAGAGGCAGGCAGCATTTAGGATATTGTGGACTGTGCGTTAAGCATCTTCAAGTCTGACTGATTTGATTGGCCCTGAAACAATGAATCAACCAGGTGTGTAACAAAAATGACTTACCATTTAGACATCATGTAGATCAGCGTTTCCTACTTTTTTTATATGCTAGTACAGAGTTTGTGGTCAAACAGTTTTGGACACTGCTACATACTCTATTATCCTCTGGAAGATTAATATTACTTATGTCCTTACTAAATGTTCTGCGGTCAAGAACACTGCCTTAACTGTTCACTTGAGTACTAGCTACCATTGACCTAGTGGCAGTCAGAGCCTGTGCCTGCCGTCTTCACCCAGGAACGGCTGCTATGTGGTTTCATGGTCGGCATTTATTTATTTATTTGTTTATGTTAAAAAAATTTCTATCTCGTGGCAATTTTATTGAGATAACATTCACAACCCATACAATCCCATATGTGCTCATTTAGAGTGTGCAGTTCAATGGTTTTTAGTAATGTTTACAGATCTGTGCAGCCATCACCACAGTCAGTTTTGGAACATTTTTGTCACCAAAAAGAGAAACTCTGTACCCTGTAGCTGTCACTGTCCTCTCCCCTCATGCTCCCCCTTGCCCTAGGCAACCACTAATCTACTTGCTGCCTCTGTACCTCTGCTTATTCTGGACGCGTGATATAAATGGAGTCGTGCAGTATGTAACCTTTTGCATCTGGCTTCTTTTCCTTAGCATGATGATTTCAAGGGTTGTTCATGAGGTAGTGCATATCCATACCTTTTAATGGCTCAGTAATATTCCATTATATGGATATACCACATTTCTTCTGCCCATTCATCCAGTGATGGACATTTGGCTTATTTCCACCTTTGGGATACTTTAAATAATGTTGCCATTAGGATTTATGTATAAGTTTTTGGTTGAACACCTGTTTAAATTTAACTTAATTTAATTTAACACCTGTTTTAATTTAATAGGAGTAAAATCATATGGAACACATGGGCTGCCCAGGGGTGGAATTGCAGCCCATGTGTTCCATATGATTTTACTCATATGTGTAATCTAAAAAAAAAAAAACAAATGAATAAACAAACAAACATAAAGCAGAATCAGACCTATAAATACAGAGAATAAACCAATGGTTGCCAGAGGGGAGGGGGATGGGGGAGATGGGCTAAATGGGTAAAGGGGAGGGGGAGATACAGGTTACTAGTTATGAAATGAATAAATCACAGGAATAAAAGGCACAGCACAAGAAATATAGTCAATGCTATGATAATAGTATGGTGACAGGTGGTAGCTACCCTTGTGGTGAGCACAGCATAACCTAGAGACATGTGGGATCACTAAGTTTATACCTGAAGCTAATGTAACATTGTGTGTCAACTCTGCTCAGATAAAAACCAATGAATACAATCTTTAGATATAAATGGGGCTTAGACTGCAGGAACATAAAGTCCCTTTGTACCTGCCATTACCTCTTCCAACCTTCCTTACTGTGAACCAGAGGATAGATGTTCTGGTCTTTACCAACTAGCTGTGTGATCTTGGAGAAATCATGTACATGATAATTCATATCTTTAAAAATAGGATGTGTGCTGTGCAGATCTGTGCTCTAGATCAGTGGTTATCAAACTTGAGTGTTCATTAGAGTCATCGTTAGAGTAGGCAAACACAGATTGTTAACCCCCACATCAGAGTTTCTGATTCTGAAGTCCTGGCTGGGACCTGAGAATTCTCACTACTGCAGAGTTCCCACATGGTGTCGATGCTCATGGTCCATGGACCAAACGTTTAGAACTGCAGTTCTAGCATTTTTGTGATCCTGTGAACAGGCTCTTTGCCTTTTAAGTCATCTCCTTTCCAGAGCTGATGACTCACTGCCTGGCTACTCCTGTTTTGTGTCTGAGCTTCATGTATTCTCAATACATTATTCTGTGCAATTGTTGGCGTTGGTGTTTTCTGAGGAAGACTACTGCACCCATCATAAATGTACTTTTAAAATATGACATGTGTAGATGGCATTAATGCATTGTGTCACCATGCTGCTGACACGGTGTAAATACAATTTTTTTAGGATACTACACATTTGATGAACCCAGCAAACATACAGATGGATTTGGTTGTACAAAGGACCAATTTCCATGATGTTTCTCTTAGGGGAACACTGCTCTTTTTAATGTGTATATTCATGTAGGTGCTGCTCAAATGTGGGAAGGATTCTATTCAATCTGCATCTGAACAGCTTCTATAGAGCCGGTGCGAGGCCAAAATGATGACATTGATAAAATTTGACTTTGGGGTCCCTTCACTCTATGTTTAATCAGTTAATTCACTCTATGTTTCCTTCACTCTATGTTTAATCAGTTAATAAATACTTAACCACTGTTGGTATATGAGGCATTAAGCTAGATGCTTTGGGGGATACGAAGATAGATCAGATCAAATCCTTGCCCACAATGGAACTTACAATCTAGTGTCAGACATAAGATGTGTACCTCCATGGAGATAGTGAATGGAGCTGCCATATTGTTGTCTGGGCTCAAATGACAGTAAATGTAATGATCAGTTACGTGACCTCAGACAATTTATGTAACCCTTTTGAGCATCAGCTTCATAGTGGTAGACAGGTAAAATAATAACTCCTGAGACCAACTTTGGCTTCACTGTGAAAACCCATATAAAACGCTTTCCACCATGTCCTGAGTATAGTATGTGTTCAATAAGTGTGGAATTTGAGAAACTTAACAGAAGACCATGAGGGAAGGAAAGGGAAAAAAGAGACTCTTAAATACAGAGAACAAATTGAGGGTTGATGAGGGGAGGGTGGCGGGGGAGAGAGGAAAATGGGTGATGGGCATTGAGGAGGGCGCTTGTTGGGACGAGCACTGGGTGTTGTATGTAAGTGATGAATCATGGGAATCTACGCCTGAAGCCAAGAGCACACTGTATACACTGGATGTTAGCTAACTTGACAATAAGTTACATTTAAAAAAATAAATACATAAACATTAAAAAATGTAGCACTTCTTAACACTGTCATCATGAAAGTAGAGAGTGATATTTCTGATGGATAATTTCTGAGTGTTGACTGTGTGTTGGCTATTGAATTAAGTTTTTGATGTATTATTATTCTCCGTGGTCCTTACAACAACCCCTTTGAAACTGGTAGTAAAATTTTCTTCCTTTTGTAGATGAGAATCAGGGACTCAGGGACTTTTAAGTAATTTGCCCAAGGTAACACATCTTGTAAATGCCTTAGCTGGTATTTAAACAACAGTGTTAGGGCTCCAGGGCTTGTCCCCTTAACTGCTGTGTATACTGCTCCTTAATAAATGCTCCAGGAGAGATAACCAAGGCGTTTGGAGAGGTCACAGGTAGGAGCAAAAACTTTTCTCTAGAACGAACTGCTAATATGATAACGGCTTTGAGCTGGGACTCAAAGGATAGGAGGATTTTGGCTCTGCACATTTCATCTGCCCTATTCCTGTTCAACATATCTATTTATTCAATAAATATTTATCCAACATTTATTTTCACAAAGCATTGTGGTCAGTGCTGGTGAGGCAGCTTAGCACAACATCCCTGATTCAGTGTCCATGCTGGGTAGAACTGAAGATCCAGAGGTGGAGATGGTGATCCTACAGGCACTTAATGAGTAATTCTGATGGAGAAATTTTGGATACTGTTTAATCAGGAACTACAAACTAAGGGCTTATCCTGTGCCACACTGTGCTACATTCCCTGAGGGTCGCAGAAGTGAACAAGATATGGTTCTGTTCTATTCAGTACTTAGACCTTCCCTGGGAAGTGCTTTATGCTTTTTGCTTATGTTTCTTTTTTTTAATGTTTATTTATTTTTGAGACAGAGAGAGACAGAGTGCGAACAAGGGAGGGCCAGAGAGAGAGGAAGACACAGAATCTGAAGCAGGCTCCAGGCTCTGAGCCGTCAGCACAGAACCCGTTGCGGGGCTCGAACCCACGAACCGCAAGATCATGACCTGAGCCGAAGTCGGACACTTAACCGTCTGAGCCACCCAGGTGCCCCTGCTTCATGTTTCTTGCAGCTGCATATATTCCTTGCTGCAGACAAAATGTGTCTGTTCTAGAATTCATTCAGTCATTTATGATCTCTTAAAATTTAAATAAACTAATGTGATAGGATAACATTTTAAAATTATTGTGCCATTCCACCCCTCCCCCAGCATTTATTTTTTATCCCTCTCTTCTGTCCCCACCTCCATTCATGCAGCTGAAGCTTTGAACACACATTGCCCAAAGAAATGGATATTCTAAGAATTGAGGGGGAAAGGCAGGCAGGAAATGCCTCTAGCAAGGTTGGGAAATGCCTGGGATTATATTTCTACCACCTCAGCAGCGAATGAGGAATCGAAAAAAAGTTCAGTTACATTATAGAAAAATAAAAAAGGTTAGTATTTCTTGCCCATTTTTGTTGGTAGACGATATTGGAATCCATGCACTGATCCTTTCCAGATAATTTTGGATTTCAACAGTGACGTTTAATACTATGTTAAAATACTATATATATAAAATACTATATGTATAAAGTACTACACGCATAAAATAACTATATGTATAAACTACTATATGTATATGTATATATACACACACCGAGCATCCCTTAAGTACCAGGTAAGTGGTGGAGGCTAGTATTACAATGTGGAACAAGAGTAGACACAGCTCTTGCTGAATAATCTTTACCTTCCAGGCAGAAAGTAATTAATCAAATAGTTACACAAATAGATGTGAAATTACAAACATGGGGATTGCCACAGAGGAAGAAGATATGTGGAATATATAGTAAGGGGGATCTGACCTCACCTGGGGGGGATCTGAGAAGTCTCTCTGAGAAGTGACATTTGAATTGGGCCCCGAAAATGAACAGGCGCTACCTAGATGAAGAGGAGTAGAGAGAGCCAGCATTCCAGGAAGACAGAATCAGGATGTTAGGCCCTTCATGTGGTGGCAGAGCCACTAGGAAAAAAAATCTTGGTTGCAGGGAGGGGAAGACAGACTTTTGATCACAGAATGAGGACAGCCACGGACATAAAGGGTTTTCCTGTGTATAAAGACATATTCTATGTGCAGCTGCTGCTTGTATGTGTCTCCCATTACCTTCGTGTGTGTTCCCCAAGGCCTCGAAGCTCAGGGAGTTCAAGGCTAAACTGTTCATCTTTTCTCCGATCCGCTCCTACTCCTGAGCATCCCATCTTGACAAATGACAGCTCTGTCTTTTCATTTTGCATAAGCCACGATGCTCAACATCATTCTTTCCTCATCCTTCTTCCTCATCCCCTATGTCCAATCAATCTCCAATTTCCATCAATACTGCCTCATTAATATCTCTCACATCTAATGCACTGCACTCCACTCCCACTGCCACTGCCTGGCTCACGATCACCATGTGCCACCCCAGCTCTGTGCATACTGAGCTACTCTAAATTCTTGTGAGAAGCTGCATCTTTCCCTCTCTCCAGATTTTTGTGCATGTCTTTCCCTCTGTCCAGAATTATCCTCTTCCCTATATGCTCAACTAAAGTACTCCTCTTCATAGCATAGGACGCTTTGCTTTTGAGAAACTCTCTCTGACTGCCAGCCACAACCATCATGGAGATGATGTTGACTTTTCCTCCTTCACGTTCACTCTAAATATTTTGTACTTATCCCTATCAATTAACTGTTTACTCATCTGTCTAGACCTGGGCTATCCAATATGGTGACTGCTATCTACCTGTAGTAACTATCAAGCTCTTGAAATGCAGCTAGGATGAATTGAGATGTGCCATAAGTATAAAATACTATATTTCAGTGAATTAGTATGAAGAGTACGAATGACTTAATTAGTAATTTTAAAATACTGGTTATATGTTAAAAAAATATTTTGTATATATCGGGTCAAATTTAATATATTATTAAAGTTAAATTCATCTTCTTGCTTTTTACTTCCAAAACTGTGCCTACTAGAAAATTTAAAATTAGATTCATGGCTCACATTTGTGCTTCCCATCATCTTCCTGTTGGATGATACTGGTCTAGACTGTAAACAACCAGAGCAGGGTTCAGCAAACTATGGTCAGTGGGCCAAATCTAGTCTGCTACCTGTTTGTGTAAATAAAGTTTTATTGGAATACAGCCAGGATCATTCATTTACATATTGTCTATGGCTCTTTCCCACTATAGCAGGAAAGTTGTACAGTTATGACGGAGACTGTGTAGCACACAAGCCTAAAACATTTGCTATTTCTCCCTTTACAAAGAGTTTGCTGGCTTACATTCTAGAAGGCTGATATTGCATTTTATTCATTATTGTATCTCCAAATCATTGCATGATACCTGGCAGACAATAATGTTTGCTGAGTGAATAAATGTCTATCTAAGAAATATTTGTTGAGTGAATACAGGTTTGAGTTTTATATTGCCAGGATCATCATTGAAATTAGTTTATGACCCACAGCTGTAATGAGCGTATGACTGAAATTAGAAATTGAAATATAGCCTGATAAGTGGGTATGTACTTGGTTAGTAGTCATATATGACATTTAAGATGGGAACTCTCTTAAAAAACCCAGAATACATGGTCCCGACTTCTGGCATCATGCATTATTTTGATTTTGGAATGGAATGATATTTTAATTATGCCCAAAATGGGATGGAGTGTTGTGTAAGTGAGAAAGAGAGCTATCTCACAGGTTGGATATTTGGGTTAAGAGTTTAGGCCATAGAACCTTTGCTGTCCCATATGACTGGCTACCTTGATAAGGAGTTGTATCCTGTACTGGTTTGTGGAATGGAATCTGGGAACTAGAGGGCTAGTAGTTATGGGGACTAAAGAACCACGAAGAAGAGCCTCCTGAGAAAGCAATATTCCTGTCCTTTTGCAAGAGATCCCTATCTTCCAGAAAGGATTCCTAGATGTAATTTTCCTGTAAGTTCTTCCCATATAAGCTCTCTACAGGCAATTTTTTGCCTGGAAGTTTAAGCAGTGATTCACATGGAAATCTGAATCTGGTTTGTGTGTATGGGAATTAATTCTTATATCTTAAAAATGGGGCTGAGAGTGAGTGTTGGAAGAGAATTAAGAATATCTTTGCACTTTGATCCAAATATATGCCTGTCATTTACTCTCTGCTCAAAATCTGCAGCTGTTAGAAGACACAAAATCATTTTCCTTTGCTTTTCTCTGTCAAATTGTTGATGAAAATTATTTCACAAAATTGAAACAGCCAGAGTTACCATAGATGAGAATCAAATTTCAGGTCTTGGTTATGAACATTATCTCATCTTGTAAGAACCAGTCATTTAAGAAACATCATAACATTTCTCAGTGTTGAGTTGGATCTTTTCTTTTTTAGTAATTAAAGTTGTAAAAGCAACTCAATATATTCATTAGAGCAGGTAGGTTCCATAGGGCTTTTCTGAAGGGAGGAAGAGAGTTTTCATCTTTTAGAGCAGATTTGGGAAGTAAATGAGAGAAGAAAAAGTAATATTCATAAGTGACATATGTGATCAATATAGAAAGAGAAAATTAAATATTTGATGATTTTTATGTTAGCTGGTTCTGAGAAATGAGGGATTATAGAGTTGATAAGATCACAGAGCTGCATCTTTCCACCCACCTACCCACCCACCATTCATTTATCAATCTACCAACAGTCAGTTATTACATTTATTAAGTTATATTTATTAAATTACTGTTTGTCCAGTTCTGTAGTAGATGTTATGAGGGACACAAGGGAAACAAAAGACAGTTCTGTGAATCTAAGAAAAATCTTCTAGGTGTGAAGATACTTTAAAGATGATGTTATTGTAATTCAACACTCTTTTTTAGAGAGAAAGAAAAAAAACAGTTGTTAGGTAATTTGTATAATGTAATACTCAAAGAGTTTTATGGTAGGCCACAGGATCCTAGTTCCTAATCCCAATAATTTTTCTACTGATACCAGTTGGGTAAGTCAGACGTATCTATCCACCTAAAATATGAGAGAATAAATAATACCAAGTCATCTTGTAAGCAAGTGTAGGATCATCAGGCATGCCTGATTTGGGGGACTTTGAAGAATATTCAACATTGGGCAAGATAAAAGGAAGATGGAAGGATAGAGGTGAGTGTGGAGCTGCGTTTAAAGGGAATACAGAGCTTGGGATCATACATAGTAGAGAGAAGATACTCTGGGTGTGACCAACCAAGAGAAGAAGGCAAGGGAAGGGGAACTAAGCAGATGAGAAGGGAAAGAGAGAGACAGTTAGGTTAGACAAGTATTAACAGAAGTGGTAGAGATGACCCGGAATGGAGGAGAGGGCCTCTATGGGGAAGCAGGTGGGGTGAGATTGGGTCAGTGAGGTGAGCACCATTGATGTAAGAAGGTTGAATGCCTGCTGGAGAAATTTTCATCTATTAGTAAGAGACTAAAGTGTAAGCCAGGTTTTTGGAAGATTTATATGTTACATTCCCACTCTAGAGAAAGACAAAATATTCCTCAAGGACCCAGCAAGGAACCCAAAAGGAGAGAAAATCATTCCGGCAAATTAAATAAGTATGGCAGTAAGTGTATCATGTTTCCTTTTTCATATCTTTATATTGCACACCACTTCCTGATGTCTGATCAAAATTTACTAGTTTGGCGGAAAATCTAAATGAGAATATTTGAGGAAAAAACCCAAAAACTAATAATATTAAGGATATGCACGCACTTATTTTCAGAAATAGTCCATTTCTACTCTACTGGGGTTTGGATTTTTTTTTTAAGGTTTTGATATACTGCTCAAATTATTGCTTATGTAGGATGAAATGCATCCTTAAACACTATGCTGTCACAGTAATACCTACAAATCACTCAGAATACCATCACCGGCATATAGTAAATATTTTATATCTTATTGAGAAATAATATTTTCCTTATAAAGTATTGGAATCATATTCCTTTTATACTCTCCCCCAAAGTCTCCCTTGAGAGGCTTAAAAAATAATCTGCCTAAAACTTCATCATACAGATTTGCCAGTGAATTTTAAGGGCAGGACTTTTTGGTTTGGGTTTTGACTTCCATGGATTTGGTGTACCAAATTCTGTTCTGTAACATCACCATGTATGGCCATTGTGTATTCCTGTGGAATTGGTATGGAAGAAGAATCTATAGCATTCTACTTTTTTAAATTTCTGGTTTCTTACAATGTAAGTAGAAAATTTATATCCACATGAATAATGCCAGCCTACAGCTGTTTCTCCTATTCCAATTTTATGAGTCTGCAAAAGATGTCCAGTAATTGTGACCAGGCTCTTTCAATAGCACAAAAGTTTCTTTATTTGCATAATTAACTTTACTTTCAGGTAAGTGGGATTGTATGAACAGAAGGAAAACATGGACATTCATTGTTTGTTGTTACTGAGAAAGTGAAGCTGGAGAGTATAAGCAGGGAAGTGATTTACCCTTATCTGAAGATGTGGTTTGGGTGATTGGCTACTTTAACACTTCTTACATATTCCTTTTTCCTTTTTCTTTTTCAAGGACATGATAATCTAGTGAGGGAAACAGACATGAACAAATAACTCAGAGAAGTGCTATAAAGTGGACTGAACAAAGCACCATGAACATGTGCCTTTGTCCCTTTTCCCAAGTTGATGAAAAGAATGTTGACTGCTCATTTTAGTTTTTGAGGCACACTCTTCTCTAAATAGACAAGTGTTTTTTGCTTATTCTCATCATCTTCAAATCTGGGCAGGACATTCTGAATAGATGGTTTTATGATGGCAAGAAGATATTTTTGTAGCTAAGGCTGTGGGAAAGTGGGCACTCATACTTTGGTGGTAGTAGGGTGTATCAGAGCACATCAGTGGATTCTCTCTGGAAGCATTTTAGTAACCTGTTCTGTGAAGGCTTTGTGCATCTTGATTACTGTGCAATCTTTAATGCCTAAAATTCAACTTGAATAAATTAATAAATCAATAAATGCCAAAATCTTTAAAATTTTGCATATGCTTTGGTGCACAAATTTCATTTATAAGAATTAGAAATTATATGAACCTATTAAGATTTAGCTGTAAGAATATACATTATATTATTACTTATAATACTAAAAGCTCAGAACAGTTCATTTAGGTTTACCAATATGGGATAGAGTAAAAATTATGTAACATCCCTACTATGGACTATTAGCAAGCCATAAATGATAATGTTGCAGAAAAATATATAAATGGTACAAAAAGATGCATGAGACTATTTTTTATGTAGGTCATAAAACAGTGCATAGAGTCAAAGTCCATTTTTATAAAATGATAAAATAAGAATTTTTAAAAGGATATCAGAGAAAGGAGTTTACCAGAGGCTTAGGCATTGCCTCTAACAACAACAACAACAACAACAACAACAACAACAACAACAAACCCTAAAATTGCAGTGGCTTCAAATAGTAACTGTTTAGCTTCTATGGCTATTGTGAGTCAGCAGGGAAGTCCACATACCACAGTTATTCAGACTCCCAAATGAAGCAAGCATCAAAACCAGTGCCGATTGCTCTTCCATATGGAAAAGAGCTTTGGAAGCTTTCAAACTAAGAATTAAATGTTCTGACCTGGAAGTAAAAGATGACATTTCTTCTTACAATTCATTGGCCAGGTCTAGTCATATGTCCCACCCACCCAAAAGGGAACAAGGAAGTATAATTCTCGCATGTAATTGGGGATGAGAGAATTAGAAATAGTAAGCAGCACTAAAAGATACCACTCATGATCATCAATATTCAGCTCACTCAGTCTGTCTCTAGGGAGACAACTCAAAAGTCCTATTTGGTTAGGGGCACCTGGGTGGCTCAGTCAATTAAGCATCTGACTCAGGTCATGATCTCAGGATTCTTGGGTTTGAGCCCTGATGGAGCTCTGTGCTGGGGTGGAGTTATGGAGCCTGCTTGAGATTCTCTCTTTCTCTCCCTCCTCTTTCTGCCCTTCCCCTGCTTGCTCTCTCTCTCTCTCTCTCTCTCTCTCAAATTAAATAAACTTTAAAGAAATTTTAAAAAGTCCTATTCAGTCAGAGCATCAAACTCCAAGTCCATGATTTCTGGGTAATGTGTGATGGTCTGGATGTGGTGTTTTTTTTTTTAATGTTTTTTAAATTTTTAAAATTTTGATAGAGCACAGGTGCATGCTCGCACAAACAAGGGAGGGTCAAAGAGATAGAGAAGGAGGGGGAGAATCCCAAGTAGACTTCACTGTTAGTGCAGAGCCTGATGTGGGGCTTGATCCCATGACCCTGAGTGAGATGCTTAATTGACTGAGCCATCCAGGTGCCCCTGGATGTGGTTCTTTTTGATCCAAGCCAACTGGAAAAAAATAGATTCTCTTTCCCCCACATCTAGTACACAATAATAGAATAGGGGCTGGGTGTCTACAGCATTCCCGTTTGGATAGGGGTAGTTGCTGATTCACACCAATTCTGAAATCTAACTGCAAATCCCAATCCTCTGGGGGTAAGAAAGCTTCTTGATTGGGTTCTGATTGGGCCCCAGGGTAGGGGTTTTCCAAGTTCATTTTTCTCCAGGGCCCCTGACTCTATACTTCAGGGGCCTTTCCTTTTCTAATATTTGGCTTGGCTACTTCTGGAAAGTGCATTGTAGAATGTGCCGTCCTTCAAGATTTAGAAGCTTTCTTAGCCTTCAACTTTATCATAGAAACTCACAAGTCCAACTGTTGTTAAAGTTTCTGTCTTTAGACACAAAACTGTCACAAACATTTTTAGAAGGCTCATAGTTTCTTTGGCTATACAACTTTCTCAAGAATTTAATCAGCTTCTTTTTATAGTTGATTTTGGTCAGTTCCTTGTGCCAATAGCCACATACACTGTTCTTTATTGAAACATCCTTCTCTCTGTTTCATCTTAACTGCAGGTGTATTAAGCCCACCAGGCTTCATTGGAAGAGCCACAACTTCAGTCTTTTTTATTTGGGTGACTTTGTCCAAGTGTAAGTCTAACTAAGTGCCATCTTAACTTATTCAGAAATTTAACACTGGGTATGAAAACCATACCCTTGATATATCCCTTGACACAAGGCTGTGTTCTAATCTTTCAGTTTTTCACCAATCAGTGATAAGAAATAATGGTCCTTTCCAATCCTGCAGATCTCCAATTTTCTGGACCATATCTGTTACTTTCCATACTTGCTTACAAATCAGTTAATTCTGTTCTTAGCTCATTGTTTTTATTATAGTATCTTGTCACATGCAGCCAACAGCAGTCAACAACCTGTTAGAAAAGTTCTCTTTCCAAATCACTTCCTGTAAAGCTACAAGTTCAAAAAGTATATTACCTTTTCAGTTATCACAGGTGACAGTTTTACAAAATAGGTCATCTATTTTGCAGCTGTAACCAAAGATTCCTTGCTGCCTACCAGCTGAGCACTGAGCTAATGCCACTCACTTTAGATTTTTGATCTGTTCTTACTGCAATTCTAGGCACTTATTTTTGTATTGAACAGGATGGGAGAGCTCTCTAATCCTTAGGTTTGTAGGTTCCTTAAATTTGATTGTCGTCAAATGATTTTGTCCCAGGCAACTGGGATATACATTCAAACTCATAAGAGGTGCTGATTTGCTAATTAAAATTGAAAGTCTACTTAAGTGTTCTCTAACCAGAACATGTTATTCTCTGAGGCAAGAGATTCCAGTAACTAGTGTTGCTCAATCATGAGTGTATATCATTGTGGGATATTTCATCCAGTCTCTGTGAAGCTCAACCTCTCTTATGTCACCTTGGAACTCAGCTCTTCTTTGACTGGGACTCTTGGACTGGACTCTCTCCTTGTAGATTGCATTCCAAGGGGCAGAGACAGAAAACAAATACTGAACACAAAATATCCCTTACCACATAACGTAAGTCGTTTTTAATAATTTTTTTAATGTTTATTTTTGAGAGAGAGAGAGAGAGAGAGACAGAGTGTGAGTGGGAGAGGGGCAGAGAGAGAGGGAGACACAGAATCCTAAGCAGGCTCCAGGCTCTGAGCTATCAGCACAGAGCATGATGTGGGGCTCAAACTCACAGGCCGTGAGACTATGACCTGAATCAAAGTCGACCACTTAACCAACTGAGCCACCCAGGCACCCCTAGTCTTTTTAAACTAATAAAACTAGGTGATGGGATGTAGTGGAACGTGGAGGAAGGAAGGGAGGAAGATGATTTAGCTGGAATGGCCAATGAAAGTCATTCTAAGGAGGGAACATCAGAACTGAAACTCAAATGAGGAGAAAGAGGTAATCATAGAAGATCTGAGGAAAGAAAGTCTATTCAGAGGAATATCAGGTTCAAAGGCCAGTGACATGAAGGAGCTCAGTGTGCTAGAGGCTAGGAAGAAGGCCAGGGAAGCTGGAGAATGGTGAGGAGAGACGTATGTGGTCATGTTTGAGAGATCGGCAAGCAATGTATCATAGATAGCTTTGTTGGTGATGTGGAGGAAGTTTTTACTCTAAGCCCAATGGAACCACTGGAGGCATTTAAGCACTAGATCAATTTGACCTGTATTATGCTTTAGAAAGGTCATTCTGACTGGCTGCTGTATGGAGAATGAACTCTGCAGAGAAAGAAGTAAGAAACAGCCCACTGAAGTCCAGGTGTGAAATATTGGTTGCTGGGATTAGAGCTGTAACAGTGGAGATGATGATAAGTGGCGGGATCTTGAAAGTATTTTGGAGATAAGAATTGGCAAGATTTGAGGATAGATTGTTTGGGAGGAGTGAGAAAAGGTATTTTGGCCCAAGAAACTTGGTGGTGATGATACCATCAACTGTGATAAGGAAGACAGCTGGGGGTAAATCAAGACTTTTATTTTGGACATACTAAATTTGAGATGTCTATTAGACAGCTAAGAGGCGATGTCAAGTAGGCAGTTGGATATATAAATCTAGAGCCCAGGGGAGTGTTAAGAGCTGGAGATAGAGATTTATGAGTCATCAGTACAAAAGTGTTATTTTAAGGCATGGAAGAGGATGAGATCACCTAGAGAAGGAATTTGGAGAGAAAAGAGGGTGGACACCAGAGTTAAGGGTTAGCAGAGGAGGAGGAACCAGAAATGGAAATTAAGAAGGAGCAAGGTTGAGGTTGGAGGAAAATCAAGAGTGATAAAGATATTTCTGCAAGAAGAAAGTCAAATGCTGAAATTTGATTAATGCCCTAATTCTGTTTCCTGCTTTATATTTCTTCTGAACATCCACAATTCCATGCCCTTCTCCCTAGCATTTGATCCTGCTGGAAAGGAGATTATTTATAGAATAAAGTCAGTGTTTATATTATTTTATAATTTTTTAAAAAGCTTACTTATTTATTTATTTAGAGAGAAGGGGGGAGCATAGCGCAAAAGAGAGAATCCTAAGCAGGCTCCACTCTGTCTGTGTGCAGCCCGAAGCAGGGCTCAAACTCACGAACTGTGACATCATGACCTGAGCTGAAATCAAGAGTTGGGCGCTTAACCTACTGAGCCACCCAGGTGCCCCCATTGTTTGTATTATTATTCCCTTTTGGTGAGTTATATTAAGAGGTGGATGAAGTGGCATCTTGATTGATCAGGGAGGTCGTGGGTCTACATTGACTTGGCTGGTAGGAACTCACTTGCTGTGAGAATGTAGGAAGGTTTCTTAACCTCCCAGAACTTTGGTTTCCTCATTTGTTATCTGGGGATAACGATACCCAGAGTTTTGTTATGGGGGTTGTTAATATAATACAAAGCACTAAGCTCAGTGCTGGGAAGAAGGTAAGTACATCACAAACGGTAGCTTTTATTACTTTTTCCCGGATGCTAATTGGCTAACTATGGAAATGGATCACTATCAAGAAGATGAATTGGTTAATTGTTCAGAACTATGTTGGAGAGATGAGGCTGTCCACTCTTGCTATAGGATAGAAGCCAAACACTCAACTAATAAACAAAATGCCCCCTGCCACCTTAGTCCTCACTACCAAAACTCATCCTTTTCAGAGTCAGGATGTGTAAAATTCGGTTAAGTGATGTGTTAAGAGTTGGAGAATCAGTGATAGAAACATACCTCTGTGCTTCTCTGCAGAGAATTATCCAGGCACGGCCATGAGACTGGCAAATCAGGCTGCCAGTGAACAGATAGGGTAGGGACAAGGGCCTCCGTAGAGCTAAGAGAGGGTCATGAACTCTGTTAAAATAAGCAGGCATTTCCCCACCTTTGGGCAGCTCACAAGACTACCTTATCCTCTGAAGCACAAGAGAATGGGTCAGGGATATAATTGAGCAAGTGTCTCGGATTCATTTTCCAGAAAATGAGGCCGTTAGCCCTAGCTGCTCTCTGAGAGATTTTTGTTAAACATAACAATTCCTCTGCAAATGTTACAGTTCCCCTTATGGTCCCTCTCTGCCAGCGACTTTCATCTGTGGGCATGGTTGGGTGGCAGTGGCTGCCCTGGAGTTGGGCAGGGAATCTGCTGATGGAGGCGTAACAGACCCTTCCTCCAAACTAACATCCCTGCACCCAGTCTCCTTGAGGTCACCTCATCTTGAATTTGGAAATAATGCTCCACACCCACCCTTCAACTCATGTGTCTGTTTTTCAGTTCAACTTAACCCGTTAAATTAATTTTCCCTCTAGGAGAGTTATCACCTTGGCCTAATTATCAGAAAGGTAGAACACCTTCTATGGAGTGGGACTCGCTCAATTTGAATATTGAGTCCAGCATTTCAGATCTCTGTGATCTTGATGCAGTTGGTAAATCTCCCTAATCCTGTTTCCTCATCTGTAAAATGGGACTAACTATTGCATAGCATATCATGTAGATTAATCAGTTACTCCACACAGAAGACTTTTTTAGCATTTTTAACTGAGACACCCACCCTGCTCAGTCAAAAATCTGCATATGACTTTTGACTCCCCAGCACTTAACTACTAATTGCCTACTGTTGACTGGAAGCCTTACCCATAATTGACTGAAAGTCGATTAACACGTATTTTGTATGTTATATATATTATATACAGTATTCTGAAGTCAGCTAAATCAAATGATACTAAGAAAATCATAAGGAAGATAAAGTATATTTACAGTACTATACTGTATTTATTGAAAAAAATCCACATGTAAGTGAACCTGCATAGTTCATACCCATGTTGTTCAAGTGTTAACTGTACCATTAAGTCTGTAATAAACGTTGACAGGATATTTAATCCATATTATGCAAAAACACTGAGAACCTCATTTTAAGAGACTTCTTTATGCTGTTATTTTCACTAGTGGTATTTTACATGCCATTGTTGGTTTACACATTTTATTCTGTCCTCTATGATGCTTATGAAAAAAAAAATACCATGTTCGGAGGATCTAAGAAACTAGCTTTATGATATAGTAGAGGATAACGGCACCTCCTCCAGTTTTATATTTATGAGAATGTCTAACCCGTCAAACAAAATGTCAACACAGAGCTGGAGTCATTTGGTGAGTATGTTTATCTTTAGGGTGTTTTCAGCTGCATGTGATGGAAAACCTTGACAGAAACTGGCTTAAATAATGGAAAAAAACGTATCTCACAAAGCTAACAGTCAAGAGATGGGATAGCTCAGCCGCATCCTGAGGGATTCATTGTTTCCACGTAGATGCCGTGCCATCTTCCAAGGGTTGTCCTTGCCTTCAGACTTGTTCCTCTCTGGTTACAAAATGGCTATTGGAGTCCTAGGCATCACCTCCAGCTTTGGCTTTGTGTAGAGAAAGAAGGGCCATTTTTCCTTATGTCTCTTTCTTATAGGAGCCCACTGATGACTCTAAGAAATTGCTGGCATTGGCAGTCCTCCTTAGGCATATAGATGGTCTCATGAGTTCGGCATAAAATAGTTCAACACCTTGCCAAAGCAGCACACTGGCATCGTCTCTTCTTTCTGCCCCTACCTTTTTCCACATGGGCAATTGCACATTTTAAAGTCTATCACTTGCAGAATCTCACTCCCAGCTCCAGTTGTTTTTAGCAGTTTGGGTTATCTGCCACAAGCAACAGAAAACAACTCTGGCTGCTTTAGGCAGGACATGAATTTATTTAAAATGTACTGAGTAGTTCCAGAATGATCTTGAATTTTCTTTTGCTCTAAAGGACATCATTGGGACACTTGGCAAATTCTGAATAAAGTTTGCAGATTAGATAATAGTAGTGTATCCATGTTGATATGATGAAAATTGTGCTGTTTGTAAGATAATTTTTTAAGTAAATACAAGTGACATTTTAGGGAAAAGATATCATGTCTATAATTTACTAGTAAGCAGTTTAGAAGAATCCTAGAGAAAGACAGATGAAAGCAATGCAAAATAATAATATTGGGGAAACTGGCTGAAGGGTGTACAGAAAGTCTTTGAACTGCTCTTGTAACTTTTGTGTAAGTTTGAAATTATATCCAGTTAAAAAAAATTTAGTGATGTAAGCTATGCAAGGTGAAGGTTGCAGTGCTTTATTAGTTACAACAGCTTGCTTTAGTAAATCTCTAAAGACAATGAGGACGATAGTGAATAGCCCAAGAGTAGCCTAGATTGTAAGAAATTCAGGCCAAAAGGCTTTAGAACTGGAAACAGTGCTCCACATCACACCAAGGAGCTTGACCTTGGCCACAGAGCAGCCACTTCCATGATGTGATAGATACCGCCCTTGGCATTGCTGCGGTGGCCGGTACCCCACACTACACCACTATCAGCACAGTTGCTACTGCTCTTCCCACCACCACTACTGCCAGGGATTGTCTTTAGGACCTCTGCTTTTTAGCTCTGCTACATGACTGTCAAAATCTGTGGTGCAAGAGTCAGACTGATAGAGCTCGCGTTGTGGGCTTGTACCTAGAAGCAAGTCAGGCTTGTAAGGAGAGTATGGAGACTTTTCAATCTCCAGAGTTGACACACAAGTTCTGCTTTGCCACAAAGAGAGAAATTCCCCGAGGAGGAGTGGGTTTCAGATACGGCACAACCCACAAGGATAGAGGTCTGTTGCAAGATAGCATTTGTATTTCCCTCCCTCGGGACGTCAAAATACACTCCGGCTGTTGTCTTCTTGAAGGTAGGAGCAAGGGAAAGTGTGTTTCTCTCAACTTGAAGGGAGTAAAGTATTCACAGATGTTGGGTCCGAACTCACATATACTCACACATAATGGGGGTTGATATGGAAGAAATTAGCCTTGATGAGATTTAACCGCTTTCTGACGTTGCATGGAAAAGTTGAGCCCTTTGTTTTCAGCTGGACTGATTTTATTCTGAGTATTATTTATTCTGGATGTTGATACATATTTTTTCATTCTCTTTCATACACTTTTTGAGGTTTCCTCCTTTTCTATTTCTTGTCGTAAAAAAATGATTGGGTTATTTCACATGCCTCTTCTGTTTCAGAAAATATTCAGTTCATGACTCTCAAGAAGAAAGCTCAGCCCTCTGCTCTAGCCTAATATCTATTGTCTAACTGAGACTCACTAGACTTTTGTTTCTCACTCAAACTTTGTTTTATTGTGTAATGTAAATATAGTTATATAGTGTATAATATTGAGGTCTTTTTCTGGCCTAGTAGCATGTTAAGTGCTATTTGTGCATTAAGCATTAAAATAATTTTTTGCTCTTTATATCTTATTGGAAAAGAAAGGCTCATGCTTCAGTTAAGGAAAAAAACAGCAGCGTCATATAATTCTTCAGAGTGTTATATTTTTATAAATGTTCCCCATAAAAAATCATTAGAAGGAAGTAGAAAGATAAGAGAAATGGTACTTTAAAAGTATTTGACATCTGGTTGGAATCGTTATGCTATTTGATTATTGAAAACTTCTTCGGAGGGGTTGAGGGAATTTTAACATTTCATTTGGCAGTCAGATAAGAGATGAATTTAACTGGCCTTCGGTATTGCTGGCCCATTCCTGAGAGCTAGCTTCTGAGAGGAAGGAGGTGGGGAGGAGGGAGAAGCCTTACTCATACTCCACGAGGGAAGATTCAGGTAGACAGCCTGAATTATATGACTTATTGGCAGCAAGTAAGTATTGCCTGAGTGGGTTACTGCAAAATGCTTTAGCTGGAGACGACTTTGAAAACCACTCATCAATTACAGATGGTACCTGATATAGTAGCATGGGTACCCTCGAGTGCTTTCATCCAGGAAATTTGAAGGAACCTGTTATCTCTGCCCTCTGGTAACCACCTCTTCCTTCACAGGTGACCTTTCTTACCTAAAGACCTCAAATGTTTATCACGAATCTGCCACTCCACACTGGATATCAATTATTAAACAACACCCGCTGCAGTACTGTGACTTTAAATTGTCTCAGAAATGACAAAGACCAGCATTTGTCTTTGTTAACCCACTGAGTGATTCTTTGTCTCCAGTCATAACTGAAATGATCAAATTAGAGATTTCTAGATTGCCAGAATCACATTAAGGTTAAGCAAAACTCCAGATTTTCCCTGAGTTACTTTGGCTATAGACGTTGCTTATTTGAGACAGGAAGTTAGATGAAATGTTCTAACATGGCTAAACATGTAGACAAGTGAACCCATCTAGGGACATTAGGTTGTAACTGCCCCTACTTGGGTCCGTGTAGTTACCCAGGGTAACTTGGGTCCATGGATACCTGAGAGGTCCATGCGAAATGTTCAGGGTATTTGTGAGTCTGTTCAAAATGTAAGCAAAATTTTGTGTGTATTTTCTTGTGTGCATTTATTTTTCCGAGGAACATCCATACTTTTGATTGGATTCTCAAAGGGATCCAGGTCCTGGAAAACATTGGAAGTATTGCTCCATAGCAAGTAGCCACAAATCTGTCTAAATCCAGGATGACTTCAATCGTGAGCAGAGCCAGGTTAAAGGAAAGAAGAGAGTTAGCTTCCTGGAGTGCCCTCTGTAAGGAATGCTAAATCATTGCTGGAATAAATTGAAAAAGAAATGCAAATTCATCTCACTCCTGGACATTGCCCTTGAGTGAAATTAAAAACGGAGACTTTTCTGACTTTTGAGCATTTTTGTAGTCATAGCCAAAATTCTGGAATTAAATGATGAATATAATTCTAAGTATCCTGGAAACCTAAGTGGCTATTTTTTCAAGGAGAACTGCAGTTGAGTAACCACAAAAAGTAGTAATGAAAATTTGTATTTACTCCCATCTCTCATAAAAAGCATATCCATGCCGTACCATATTTCTCATCATTTCCACTGCAAATCTGCAAATCCTCATTCCCTTCACTAGGCACCCTTCCATATTGTTTTTTTTTTAATTTTTTGATGTTTATTTATTTATTTTGAAAGAGAGGGAGCATGAGTGGGGGAAGGGCAGAGAGAGAGAGGGAGAGAGGGAGAGAGGGAGAGAGAGGGAGAGAGAATTCCGAGGAGGCTCCACACTGTTGGTGCAGAGCCCAACTCAGGGCTTGATCTCATGAACTGTGAAACCATGATCTGAGCCAAAATCAAGAGTTGGACGTTTACCCCACTTAACCAATGGAGCCATCCAGGCACTCCACCCCTCCGTATCCTCTATCCCAGGCCACGCTACTTATGCTACTGATTTTCCTCTCTGGCCCTCTCCCCATGGCCTTGCTCTGTATTACATAGATGAGCATGGTGGCTTTGGCTTAGTCATTTCTCCTATCCATAGGACGTATTCCTATGGGTCTGCCCCTTCCTGGGCCTGCCCCTTCCATATTTTATATTAGGCATCATAAGTATTCTAGTACCTGATTTGGGAGAGACTCAGATCAGGAGGAGAGATGGAAAAGCAAAGAACACCCACTTCTAAATCTTGTTCTGGTTGCACATGGCAGAGTGCTGATTACAAGAAATGAGCGATTTCTTTCATTACTTGATTTCTGAAGCCATTTAATACGCCTCCCAGGTAGTTTTCTGATTTGGAAAACCACAGAAGAAAATAGAAATGTTTAATGCTTTCCAGAATTCTTGTTTTAGAATTCTGCTTCAAACTGTGGAGATGAATTTTTAAGTGAATCTGATTCTGGATGTAGTTTTCATTAATTTTAAAATCTGTTTCCTTCTATCCCCACTCAGAGTTGATGGGCTTGTACAGATCTTTCTACCTGAGCCAGATGTCATGCAAGACCCTGGTGAAATGGAGATGAAAAGACCCATCCCAGCTTTCAAGGACTGGTGTCAGATAAGCAGGTGATTGCAGTATGCGAAGATAAATGCACCCACAGGGGTGTGTATATTAGGCAGTGGGAACTGGTTGTGGGAAGCATCTACATTTGTCTACAGGAGGGGAGCCTTAAGCTAACTCCTGGAAAATGAATAAGCATTAGGCTAATGTGAGTGGCACACAGTACACAAAAAAAATGAAGGCACAAGATGGCATAAGAAGGCATGTAAAATAGGGCACTTGGGTGGCTCAGTCAGTTGAGCATCTGACCCTTGGTTTCAGCTCAGGTCATGATCTCACGGTTTGTGGGTTCAAGCCCCCCACATTGGGCTCCATGGTGAAGTGTGGAGTCTGCTTGGGATTCAATCTCTTTCTGCCCCTCCCCCATTCATGCTTTCTCTCTCTCAAAAATAAATAAATAAACTTAAAAAAAAAGAAAAGAAACCAAAGGTGGCTAGTCAGGTGCCTTTAGTCTTACAGCAAGGGACCTTTTTTTTCCTCCTGGGGGAAACTTGGAGCCACTTATCTGTAACCCGCACTGTGGTGGTTCTCAGTGTGGCATGGAGACTAACTGGGTGGGTTCAGAGATCAGCCTGCCAGGGTTCTTTTGTTCATGCTAGTGTAGTGACATGGGACAGTTTCCCTGGCTTCTCTGTGTCTCACTTTTCTCATCTATAAAATGGGGATGATATTGTCTCCTTCACAGGGGTGCTGTGAAGATATAATGAATCTATGTATGACATTTAGAATTGTACCTGGCATAGGCATTAGAGTACAAAAAACATTAACTGGTACATGCATTCCCTTTCAAACATCAATAAATGGAATGTTCTGCAACATTCCAAAGTTTGATCTTCTAACAAGGTTGGCCCTGGGAATAGATATGTGGATCAGATACCTCTTTAAAAGGTTTTTGTTGTTGTATTTTCAAAGATTTATTTATTTTGAGAGAGACAGAGAGAGCACAAGTGGGAGAGGGCACAGAGAGAGGGAGAGACAGAGAGAACCCTCAGCAGGCTCCGCTTTGCCAGCACAGAGCCCGACATGGGGCTCGATCCCACGAAACCCTGAGATCATGACCTGAGCTGAAATCAAGAGTTGGATGCTTAACCGACTGAGCCACCCAGACGGCTCTTTATATGTTGCAAGAAGAGTAGTGAAAACTCATCTCTATTCTACTGTATTTCCCCTACTTGGAATGGGGATACCCACTGATTAAACCTTACTGTATGTGAAGATAGTTGATAGTTAAACCATTATTAAGCACTAACATCTGCTTATCTGATATGTTATCCAATCTGCTTATCCTATGTGTTATTTGATAAGTTATCAGAGCTGGGAACATAGCCTAGAGGGAACGGGTCACAAATCTGGTAAGTCAAAAGCATGAATGAAAAGTGAAGGAATACAAATTAAATTTTGTCTGTAGCATACTATATAATTTAAACCTTGTTCACAACATAAATATTATAGCTATTGTTCATAAAACACTTTAATATGTTATCTCATGGGATAGTTAAAACTATCCCAAGAGGTGTAGGTAGAGCCTCTTTTCCTATTTTTTTAACGTTTATTTATTTTTGAGAGAGAGAAAGAGTGTGAGCAGGGGAGGATCAGAGAGAAGGAGACAGAGGATCCAAAGTGGGTTCTGCACTGACAGCAGAGAGCCCGATGTGGCGCTTGAACCCATGAGCCATGAGATCACTACCTGAGCCTAAGTCAGATGCTTAACCGACTGAGCCACACAGGTGCTCCAAGCATCTTTCACTATGAAGAATCCGTTCAAAATAAAGAAACCAAGGCACAGATGAAGACAAATGTGGCAACTTTTTGTTCAAATGCCTCGTCCCACCTCATGCTTCCCATCTAGCTCTGCACGGTTTTTATTGAGAAGGAGAGAAATGTCTAAAATCCACTTTGGGGACTTGTATGACTTCTAGTGGAGCACTTCCTATATTTATCAAAAAGTTATAGTCCCTGGTAGTATCCTTCACTGAGTATCTGCTGCCTGGGGCAGGGAACTTGCTTGGGATATATGCATTATTCATATTTACAGTCTTGCCTGTTATAACAAGACTTTAGAGTTGCTACCTTATGTTTACAGACACATAGCAACAACAAGGGACAAAGACATGGGTTTGGAATTTATCCCTTGGATATTTTTATAACCTATGCTGTGTGTAGAGTCACCATGGAGTGACTCAAGAAGCATATAGACGAGTTGGGGAAGGTGTGAACTGCAGCTATAAAAGGTTAAATAAAAATAAAATGAAGTTAGGGGATGAATAAATGAAAATATCTTTAGATACCATGATTCTGTAGGTACTTTTAAATAAATGGAAATAAGCATCTGATAACGTCTCATAATCTCAATTTCCACTTAAAAATGTACACCCTCAACTCATGAGCCTACCAGTCTCTCATGATTCAGAAAAATCCTTATAGAATAAGCATATGGAGAGAAAAGAAATTAAAGAGAAATGCAGATGGAGACAGTGGAGCCTCAGCTCCATATGATGAGGGACCAAGCCTGAATTATTTGTTAAATCCTTAGGGCTTAGTATAATACTTGAGTAGATGCTTGATAAATATTTGCTCGATTAAGGAATGAATGGGTGCATGGGGAAATGCTGGAGACTATCATAGGATTGGAAAAGCATACTGTAATGTGCAGCAAGGTGGGTGCAGTGTCTTTTCATCTTTATGCTTGGCAGGTTGCATATAATTGGTGTTCCAGAAATGTGGAAGGAAGGCAGGAAGGAAATAAGACAGGGAGTTAATACCATAGGATCGTAGGACCGGAAGGAAATTTGCAAGGTCATTGGTCCTTCCCTTAAGCTTCAAGGAAAAGTCTTGAGTGTAGAGCATGACAAAACAACCAAACCAACCAACAACCATCCGAATAAACAAAAAGCCTCAAATTGGTGACATTTAACATTGTTAACTGGCCTGATACAAAGAAGAAAAGGTCTGGAGTTTGAGAAAGATTTTGAATTGAAGTCCATTTGAATCCTGGTTTTGCCTTTTCTCCTTCTGTAATCTTGTACAGTTTGTTGTACTACTTGGGCCTCCGTTTTGTCACCTCTTCAAGGGGAACGAATTACTATGCTAGCATTTTTATAAAGATTAAATAAGATAGTGTGTTAAAATATATTCAATAGTTTAATAAATGTTTGTGAAAGAATTTCCTCAAATAGATTAAACTGATGTTAACTATGCTAAGGAAAGATTTTTCTCTGGAATCTTTTAGAAGGAGAAATGCTAACCCAAATCACAAGTATCTTTTCTTAAAAATCGATTTATGGAAAAACCTAGTGCTTTTGGTTGATGGTGTGTCTCAGGATTTTGCATCCCAGAGAAAGTGCTTTAATAAAGTAATAGAACATGGTAATATAAATTATTTGGCAACAGGCTGTCATATTCTACCACAAAAATTCTTCAATATTTAATTAAAAATTCCAGCAACTTAAAATTCAAGACGTGTCAAGGACATTAACTGAGGATGTAGAGTAACTGTTGGAGGGTGTTGACTGTCAGCTCCAAGGCTAGACTTTCTCTCCTGGTTCAGATTACTGGGAAGGCTTTGAACAAATGGATCTAGCTGTTGTAATGGATGCCTATGGTTGCAGCAGTAAGTGTAGATATCAGTGTCTATTTTGATGTGCTGTCCCTGTCTGAGTTTGGAGAGTCAGAAATGGAAAGAAATGAGAAGGCCTGTCAGAACTAACAGCCCAGGAATCTCTTGGGATGTGTGTGAAGGGTGGCCTTCAAATCTGCAGGGGTTACAGCTGTGCCAAGAGATATATAAAGTTTTAGGAACATTAAATACATGAAATATGTCCTTTTAGTTTCTTATACTATGCACAGTGCCAGTGCCAGCCCTGGGCTCAGGAACAAATCTCCTGACAAGTGATTAATACCAGGGAGAACCATTCAAATCCAGAGACATACTTAATTCTCCGTCCATCTCTTATTGGTTGACAGTCACTTGGATAAGACATGCCAACCAGGTCAAGTGTGGTCATGGCAGAAGTTGAGTTCCAGTTTATCCTTGCCACCAGTGCTCTGTCATTTAAGGGATCCAAGAGGGAACGGAGATTTGTTTTATCAGACACCGTCTTTGTGAGCTGAGAATGACAGTTTCTTCCTCTCTCCTCTTCAGAGCAATTTGGTCAAGTCACACAAGGAAATATCCACCCACCTTTTCCCCAGGTATCTGTCCACCTACTCTGACCTTAAGTAACCCTAGCACCTAACTAAGATCAGAAAAATAGAAACGGGAAAAAAAATTATAACCAGGATGTTTCTTTATAATCATGCAGTTACTTACCCACACCTCATTTTTTTAAAGGTGAGCAAGTTTAGGACTTGGGACAGGATGTAATCATGTAACTGGCTTATAATCAGAACCCAGCCTAGAGCCCCAAACTCTTGACAACCAGGTCCAAGTATTTCCTAGTATTCATAGTTTGAGAAGCAGGATGCTCTGAAGATGAGTTGAATAGCAGAAAAGAAGAAAACTAGGAAAAGCCTATGAAGAGAAGCCTATAAAGAGAAACTCTGAGCAAAAGACATTTGCAGACTGAGTGCCATTCAAAGAAGGCAAAAGAATTTGATATGCATGTGAATAAAGTGAACATTAAGGAGTATGTTAATGTTTAAGTGTTAAAATTAAAGGAGTCTGTTAAATATTAAAAGGAGTGAGCACTGATGCCTCTCCAAGGAGGTGAATGAATGAATGATTGAGTGAACCAAAGGTGTTTTTTGTCTTGATATTTCTTGTCCTGGAAAATCTAGTATACAGAACTAGTCAGTTCCATAAAAGGGAGGGAGGCCAGTGAAAGTCTGTGTGAACCTTCCATCTCTGTGGGCTTGATATGGTGGAAAACAGACACATGCATCATTATGGGGAGCTAGCTGGAGACCAAGATTCTGGTCTGTCTGCATAAGGCTTCTTTAATGTGAAGGGAAAAATCAATGTAACTGAAAAAAAAAACCAGGAAATTTTCCTTTATGCTTATCAAGCATTGCCAAAGATTTGAGTTATAGGAGAATAGCTTAGAATTCCTTGGGAATGGCTGACACTTGGAACATCCCAAGCCCTCTCATTGTCCACAAAGCCTATTTAATCAAATGGCTAACTGGTCAATCATTCAGTTAATGGGTCAGTTCAGTCCAAATGGTTCACTGGTAGGCTACAATGAATATAGCCATTGCGTCTTCTCATCTGTAGATTCTGGGCAATGCCAACTTCCCTTATTGGATAAATAGTCTTTTCAGGTTATGATGTTGGGATGTACTGACTCATGTGATACATCTACAGGGTGAATTTTTGAGATGAAGTGGTAAAATTTGGCAGCAATCAAATGCTGAATAAGGAAGACCACTGGACTAGGTAGGCTCCAGACTACACAAATCATGGAAGAGTGTGCTTTAGAATAGTGTCCAAGATTGTAGGCTCCACATGTGGACTGCCTGGTTTCAATTATGCCACTGTCTTTATTGGGTCTTTGAACAGATCACTTAACCTTTTGCCGTGTCAGTTTCCTCATTTGTAAAATATAGGAATAATCATTCCCTTACCCTCAGAATATTGTGAAGATTAGGAAATATTTATGAAGGGCTTAGAAAGAGGATGTTGTAGAAAATAAGTTCTCTATAACTATTAATATTATTAATTGAATTAATGCTAATTAATAATATTTATATTTTTTAAATATAGACAGCCCTGTTGACATAAGAAATGATGGATGAACATGGTATATGCTTCAAACACATGCAGCGACATCAAACTGACATTAAGATTATTAATGGTAGTATTAATATTGTTGGAGGCAGTGATTGAGGGAATACAAGCAAGAAATCTTTTGGGTTACTTAGTCTCCCTAGAACATCCAATAACAGTCAGCTGGAAACTTGGTAGCATAGGGCTTTTATCTTGGAGTTTAGAGGGAAGGTCACTGGCTCACTGGTTCAATGGGCACAACAGAACAACTACACATATCATTGAGCTTCTACTATAAGCTCAGAGGTTAAAGAAATATAGATAAAATATGGTTCCTGTCATCAAAGGCTAAATAGAATAATGGAGGAGAATAACATAAAATAACATAAACCACTAGCTCTCCTCCAAAGAATAAGAGCCATATTATGTTCTTAGAGAAACCACCTTTGGCTCTTGAACTGCAATTAGTTAGCCCTCCGTCCCCTTCATCCCTGTCCTCCCTCCACTGTCTCTACCCAGCCAAGGCATCCTTACTGTACACCCTAACGCTCCATGTTCTTATCCTTTTTGGCCTTTATTATCATGTAAATTAAAAAATTGTTTTTGCAGGGACGCCTGGGTGGCTCAGTCAGTTAAGTGTCTGACTCTTGGTTTCAGCTCAGGTTATGATCTCATGATTCGTGAGTTTAAGCCCCACATTGGGCTCTGCGCTGGCAACACGGAGCCTGCTTGGAGTCCTCTGTCTTCCTCCCCTGATCACTCTCTGTTTCTCTCTCAAAATAAATAAATAAACAAAAAAATTGTTTTTGCAATTTTCCATCCCACTCGACAATAACTTCTTGAAACCCCAGACCGTGTCTGTCCTTCTTACTGCTAACTCCCCAGTGCTTAGCACTACAGCAGGCACAAAAGTACTTTATAACTATTTGTAGAAAGAATGAAAGTGGAGGGTCCTTCCTGGCAGAGCTGAGGAAAGGTACAAAGAGAAGGAGCTGGGCTTTGAAGGGTATAGAGGAGTTCCATGGAGGAAATGCATATATGACCATTTAAAACCAACTGTGCATTTCCAAATAACTAGGCTGCCTGACTTGTTCCAACCACTTGGATCTACTGTTGAGCTGAAATGTGTAATCATTTTGACATTTTGCAGAAATATTTACTAAGCAAGATAAGCTGGCTACTATAACTGGGTCAAGCATCTGAGTTCATGTTCTGTTTCTTTCAGCTAGGAGCTCAGCACATGTTGCTTAAGTCATGTGAGCCTCAACATCCATATCTATATAATGGAAGTCGCAACGATCATCCTCACTGAGCTATTGTGAGCGTTGAACCAGTACATAAGGGGGAAACCTTCCGTAAATAGCAGGCATATATGAGACCTCCTTATTAGTATACTTGGCCATAACTGTGTTTACAAAAGTAATAACCACAATCATATGATGAATCATATGGTCATAAGAGGAGGTCCAATGGAAGTCCCTAGAAGTGGCAAGTCAATGTGTTTTACAAACCCAGGTTCTCCCTTAAAGGGAACCAGCACATAACAAGACAGGAGCTTGTCATCTTTCCCTCTCCCTGAATCTGAGCCAGGCCCATTGCCTGAATTTTATGTTAAATAATAAAAGCTCTGACATTAAATGTGTTGCCACGAATCAACAACCTATTTAGGGTAAGGTATTATGGCACAGCAGTCCCCAAGCAATGTGTGTTTTAAAAAAATATGCTTAAAACCGCAAGTGCTTTGTGTGGCTGCTTCGCAAAATCACTAGAGCTGAAGTATTTGTATTTTAATGTTTATCCCCAAACTGGCCTGCTGTTTTCAAATTGCCCAGGAAACAAAATGTGGAAAATGGAAGGAAACCAGCACAAGCTAGATTTAGAAATGGAGTGTTAGTAAAGCAAGCTGTGGGGTTCTGATACCTTAAGAGCACCATAAAATGCTCATAATTAAATAACTGTTTTTCTTAACACAGCTATTCCTATTCCCCCCCCCAGCCACTTATGTAAAAGCATTTAATGTTCATTCTTTCATTACCAATCAGAGACTCTAGTGAAGAGGTAGCTGGTCCCAGAAATTGTTAAAAATATGTTAATAATGGTGTCCTTTACAAGAGGAAAAATGTATTAGGAAACAAAATCAGGCTGTAGATACTTCCTGTGGTTATTTTTATTGGCAATTGGCCCACAAATGATTTATATGGAGGAGAATCATGCCTTGGAGCTGCTACCTGAACAAGAGTGGTAAGAGCAGTAACAAAATGCATTCTGGTTATCGGTGTCACAGAGACAGTGGTGGAGCATGAGGCTACCAGTAACTGAAGAAAGAGAGACAAGTTTGCTGGGGAACCATAACATGCAACAGCCGGGCTTCTAGATAATTAATGGAAGGAAGGAAGGGGATGAAACCACAATCAGCTAGGATTTAAAGCGCTCCTACCATGGATCGGCATAATTTTGAAAGCCTCACACCAACTGTATGAAGTGAATGTGCAGCTGAGGATGAAATAGCTTAAGTAGCTCTCTCAAGGTTGCACAGGGAGCAGGGAGCAGAGCTAGGGGGATGTCTCATATCTGATGACTCTCAATCCTGTTTGTTCTCTGCTATTCAGTCAATAATACTGAGGTAGCAAGTTAAGGTATGAATGAAGTGGGGAAGTGTTCCGAGACTGGCAGATTCCAAGGTAAGGGGAAAATGCTGTTCAATGGTATTTCCCCAAGTATGGTCCTGGGTCATCTGCCTCAGAAGCATGACAAAAGTTTGCAAATAATGAAAAATTCCAGGTCTTCCCACTGTAGATTATAGAATCAGATTCCTTAGGTGTGGGGCTCAAGGATGTAAGGTTATTCATTTATTCCCCAAGAACCTAAATTGATTCTCACGCACTCTTAGGAACCAACCATAACCACCAATTTGTCTTAATTTGTTTTCTATGCTTAACTTAATAGGACTGTTCTGCAAGGAGATACCTCTCACAGCACTGTCGGTTAGTGAAACACATTTTCAGAAATGCTGTTCATATTTATAATTAGAAACCTGTCCAGCTCATCTTTTGTGTGAACAGAGGAGACCTAGGAACATGAATTTGAAGTTATTGTAAATATCTTTGCTGTGTATGATGGCTGTTTCTAAGAGGCATTCAGTGAGTATTCATGTTCCTGTATCCAGTGGGAGATCTTTTTCCAGCTCACACTTTAATCAGGAAGTAATTTTTCCCACAAGAGTGATGTGTTATCTGTTGCTGTGTAACAAATCACTACAAACTCAGTGCCTTACAACAACGAAAAAGATGCATATGGAGGACATGCACAATGACAAAGCCAACGTCAAAAGATCATATATGATATAAATTATATGACATTCTTGGCAAAACAGAATTATAGAAATGGAGAAGAGATCAGTGGTTGCTAGGGGTTAGGGATGATGTAAGGGATGAGTATGGCAGTAAAAGGATAGCATGAAGGAGATCTTTGTGGTGACAGAGGAGTTCTCCATCTTGATTGCTGTGGTGGTTAGACGAATACTCCACGGGTAAGATGGCATAAAACTCTACACACGTATGCTACCTACTTTTATTTTTGATTTTGTGCTGTAGTTTTATAAGATGTACTGATTGGAGGAACTGGGTGAAGTATACATGAGACCTCTCTGTAGGAATCCTGCAATTTCCTGAGAATCTATAAAATTATTTCAGAATGAAAACATTAAAACAACTTAAAAAACCCTATAAACAATTGTTGCTCATAGTCTCCATCGATCTTAAATATAACGGTGGGTGTGTCTGGCTCAAGGTCTTTCATGAGATTTCGGTGAAGCTGTGGGCTGGAGCCGAGGAATCATCTGAAGGCTGCGTGGGAGGATAATCTGCTTATAAGCTCATTCATGTGACTCTTGGCAAGATTCAGTTCCTGATGGATTGTTGGAATGAGGACCTCGGTTCCTCACTGGTTGTTGGCTAGAGTTCTCCCTCAGTTTCTTACCACTGGGGCCTCTCCATAAATCAGCTCACAACATGGCAGCTGGCCTTTCTTAAAGCAAGCAACAGAGAGTGGGCAAGCACTCAGATGGCAACCACAGTCTTCTTAGCATCTAAACTGGGAGGTGACATCCCATTCTTTCTGTCATATTCTCTTCATTAGAAGTGAATCAAAAAACCCAGCCAACACTCAGAGGGAGGGAGTTACATGAGGAACATTAGGAACTGGGGATCATTGGGAGCCATTTTAGAGGTTGTCTACCACAAGGACTTTAAAAATTATCTTTCTTTTAGACACAACATGAAGAATGATAGAATACAGTGATCAGATTAGAGGAAGTCGGATACAGTTCTGGCATTGAGTAGCCATTCTGAGGTTAATAACTGAGGCAGCCAACTGGTATTTTTTAATTTGTTAAAAGAAGCAAACTCCATAGCAATAACAGTGCCAAACACTGTACTGAGAGGGACATCAGTAAACTCATAAGCAAATTCATAAGCAAATATCAAAGATTTCTTGCAAATAGTAGTAAAGACCCTGATATGAAGAGTAAATAGTGGGATATTTATTTCAAGATATACCTGATTATACCTTTGCAGGCTGGGAAGGCTAGAACCAAGATGAGGATCACCAACAAATAGTGTGTATCTCTATGCTTCATTTGCTGTGATCGTTGTCATGAGGACTGGTCTCTCTCCAACACAGGGTGTGCTAGTTGTCTATATTAATCAGGTGAGAAACTTCTAAAGCCGTATAGTCTGACAGGCAAGATCTTCTACCCTAGGTCCCACGGAGACATAAATCATCATTTTCTATGGCCAGAATTGAACCTGGACTAAGAATTGGAATAGGGTTGTTCTGCCACTGGTAGCTGGATGGGCCCTTGGTAGTTACGTACTGTACCCATGGCCTCCTGGTGGAGTATTTGGGCTGTCCTCCAAAAGCCCAGACTTGCAATGTGTCTACTCCATGGGCAGTTTATCCCACAAGATGATAGACAATGGTGTGACAGACTCCATTAAGTGTAGCTAAATAAGTTCTCAACAGCCTGCTCTGGAGTATCGAGCATTGAGGAATGGCTAGAGCATTTTCTCTAGAAATGAGTGTTGCCAGCAGTATCGGATATGGTGTAGTGATCTTAATGGGGCTTAGTGAGTCTTCTGTTCAGTCAGTAAGTGCTGAATGCCAGTGGTGGAAAGGACTTGCTGGCCAAGGGAGTTGGGATAATGGCATTCAGGTGAATGCCTGAATGTGTATACGTGTGAGCACGTGATGTGTGTACCCCATCTCAGCCATTTTCTACCATCACAGGTGGTAATAGTTGGGACTATGACCCTCTTGCACATCATCATACTTTGGCATATGTTAGCCATTCAATAAATAAATTGAATGTATTCTTGAGAGTTTCATCTAATTTCTCTTCTTTTAAGATGCAAGGGCTAAAGAATCAGGTAGGTAATTGACAGCTGGGTTGTCTGTCCTAGTGTGGTTTGGCGGTGAGATGGATAGAAAGTTTGAAACCAAATGAAAGACAGAGGGGAACCATAAAAGAGGAGGCTGAGTATACGTTATCAGGGTATTTCTGGAAGCAAAATGCAGGGTGAAAGCCTTAATTTCCCATGATGGCAGACGTGATTGTGATGGGTACATGTAAAGGCACAGGCTGGAGAAAAAGAAATGATAGTCCAGTGAAGTCAGACTGTTCTCAAGCAGTAGAAACTTACTTTGTATCAAACCGTGTTGAAGCAGAGGTGTTGAAAATAGCAGAGGGACTTTCTAATGTTGACAGTTGTGAATTGTGTTTATGAATCCATTAACAACTATTATGATCAGTGGCACAAAAAATGTAATGAACTGCCAGAGCTTGAGAGCCTAAATAGTTAACCTGTAGTATTTTGTTTCCAGAATGGTATGTGTTAGAAATACGCACTGCTGAGATCTGTTTGTGTCAGGATGAGGTGGGCAAACTAGCTGCTTGGTATTGCCCCTGGTAAAGACAGCTGTGTGCTTTGGAGAAGTAGGAATCAACTTCCCTAGAAGCCCTTCCTACAAGGGGCTATTTGAATGTCTCTGGAGTTGCTACAGGGCATGACACTTAAGTGGAAATTTCCCTCTGCCACAACACAGGCAGAGGGAGCTGGTGCTCACCAATGGCTTTGTTTCTCTCTTTTTTCCTGGCCACAGTACTAAATGGTACCAGACCCTTTTTATTTAGGTGGAGCTGCACGCCATAGTGTGGGCAGAAGGGAGGGATGGCGTATCGTGGACTGGCCCATAAAATCTTCCATGCACAATCCTCCGCCTGTGATGTGAATGAGAAACAAAGTGGTACTGCGCTAAGCCATGGAGATTTGGGGATATTTGTGACAGCAGTTAGCCTTCCCTGACTAATACAGCCATTGTTCCACAAGACAAGGTCTGAAGTCAAGTATTTTCCCAAAATATCTGATGGTTCTGAGGACATGCTTCATTGCCTAGGACACAGGAATACAGTGCAGGATGGCCCCTAACTTGTATATACAAACAGAAAACAGTTTAATATAAGTGAGCGAAAAGAGACAATTTATACTTGAACACTGTCAAGTAACCCATGGTTTCATTTGTGTGTGTGTGTGTGTGAATGTGATGCCAAAATATTAGTTTGATTAAAATATGCATATTTCACAGTATTTGGTTACAGGCTAGTCAGTCATAATATTTAGTGTGAGAGATATTATCTCTCGTCATAATGTCCTTTCATTATTTCATACCCTGTTTATATGAAAAATACAAAGTTGTATTGAACCTAAGATTCAGGGGTAGGAGGAATACTGGTGATAGACAAGCCTCTCATTTCAATGTAAAAGGATCAGCGATAAGGTAAAGGGAATTACAGACACTAAGGGAGCACTGGAGGAAACAGATCTAGCTCATCTTACACAGAAGGGTCGTGCAACTGTCAGCAAGTCTTGGCAATGGATGTTCTTGACAAGTGGTAATAAGAACCACAGAAATTTAGAGGTTAGTATCCTGGTCAGATTCCCTGGAAGGTGAGCTTGAGATGGGGATTCTTGTGTAGGTGAGGCTGTTCTCACAAAGAAACCCATAAGGAAGTGAGAGAAGCAAGATAAGAGAAGCTAAGCAAGATGTGGTTTCAGGCGGACGGAAGTCCAGCGGCATCTTTATCTTGATGAGAGCTCTGTAGCAGTAATGGTATCACAGTTCTATTCCACCTTGAGGCATCAGTTAGTCATTTGCTGCAGACCGTTGTCTGAGGTGAGGTGTATAACTTCCCAGATGTTCAATACAGGGTGGCTCCCATTGACCAATCGCAGTTCTCCAGAGGATATAGCTAGGGATTATCAGTAGCCATGGTCACAGATTCTGGGAGATAGGGCGCAATGCCCTTATAAAGGGAATATAAATACGGCTCTAATCATATACTCCTCTCACCTGCTTGTATTACTCAGCTTCACTTATTTCTCACGTTATATTTACTCCATTTATGCAAAGCTCCTCTAAGATTCTGATTGATCATAGTTGCTAGGGAAACTTACAAGACTGGGGGTTAGTGAAGGTAATATCCCAAGGTCATAATTGGTACGCACCATCCCTCTCCTACTATGCTTTCTGGATTCTCCTCCCTCTCATCTAGCACCTCTGCTGGTCAAAATGGCTTGCTTAGTTGTGTGATCCAGATTTTCATTCTAGGGGGGTCCAAGTCCCTAGTTCCCATGCTCTTATCTAGCTATGGTTGCTGTCCTTGCCTATTTACAGCTAACCTGAGCATGGTAGCACCAAGAGGTGCCCAGTTCATTCTCTGTGTTCTAAACATATTTTTACCTACCCTTATTATGTAGGAATAGCTCTAACTTTTCATGAAAAATAGGGTCAGTTAACTCTGTACACGTGGCAAATCTTTATTTTTTTAAATTTTTTAAAATTAAAAAAATTTTTTTTCTGTTATAGTTTATTGTCAAGTTGGTTTCCATGTAACACCCAGTGCTCATCCCGACAAGTGCCCTCCTCCATGCCCATCACCCCCCTTCCCCCACCCCCTCCCCCATCAGCCCTTAGTTTGTTCTCAGTATTCAAGAGTCTCTCGTGGTTTACCTCCCTCCCTCTCCCCAACTATTTTCCCCCTTCCCCTCCCCCATAGTCCTCTGCTAAGTTTCTCCTGTTACACTTATGAGTGAAAACATATGGTATCTGTCCTTCTCCGCCTGACTTATTTCACTTAGCATGACACCCTCGAGTCCCATCCATGTTGCTACGAATGGCCAGATTTCATTCTTTCTCATTGACATGTACACATGGCAAATCTAACTTATCAGGCAGGAGCAGTAGTTTTAAGTTTAATGAGACTCTTACAGTATCCCTGATGGAAACATCCTTTCTTTGTGAATCAAGACCTCTTTAACCACACAAAATAAAGTTACAGGGATGAGAAGCACAAATTCCTAACTAGGTCACCTGAGAGTGATGGAGAACAGGACCATTCCTACTTTATCCCTTGGTTCCTGGACCCATGTCCAACCCACTGGTTGGACACACAGTATCACACCTCTCTCTGCCCTTCCCCCTGGGATTTGATATTGGTTTTTAATTATTTTCTTGGTTGAGAGTTTCTGCCAACTGCTAAACGTATCCATTCTGATTATACATTTGAGAACCAAGGAAATAGCATTTGGTGGTTCCATGTACCAGTGGACCTTCCAAAGCATTGTGATTTTCCTTTGGGGCAGTTGACTTCAGCCTGCTTAGCCATCCTTAATTTATTTTGATTATCTGGATTAAGCAGTATTCCTATGGTTTGTCCATCAATTTTGCCTTTAATAACACTGTGTTCTTTTAGCCATATCTGTAGATTGCTGTGGTTCAGGGCCTCCTGACAGGATTCCAACCTACATGCCAATTAAGGGAATTATGCCCACCCTCCTTCTGATGGTTAAGTGCTGCCACCTGCCTTCTGTCTGTTTTGGACCCTTATCATCCCCATTGTTACCAGGGAGCCTAGTTCGGTAACCACATGGCCAACTGTCAGTCCTGCTCTGCAGAGGACAGACAATAAAGAACTTCTCAACGGTGCTGCTGTCCCCATCACCAGAGCCTTGGTAAAACAAATTATTCTCTGAGCCCTCCAGAGGAACATAGTCAGCTGATGGGTTCCTGGTCACACAGAGTAGATCCATTCTTGTATGCTCACTTCTCTGAGCTTTTTGACTCTATACTTTGCTAATGACATTCTGGCATCTCTTCTGCATTTATGGCCATTACTGGGGTGCCTGGGTGGCTCAGTTGGTTGAGGATCCAACCCTCAGTTTTGGCTCAGAACATGATCCCAGGGTCATAGGATCAAGCCCCATATTGGGCTCCATGCTGAGCATGGAGCCTGCTTGAGATTCTCTCTCTCTCTCTCTCTCTCTCTCTCTCTCTCTCTCTCTCCCTCTCTCTTTCCCTCTGTCCCTGTCCTCCGCTCATGCTCTCCCATTAAAAAAAATAATAATTTGGCCATTACTCTTTCCAAGCTTCTGAGAGCCATCCCTGCACTGTACCAGGAGCAGTGCTCAGGCTTTTACCAAGATGTTAAGCCCTATGTCATGAGAGGTATCTCAGTATTGATAAATTATCTCCATCCAGCCTTATATTTCACCCCTTTTAACAACAGCCTTAGCATCCTCAACCAGGCTTACTCTCGGTGTCAAGGTACGACTTTTCCCTTATCAGTGTCTTGACCTTGATTTAGGAGACTTTGCATCAATGCTGAGAATTCAATTCCCTGTGAAGTTTTCCAACTCTTACAATTAGGTGCTGGGCTCGGTTTTCAGCATAACTGGCCCCCCAAGCTGTAGGAGATAGGGGTCTTTTTAGGTACCACCAACCAAAGAGGCTTTTTGATGTTCACACCTTGCTTTGAACTTTTGATTCATCTACCTATATCTGCATGTTCTGTCTTCATGAAGCAGCTACCTCATTCAACAGTCCTTGTAATTACTACTTCCTCAATACCTCTGAATTCCAGGGATGTTACACAGAAGCCAGTGCATACCCTTCTACCTAAATTACAACCCAGTTCATGATAGGTGAAAAATGCAAGTACATAGCTACACATGCCAGGGACTTTCAATAGCCCATCTACCTCTGGGGATGGGGCTTTGATTATCATTTATAGCCGAAAATGGGATTCTTGTGCAATTAATTCATTAAGGGAGTGTTCTCAGGAGAAACCTGTAAAGAAGTGAGAATGCAAGATATGACAGGGGATGAAGCCAAACAAAGATGAAGGTTCAGCTAAAGTCTAGTCTAATTCTGTTCCCACAGGGAGCTATGGTAACTGACAACACAGAATTGCTCCAACTTCAGGCCAAGGGACCACAGGGGCCACACTTTTGGATCCTTGAATCATTCTGTCTTTGCCTGTTTGGCCACTCCCAGGGAGGGGTTATCTAACTTCTTAGAAATCTACAGTTGAGGTAGCTCTTGTCCATTGATGACATTTTCCAGAGAATGGTGCAGCTATGTGCTCTTAGAGGTTGACACGCACAAAAGCTGGAGGATGGGTGCACCAGCCTTTCAAAGGGATCTGGGCAAGGTACCAATGAATCTATTATAGTGAGAGTATTATAGTGAGAGAGGTCTCTGCAGACTGAATGGTGAAGGAAGCTGCCATAAATATGGAGAGCCTTAAACTCTGTCTGAGGAGAGTGAGTGTTATGAACCATGAGCCTTGATACACTAATTCGGTGATGCATTAATTCATTCATGCATTGACCTATGCATTCATTCAGCAAATATGTCTTGCATGCCTATGTGTGTCAGATGCTGCCTCTCTTTGCCCTGGATATATAGCAGAGTGACATAGGAAGATAGGGTCCCTGACCTTAAAGGGGCTTACATCCCAGTTAGTGAGGGAAATAATTGCACCACTATTACAATGGAATTTCACTTTGTATGTTATGAATGATCACCAGTTAGATTATATACACTCAGAAAGAAAAAGATTTAACAATTTCAATAGGGTGGGCTCTTTTGCCCAGCACCAACTCAATGAACACATACCCTGATATTAGCAGGAGATGGAAGATGTGAAATCAGTTTTCTCAGTCAGAACTTGGCCTGACAGAACCTAACTCCTGTGTTGAGTATTTTTCTATGGATATTTATTTTTAATTTTTTCAGCTTAATTTTTAAGCTTAACCACTTAACTACTGTTTCTAAAAAAATGAGAACACAGGTTGTGAGTGGAGGGATAGCCATTTTTGGATATCTGAGTAGCTCTAATGCATGTCACTGGATGTAAAATTTAAGCTGGGTCTAGATGCCTATAGTCTAGTCTACCTAATTTTTTTAGGTGCCAGCCAGCCCCCAAACAATTCTGTGTTGACCTGCGTTTTTCTCTAAGTGCAGCCTGGGAGGAGCAATTTGAGCCCTGGAGTGGGGAGACTTTGCTTGGGGAAATGACAGTTTCTTTAAGAGACAGCATTTAGGTTCGCTCAAGCCCAGACCGATTTGCTGATTCTGGGTCCTCGGACTCTGTTTTCCACTGGAGAAAGAGAGAGCCCCGTCTTTGTATTGATTGGTTACTGTAAGTTTGAGTCAGATGATGTGCAGCAATGGGAGTATTGAGTTGTTGAGTTGTATTTGCGGATTACGTAGAAATGAAAGCTTTTTATTGGATTATTGTGAGGATGGGTAATGAAAGCAAGTAGTCATCGAAGTTATTGATGGCTTTGTGTTTGGAATCAGGAACTAGGGTACACAGGGCTCGTTGATTTGCTAGATTTAGCCATAAAGTATGAATGAGAATTAATTGGTGAAATGCTTGTTAATAGATCATCATAATGCATTCTTTCCTTGTCTATTGGAGAAAATTTCAGCCTTTGAAAAGGAATTTAGCAAGATCAATATTCTGTTTTGAAGCATATTTTTACAAAAAAATCTATCCGGGTCAGAGAAACTATGGAGTTACATGACATCTACTGACGGTGGGGAGTATCACAATTCAGGCTGTGCTGTGCTGAGAGATGATCTCCCCCACCCATAAATATTTGTAACAAATATCTGCATGTGGCTATACTGTGCCTCTGGCCTATGAAACTAGAAACCTAGTACCGAAGTTCCCTAGTCAGCTCTTACTCTTGCCGAGGATTGGATGGGAAGTGGTTGGACCCAGGAGCTAGTGTTCGATTTAACTTCTTTCACATTGAAGGATGATGCCAGCAGCCTGCTTCTAGCCCTGCCAGAGAGCAGCCTACACGAGATTTGTGGGCTGTATTATACACAGGAGCAAAACACATCACTGTCTTTCTACCAGAGGGGTGCTGCTCACTTTCACAGACAGAAATCTAGCATAACTCATAGACTTCGGAGCTCTGTATCTGGGTAGAGAAAATTAGATTCCCAGAATAGGAAAGGGATTAAGATCCTTGCTCTGTCAGTTATCTGTTGCCACAATAATGCTGCATAAAAACAACCATGAACCTCATTGGCATATGTTAATAAACATTTAGTTTTTGCTCACGCACCTATGGGTCGGTGAAGTGGTATTACTATTCTGGGTCAAGCTTGGGTGACCTCGTCTGAACTCATTCATGTGTTTGTGGTCAGCTGGCAGGGTGTCTGGGGCTGCATGTCTCAGGTGGCCTTGATTTAACTCCATATGGTCTCTCATCCTCCAGTAGACTAATCCACAATTGTTTGGCAGGTGAGGCAAGATCTAAGAGAACAAAGGGAAGCACTCAGGGCCTGTTGAGGCTTGGATTTGGAACTGGCAGGCATGTACCTTCTCTGCATCCTTTTGGCTAAAGCAAATCACAAAGGCAGTCCAGAGTCAAGGGCATGGGAAGAGGTTCATAACTCCATGCAGAGGGCATGGATTCAGGAAGGTATGGAGAATTGGAGCCATTTTTGCAATCAATTTACCATGCCCAATTGTGCAGGAAAATTTTAGGTAAAGGGATAATTTATTGCTAAATGGTTCGTGATAAGCTGGTCAAAATCAGACTAGCCCTGTGCAAGAGGAATCAGTACTTCCGTCATTCTTTCCTGAACCATATTTGTAGACTGGCCACCCTCTGACATAGGTGGTTTGTCTTTAGTATCCTGCTTACCTGCCTTTGATCCATCCTTCAGTTACTTTCCACTTTTCAAATCTGCTTTTCAGCAGTGTTTAGAAAAGAAGCTTATTATTTCCTACTGGGTAAAAATGACTAATAAAGGCAAAGTGCATTGAGTCTCAGTGGCCTTTTCAGGGAGTGAACCAAAAGGAATAGAGTGCCGGGTGTAGAGTGTTAGGCATTGGGCAATACATTGATGCTGGGAAGGTCCTTCTCCTGGAATTGCTTCCTTGTGGAAAAACAGAGCCCTTCAGTCAAGTTGCTGGGTTCTGATGGAGCTAAAATCTCAGTAGATGCAGAGGTTTTGACAAGTTACTTAGCTTCCCTGAGCCACTGTACCTTTATCAATAAAATAGGAATAATAATATATACTTCAAGACTTACTTTAGAATTCAGTTAGGTAATCTAATGCACTCTTTGCTGTTCCTGGCAAAAAGCAGACTCACAGCAAAGTTCATTTTCCTATCACCCCATCCCTATGACCCTCTACCTTTGACTCAATGTACAGATTGACTCTATGGTTCTGCTGAGTCATTGCCAGGGTAAGAGAGAGCAACAAATCTATATTAGGGATATGTCTATTGGGACACACTGTGTTCATTGGTCAGTGAGAATATGAATGTGTCTGTGGGATCGTTCCTACCAGTGAGGCATTTGTAATTTGGTGGTACTTAGGACTGAGACTGAGAACTTGAGCCTTTGGCTAAAGAGTTCAGTGTCCCATGTCTATTCTGACTTTTCCATGACCTTCATTAAGAATCTGATTCTTTAAGAACAAAACGTTCCACAGTGAGAACTGGCCGAGTCCAGTTGTGGCTCAGCAAAGGGCAGGGCCATAGACCTACAAGAGGAAATTTACTGGATAGATGTAAGTTAGTAGGGTAAAGCTCCCAACAAGATGCCTACTATATGATTGGTCATTGAAATAATCACCCTCTTCCTCTTTCCTCTAGTGGCCTCAGCTAAGACTCAGAAACATCAACTTTTGTCCCGATATAACTCATCAAAAGTTACAAAGTACCCAATCATCAAACAACTAAATTGTGGGGTTTTTGAGGGAAGCAACTTTTATTTTTCTTCTTTTTGTCTTTAAAGCCTGCTTCACACATACATTAAAAAAAAAAAAAGACGTATTATTCTAAAGGATAGCATGAGAAAGTTCTTTGGTAGTGATGGAATGATTCTGTATCTTGATTGTAGTGGTTGTTACCCAATGTGTACATGTGATAAAATTTCATAGAACTATACACATACAGATATTTAAATGAAAGAATGCAAAATAAGTACAGTTTGAATAAATTCCATAGATTCTACTACTGCCAATGTCCTGGCTTTGATATTGTTCCATAGTTTTGTAAGATTCTACCACTGGGGGAAGCTGGGTGAAGGGTACAGCAGACTTCTCTATCCTATTTTTGAAACTTCCTGTGAATCTATAATTAATTCAGAATGAAAAGTATTTTTTAAATAGATATATTAATATTTTCTATGTGCTTTTATAGTAACTCCTATTTTTTTTTTGGTATAAAACTTACTGTTTATATATCTTTCCCTTGTGAGGAAACTCTGTCTTGTTTGCTCTTATCTCTAGGTCTAGCCTGGCATTCAGCAAGTAGTTATCAAATTATTGAATGCGCACTTAAATGAATGGATGGATAAACGAATGAGTGAATCTACCTTTTTGAGTAATCTAAGGCTTGACTTAATTAAAGGCAATTAACTAAATTTTGTTTAGGTCACTTGTCTGCATTCATACAGTTGGTAGTGGTTGGAGGGTTTTCTGATTCTGTTGCTCTATACCGTCCAGGAAATGACTACATTAGTTACATGACATCTAGTGACTTTGTATTAAACTGGAATAAGTGCCCATCTTGACTGTTCTTCATGGGACAACATTTATCTGAGAATAAAGTGGAGCAAACAAAGCCTTACTCATGCCGTAGATTTTCTTTTGCCCTAGAATGGCCTGTGTTTATCTACATATAGCAGTAGGACAAGATGGGCCGATGTGGGGACCACCACAGAAGAAAAGCTTGCCCTCAGGCTCTACCACCTGCTACTACTCATGCAAGGTCATTGTAATAATATTTCCTATTTTGCTTTCCATCCACAAAACCCTTTGCAGCCATTAACTAATTACTTTTTGACCAGAGTCAATAGCTGTCCAGTGTGTTGCCTTTAAATATTTAACTATGTTCAGAAAAGAACAGCAAAATCCCCAAATTGGCAAGCACATGGCATTATCCAGTGCCAGATAGAACTTTCCATTTTCCTCTCACCAGGATTATGTTGCTTTGGAGAGCAAAGCCCTGATAGAACAGGAGATGCTCTAGGAAGCAGACAAAGATTACCCTGTGATCATCCTACTCCCTGTTTAAAATCCTTCGTGGCTTCCCTTTGCTCTTGAAGCATAAATTTATTGCCAGAGCTCCTGAGGTCATAAGTTACCTGGCCTTTGCTTCCAGCACCAGGTTTTTCCTGGGCTAAGCTCCCAGTTGTTTTCCATACTCTGGTCATACTGATCTTTGCTGGCTCTCACATTTACCTTCTTTCTTCCCCATGCTGACCTCTATCCTGCAAGGCTTTTCTGCTTTTTCCTTTTCTTCTTAGCACCTTCTCATACTTCACATTCCCAGCTATAACAGCAGGTTTTCAGGAAAGACTTTTCTGTCCCATCCTGGTCTAGGTTAACATATACTATTTTATACTCTCAGAGTACTTGATATTCTTTTGTAGCCATTATTATAATAGTAGTTAAACAAATTTAATGATATAATTAGCTGTTTAGCATCTGACCTCTCTGTGCTATAAGTTCCATGAAATTCTGTGCCACTAGTATGAACAATAATTATTTGTTGAAAAAATGAATCAGTGAACGAACTAATGAATTAATGTCATGGATTAAGGAAGAGAGTGGGAGGAGGTGGGTAATGATCTCCAAAGTAACATTTCATACATCCTCTTAAGCTACTAAGTCAGCCACCTACAGAGAAGTTAAAATGCTTCCCCAGTGAATGTGTAAATAAACATTGTCTATCCAGACAGTGGAATATTACTCAGCACTAGGAAGAAGTACGCTATGGAGCCAGGAAAAGATGAGGGGTGCCTGGGTGGCTCACTCCTTTGAGCGTCCAACTTTGGCTCAGGTCATGATCTCACGGTTTGTGGGTTCAAGCCCAATGTTGGGGTCTGAGCCTGGAGCCTTTGATTCTATGCCTCCCTCTCTCTCTGCTGCTTCCCCACTTGTGCTTGCTTTCTCTCTCAAAAATAAATAAACTTAAAAAAAAAGATGAAAGAAAACTTAAATACATATTACCAAGTGAAAGGAACCAATCTGAAAAGACTACATGCCATATGATGATTCTAACTATATGACATTCTGGGAAAGGCAAAACTATGGAAACAGAAAAAAGATCAGTGACTGCCAGGATTTGGGGGAGGGAGAGAGATAAATAGGCAGAGGACAGGGGATTTTTAGAGCAGTGAAAATGCTTTGTATGATACCATAATGATGGAAACATGTCATTATGCATTTGTCTAAATGCAGAGAATGTGTAACACCAAGAGTGAACTGTAAACTATGGACTTTGGGTGATTATGATGTGTTAATATAGGTTCATCAATTGTACCAAAGTTACCACTGTGGTGGAGGATATTGATAATGGAGGAGGCTATTTGCATATGGGAAAAGTGGATATATGGGAAACCTGTATCTTTCTCTCAATTTTGCTATAAATCTAAAACTACTCTAAAAATATAAAGTCTTCATAGAAAAAACCAATTGGTTGCTCCAGAGATTGGGGGAGGTGGGAAGAATGGGGACTACCTGTTAATGGATATGGGGTTTCCTTTGGGAGTGTGAGAAGATTCTGGAAATAGAAGTGATGGTAGCACAGTATTGTGAATATACTTAGTTCCATGGAATCATATACTTAAAATGGTTAATTATATGTTTATGTTATATAGATTTTACCTCAATAAATAATAATAAATTCTTCCCCAGAATCTTTTCTGAGGAAAATGGCCCATGAAACCAGTAGGCTGCCTTATTGCTATGGTACATATGAAGATGAAATTAACCTAATTTTTTTAACTTTATTTTTTAAAAATTAAAAAAAAATTAACCTAACATTTTAAGGGAGGATTAAGATGCAGACTAGCATTGTAAGCAAATTATCTGTGGTTTCAGAGCTCCAGACCTATTTCTCAAAGAAGAAGGTAAGAGGGCTGACCAATATTCTCACTTATAATTTTCTACTCAGTAAAATAGATAATCTTAGGTGTAGGAATATAATTTTTTAAGTATTTACTTACTTTTGAGAGGTGGGGAGGGGCAGAGAGAGAAGGAGACAGAGAATCCCAAGCAGGCTCCACACTGTCAGTGTGGAACCCAACATGGGGCTTGATCCCACAAACAATGAGATCATGACATGAGCCAGAATCAAGAGCTGGATGCTTAAAAAACTGAACCACTCAGGCACCCCAGGAATATAATTTTTTAATATGAATCGTAATAGTCATTTTTATTTTGAGTGAGAAAATATAAAGCATATCAATATTAATTAAAAAATCTAATTGAAGTGTAGTTGACATACACTATTATATTAGTTTCAGGCATACAACATAGTGATTTGACATTTATATACTTTATGAAATGCTTACCACCACAAGTGTAGTTACCATCTGTCACAATACAAAGTTATTACAATATTACTGACTATATTTCTTAGGCTGGACTTTTCATCTCTGTGACTTATAACTGGAGGTTTGTACTTCTTAATCCCCTTCACTGCCTCCTTCTTGCAAGGATCAGTTTGTCCTCTGTATGTATGAGTCTTTCTGTTTTCTGTTCATTTTTTTCAATTCCACATATACATGAAATCATGTGGTATTTATTTTTATCTGACTCGTTTTACTTAGCATAATACTCTCTAGGTCCATCCATGTTGTCACAAATGGAAACATTCCATTCTTTTAATGGCTGAGTAATATTCCATTGTGTACATACACTACATCTTTATCCATCCATCTATTGATGGGCATGTGGGTTTTTTCTGTAAATTGGCTATTGTGAATAATGCAGCAATAAACATATGGGTGCTTATATCTTTTTGAATTTGTGTTTTTGTTTTCTTGGGGTAAAACTGGAGTAGGGGAGTTACTGGATTATATGATATTTCTATTTTTAATTTTTTGAGGAACCTTTGTACTGTTTTCTATAGTGACCGCCCAATTTATATCCCCGCCAGTAGTGCATGAGGGTTCTCTTTCTTCTACGTCCATGTCAACACTTGCTAACTCTTGTCTTTTTGATACTTGCCGCACTGACAGGTGTAAGGTGATGGCTCACTGTTATTTTGATTTGCATTTCCCTAATGATTAGTGATGTTGAGCATCTGATTGATGTGTCTGTTGGCCATCTGTATGTCTTCTTTAGAGAAATGTCTGTTCAGGTCCTCAGCCCATGTTTTAATCTTTTTTTTTTTTTTTGGTGTTGAATTGTATGAGTGTGTATCTTTTGGATATTAACCCCTTATTAGACATATAATTTGAAGATACCTTCTCCCATTCATTAGGTTGCTGTTTCATTTTATTTATGGTTTTCTTTGCTGTGCAAAAGCTTTTTAGTTTGATGTGGTCTTAATTGTTTATTTTTGCTTTTGTTGCCTTGAAAAGACAGATCCAAACAAAATATTGCTAAGACTGATGTCCAAGAGTGTACTGGCTATATTTTCTTTTAGGAGTTTTATGGTTTCATATCTTAAATTTAGGTCTTTAATCCATTTTGAGTTTATATTTGTGTATCGTGTAAGAAAGTCGTCCAGTTTCATTCTTTTATATGTAGCTGTCCACTTTTCCCAGCACCATTTATTGAAGAGATGGTCTTATATTCTTGCCTCCTTTGTTATAGATTAATTGACCACATAAGCATTGGTTTATTTCTAGACTCTCTATTCTGTTCCATTAATTTTAATTTTCCTTGAATTGGCACTTACATAAAAAAGACTGTTCACTAAACTCTGCAGCCTTACATACTGGTGTCTTTCTGATGGCACTTTCCTTCTTTGCAGCTTCATTTTGCATCCTAGAAACCTTGTACCGACTTCCAACAGGGGTCACCTGTGTCACTGAAGACTTTTCTTTTTCTTTTCTAAAAATATTGATGCATTTAGTCTTTCTTCCCAAGTCTCAGAGGTCTAGTTCTGCTCCCACAGAGGATTTTTATGACAAGAGCAGTTTCCTTCTCATATTTATGCCAGCTTTCATTTCTGAATGCTTCATATCAACTGGAAAAATATAAATAGAAGCGTGGATAATAATATTAACATATATGGATGTCTTAGTCTTCTCAGACTGACATAACAAAATACCATGGATTGTGTGCCTTAAACAGCAGACATTTATTTTCTTACAGTTCTGGAGGCTAGAAGTCCAAGATCAGGGCACCAGCATGATTGGGTTCTGGTAAGGGCTCTCTTTCTGGCTTAGTTCTTGCCATGCCCTCAAATGGCCTTTCCTCAGTACATATATGGGTTCCTCTTTTTATAAGAAGAATAAGAAGAAAAGACCTCTCTCTCTCTGTCTCTCTCTGTCTCTCTCTGTCTCCTTCTCTCCTTATAAGGCCACCATCCTATCAGATTAGGACCCTACTCTTATGGCCTCATTTCACCTTATTTACCTCCTAAAAGTCCTATCCCTAAACATAGTCACATTGTGGGTTATGGCTTCAACATATGAATTTGATTGGGGAGGGATGCAATCCACTCCATACAATGAAAAGTATTAGTTTCCCAACACATTCTCATTACATTTTTTATGTGATTTTACTTCATTCAGCATACCTTATTTCATTTGATTAATGACTGATGTTAATATATTTTAGATTCAAAACATGGAGAATTAAGAGATAAAAGTGACTTTCCAGGGTTATATGGCTAAGAAATGGCAAAATAGGGACTCTAACTCATATTGTCTGATTTTTACTCAGAGCTTTTTCCACGACAGCTATGTTTTCCAATGTTCTTTGGCTCTGGAATCATTTCCCCCTCTAGAATATCAATTAATACCCTTAGGGAAATACTTGGGATAATCTATGCGTAATCCCATGGCTGTGGAACCTGTAAGAAAAGCACATCTCCAGGAAAATGCGCTCTCGGGGACCATCTCTCTCTTTAAGAAATTGGCATATTAGGGTTTCTAAAATCTCATTTTGCATATTAGGGTTAGTGTGACTCGTGACACTAAGAAGACCCTTTGTTCAAAATTATCTTCTTTTTATTCATCCACGCTGCCAGACATTCCACTGGTTAAAAAGATTCCACCCCACAAAAAAAAATTCCACCCTATTCCAGAACTTCCTACACAAGTGTCCCTACTTTAATCTCCACTCTGTGAGCAGACCCCTGGAACTGCTCTGGACACGCCACTGTTTCATTTCATCACTCCCCTTTTTGACCACGGCTTCTGATAATCTCCCCTGATAACTCCCATCCTTTCTTTCCAGCATTAATTCTCAGTACATGCAGTGAACATTCTGAGTTCCATGCGTTTGTTCAGACAGAAAGTTCCTTCTGAAGAGTGCTTGGGTTTTCATTAGTGACTAAGCACCCCTCTTTTTCCAGGAGCATCTTCCCCAATTCAGCAGCTCTTTTGACCCCTCCTCCTCTGTCACCTGCATTGCTCCATGCTGAAGAACTGTGTCTTTTGTCTTTTCGGTGGGTGTTTGTTGACTTGACTCAGCAAATCCCACCCTACGGTCAAGATGAGATCACAGGCAACACTCATCTCATTGTGGCACCGAATCCAGTTTTTCCTGCAGGTAGGTGTACAAACCTAATTTACCTATTCACCAAAAGGAATTGAGCACAATTATGTCCCATGCACTTTGCCTTTCAGTCGGGTTGAAATAAAAATAAAATACAGTCCCTGTGCTCATAGAGCCAGAGCCCAGGGAGAGACATATAGGCTACTAATTTATGATTCACTATGCTGCAGAATCAGAGTTCTGATTGTTGATGGTGAAAAGCCAGATTTTCACCAGTAGCTATTTTATCCATTTGCCAAATGCCTAACGGGCAACTGCTTTAAGCCAGGCATTTTATTAGTCCATAGGAACACAGGGACAAGTAGAATAAGGGCCTTACCTTCCAGAAGCTCAGGGTCTTTGTGTGTGTGTGTGTGTGTGTGTGTGTGTGTGTGTGTGTGTGTGTAGCTTAGGTGGGTCTTGGTTCCATGGTACAAGTGGCACATGAATCTATGAATGCCAGTGGTCCAATCTAGAGGCTTGGTTTATGAATATGTAAGGAATACATTCACTATAGTTTGCAGATCTTGTGCAAGGATCCCCAGATAACGCGCAAGGGAACTTAATTGTTGAGATCAAAGGCTCTCCAGTCTAGTCTGGGTTCCGGGCCTGGTTCTGATTGTCGTCGCTGTGTGACCTCAGGCATGTTACATTTCTCTGCCTCCATATCTCTATCTGTAAAATGGAGATAATAATAATATCTACTTATAGCATTGTTGTGAATATAAAATGCATTAACTTATATCAAGTGCTTATAAGCCTGGCGTGAAACAAGGTCTCAGTAAATAAGTGGAAGCTATTGCTGTCATTGTCACACACTTGTGTCCAGTTTCCCATTACTGAAAAGCTCTCCAGTGGAACAGGAGGAGATGCCAACAGTGTTACTAGAGCCATAGCCACTGGTATTCACTGGTATTTTTTCCTTTCCTAATCCCAAAGCCAATGTGAAATGGGCTATTAAATTTTGTACTGGTTTGAATATTGGTTTTTTTCCAAAAGGATTGAGAGCTCTGGATTCTAGTTGGAGTTTCTTGGCATCTTCTATATCCTTAAACTCTTTAGTATTAACCTTTATTGGCCCCCGTTTCCTTAAAACAGGGGGAAAACAACTAACCTCCCTGGGAGACCCAAGAACACTAGACATGAATGTGTACCCACCTGTTTCAAGTCCCCTGTCCAGCCTCTGCTTCATCCCATAGAGAAGCACAGGTGCAGGGAGACCTCAGTTGGCCTTCAGTGGGGGGCAGTTGTCCCCAGTGTGGGGGACATTCCAGGCTCCATGTGTGGGTCTGACCCATTGCTCATTTGCCTTCTTTCAGTTCTTTGAACTGGAAAATTTTGAAAGGTACTGAAAACCTACTTTCAGATAAAAGTTACTTCTTTGTGAGTAATAGATTAAACCCTATAACTAAAACATTATTCAAATTACTAAAATAGTTAAACATTATGAGTGGTTATGAACCTAGAGCCACAGTATAATCCTGGTTCCAGTTTGCCAGTCCTGCCTTACTAGGTGAGGGTCTTAGCCCTGGTCCTGGGACCTCTTGATCTTGAGTTGCTTCTCTCTCTTTTTTTTTTTTTTTT